>OZ010572.1:143967349-144112349 GCA_963932145.1 Acanthosepion lycidas
TTCAATCGCACTGTGTATGACGATAAACTACATTTGCTTCTTGGGTTAGACGATAAACTACGTCCAACAGCAAGGCCTCTTATCAGGAGTTGAGGAGCGCAGGGTCACCTCTTAATTGGTGGTGTTCCCAGGTCCACCCTGAGCCGGGGTGGAAGCATCTGTTAGAGTCCCAACTATGAGCAAATAACTAAATAAATACGATGAAAGTGTAAAAATAGGTTTTAATATCAGCAATAAATTTTTTGAGGAAAACATTTTTACCAGCAATACTTCATTACCAACAATATATTTTTCAGGAAAAAATATTATCAGCAAATAGACTTTTGTAAATAATTATTACCAGCAATTATTATCCTTTAAAGGAAAAACAAAAAAATACATTTTTGGAAAAAATGTTACCAGTAATAAAATCTTGTCGGCATTAAATATCCCACTGAGGTTGATATGCCATAAAACAAAGCAAACCAAACCATAGAACTTCAAAATGGATTCTGATGCGAAGAACTATCTGGCAGAATACAGAAAATCAAGTTTCGTAGCAGCATACTTAGTAACTGATTCAGTCTCCTTGCAAGTTGTCATAGGATTCTTTTCTGATAATCCATACCATATTTCTCGTAGTTGTGCGAGGAAATTTTTCAAGAAGCATCAGTTTGGTGAATGTTGTGAGTCATTTCCGTCTTCTTCCATGTTAAAGCAAGAGCCTATTTTACTAAATGGGGTATGTAACCACTTTAAAATGTCTTTGTAATGCAATCCTTCATGCTTCCGCCTTATGACCATTCTTAAGTTCGGTAGAGAGAATTGTTCCGCCTTTACCATCGTTTCAAACTGTATGCATTAAGAGAAAGCAAAAAATGGTTACTGGAACAGGAAACATGCAAGAGCATTCTAGAAGATATTTTTTTTAATTCTCAATATTTCTATATAGCTTTTAAGACTTTTATTTGAAGTTTAAAAAGTATTATTATAAGTGTACGAAAATGTTATTTATGGGAGTTATATAATTATATTTTGATACTTCTATGTCAGTGTGTCAGTGTGTCACACGTTTCAGCTTTACTCGTAGAGGACGTAGCCGAGCATTTCATACCATTTAGGATCCAGGCCGACTCCGTGAGCAAATAAAAACATTCCGGGTCGGATCCGTACCCGCAATCCAGAAATTTTGGATTCTCAAGTTTTCATTACTGTGAGTGTTTTCGGCGATATTTTGCATGATTTTTTGCAGCGAAGCTTTTGTACAATAACAAATTTGAAATGAAATTTGGGAATAATTGAAATTAATTTCGAAATCCAGCTAAAGTCATCCATTAAATAAAAATAATTGTTTTACACGGAAAGTAAGGACCTACGTACATCAAATTGTCTTTAGATTATGTGATGGCAGAAGAATTACCGTTGAACATTTACAAGGTAAGCTTAAATAGTAATGCAATACTTAAATGCAGCCATCAATTTTGAGTTGTTCTGTGCTTTATTGTTGTATATCGTATCTACTCCTTCCTACCTAATGTGATGAAGGCCTAATCAAGTGCCCTCCGCAGGAGCTAGCTTATATACCGCCCGATATGGAGGATTTTTAGCTAGCTTATTTATTAATTGCTAGTTTAATGTCAGTACCCATGTTTTGTATTAATACTAAGTAATTATATGGATGAGAAAATTATTAAAATACATTTTTCAGGAATATTTATTCGTCTCTCCACTATACTATTGAAACTCCAAGTTTCGCTTTCTATTTAATTCTGTAGATACTACAACTGATACAGACAGGTGGTTAGAGCAACATACAATGAAAATATTTTACCATATAAGCATCACTTTTGTGAACTTTCGCGTACTCTTCAATTCGTTGTTTGAAAACTGTTTATAGCTGCCCGGAATGTAGCTTGTTGTACATATTAAAACGCTTTTGTTCATATCCATTGTTTGGTCTCCGTAAAACATCAGCTGACTTCTGATAACGTTAATATATAGAGCAATTCAATATCACATCTCTACTCTCTTTCATGACAGACGCCATGACAGTTATCTGGAAAAAAAAACAAAAAAACAATAGTCAGGAGAACGTTTAAACTCTGATAGAATCTACATCAGACAGCATAATTAGGAATCATTAGATTCATAATGATACTCGTGTGCGAAGGGGGATGCAGGTTTGAACCCTAACGGTGAGCACAGTTACTTTAATGAATCCTTTAAATGTGCACATAATTCACACTGTTTTAGGAAACAGCGTAATTATTAAAAAACACAAGCATGATCTAAAAATAATGTTTAGCGTAATAATATGAATAGGTATATCTGGGCACTCGTATTCGAGGATATCTGTCTACTAGGACAGCTAGCCAATCCCTATTGCAGACGCTTGCCCATGCGCATTTGTGTTTATTCAACACGCACAGAGCCCACCGGTGGTTTATACTGCAGATATGCTGATTAGATCTTAGTTGCATTTTCTGGGAAAGAGCGTGATCGAACAAGGCCAGCACGCTCAAGTCCTCGGGATCGATGACTTGTGACTTCGTGCTAGCACAGCTATCGGCGGCACCCAAGGGTTCCGTCTACCCAATATCACTCACAAGGCATGAGTCGACACGTGGTATGGTTTTCAAGCACTTTCCAAATGTGCCGCACACTGTGATCAACTCATCCAATCCGATAACATCAAGAAGTCTCCTTCTTGACAAATCGATCATGGTCAGATTCGACCCCCAGGTCTTATTGTCAGAATGCGAACGTTCTAACGACTCAGCCACTTGCCCATGTTAATATACAATAGCTTTTCGAAATTCTTCTAGTTGCTAGCGATACTTATACTATGTTTATAGATACTTTGTTTCAATAAATTCATTTCGTTTTTTGTCTCGAAAAATCCACATTGGACGAAACGCGTTGGGTAATAGTACTATTTTCCTATTATCGTTTCCATATATATATATATATATATATATATATATATATATATATATATATATATATATATATGGAGATAGATAGATAGATAGATAGATAGATAAACAGAATCAGATAGATAGATAGATAGATAGATAGATAGATGAGAACAGAATAAGATAGCTAGACAGATATATAGCTAGCTAGCTAGCTAGATAGATAGAAAGGTATGCGTATGAATTTTGTTTAGATTGAAAATGAGAGTTACAATGCATGTAACAGTTTTCATCTTCCTCAGCCTCAAGGAATAGTTATACGAGAGATGTTAAACCTCGCTATTTTGTAGCGTGAAATTCAAATGTATATTACCAAATAAACAAGTGATGAAACAGAGAAAAGTGGATTAATGTCTTTCATAAAAGAAAAAAAAAACTTTTAACATATATTTTTGTTAATATTCTTTATGGATTTCTTGTTACATGTTACAGAATTCTCGTATTTCAAGTAAGCTTGAGGAAATAGAAAATGAACAGTCAACTCCAGGCAAAACTCGAACTCACATTCCATACAACGAGACACCGTCTTTTATGTACGACTTCTTGACGCGTTTGGCAGCCTATGGTGTTATGATGATCTTGCGTTCTCATGTCAAGCCTTTCTGCCGGCATCTCTTTCATCTGATTTTATTTCACGCTGTCTTTTATGTAACTTTGAAACTTTCTCAATGGGAGAAACTTGTTGTAGAGAGAATAAGACATGTAATTCTACCAAGCGTTCTTTCCTTTTTCTCTCTGGTAGATCGACAGATGTTTGGCAATGGGCGGGTGGGTGTCTGAGTAACACGTGCGCTACCTGAGAGATTCACCTGTCATGCTCATTCGGCTCCAGTTGTCGACTTTTGGACAAGTGGATGATGGCGCGGGCACAACGTGCATCTCGAGACATTTCCCTCGTCTCACATGGACAGACAGAAACACTTCATGCATGCCTTTGCCAAGTATACACGCAGTACAGCAAATTCACAGTCGCGCATACATACACACAGAGCGTAGTAAATTCCCACACATACAATGCAGTAAATTCACGCAAACATGAAGTGTAATAATTTCACGCATTTACCAATATATAATTGCACACGATCATACGTACATGTAGAAACCAGCGTAGTAAATTCACATTAACATGTACAATGGTGTACACTGCATCTCTCTCTTTCTCTCTCTCTCACACACAAACAATGTATTAAATTTGCGCATTTACCCGTACACCATATGCACATTTATATACAGCGTATAAATTTACATATACGCAGTAATTTCACACACACGCATACAAATATAATACATACAAACATATGTACACACACACACACACACACACAGACACATATATATATATATATATATATATATATATATATATATACACATACATTCTCCAGGTCAAAAAAACACACGCATATATATATATATATATATATATATATATATATATATATATATATATATATATATATATATAATGCTAAAGAGGCCGGTTGACCAACAAAAGGGCTGACCAAAATTAACGATAAAAAATAAATGAAAACTACAGATAAAGTTCATTTTCTTCAGAAAATCATTAAATTCTGTAGTTCACTGCTACTAACAAGCAGAATATTTTTCTCCTGATGATGGCCATGCTGGCCGAAACACATCGAGGAATCTAATTGATATAATGAAACAAATTTATTAATATACAACCCAGTATGTCTGAAAATTTTAATTTTTCAATTTATCAATATTATTGACTCTTCAAAACATATATATATATATATATATATATATATATATATATATATATATATATATATATATAGTGACGGGCCTGTAGAGTTGCTGTTATGAGCGTCATGCCAGTTTCAAAGTTCAGTCGGTCTGTATTGTTCTCATTCACAAATATACCCTTAGAAAAGTGTGTCCCTCTTTTCTATCAAGATATGGGTTAAATAGTAGAGCAGACTGCGTTCTCTAGGTTTGGTTTGTATATAATCTGGAGCTGGTCACTGCATAACCCCCAACACATCATCTTGTGAAGTTGATGACTCAATAAAAGCACCAAGCAGCCTGGGCTACTCGGAGACATGTCTTAAACTTTATTTCAACATAACGCACAATTAACAAAACAAAAATTAAATATGCACTAATAATCACTATGTTTGTCTACGAATATTAAGATCTTGTATCTAGATAATGGCCAAACTATTAATCGAAAGTGCTTTAGGGAGTAGTTTCTAATGTATTTAATTCATCCATAGTAAGCTAGAAAAAATCAATAAATAAAAAAAATGCTTTAATCAAACATGTATTAATAAAGAATTTATACCTAAAACTATTTATAAACTAGATATATCATTTTGTTCTCAACGTAATGATAAAATAAGCATTTATTTTGTATTAAAACGTTTTATTTTAGAATACAATCTCGTTCCTTGACAAAACACCTAATTTAGTGGATATTAATTACATCGTCAGACATAATGCAGTGCATACTTTAGATAAAAACGTAACAAATTTACAGAGGACGTAAACCTATTGATATATTCACACACACACGTATGTGTGCGCTCATTTGTGTGTGTGCGTGTGTGTGTGTGCTCATTTGTGTGCGTATAAATAAAACGCATGCGGGTTTATTTTTCCCTAAAACATATACACTCATACTTGTATAAAATCAGAAACACTGACAATAACACCAAAGTATAAAGATAAAATCCAAAATGTTGAAGAACATCTACGCACATGTTTACACACTAAGATTTGTGCATATTCACTGACATTGGGGCCTCGGAATAGGCAACCAAAAAAAAAAAAAGTAAAAAAAAAAAAAGAGTTCTAACACATTTGCTTAAAAAAAAAAGAAAGAACCAAGTAAATTTATACAATCACGCAGCTGTTTCTAGAGTGGGGAGAGCTGAAACATTTAGAAAAAAGTATTAAGAAATAAATACAATAAATAAAGTACCAAATAGTTTGTTATAAAAGTGAATAAAACTTGAATAAAGTTTAAGACAGTCATGAGCTTTAGCTAGAAAAGGTTACCCAGACGTCTGTCTTCTGACGTCAACTCCACAGGAATCACGCGTGCATTTTTAGAGACACAAAAATGGCCGATCCATGAGATTTAATAGAATCTGTCAAACAGAAAGTTTTTCTTCAGAAATAAAATTAAATAATAGATAGGATAACTAATATTTGTTTTTTGACATTATTTTATTTTCATCATTTTTTTCAATTCTAACTTTCAGGTCATTTTACATGTTACGTTCTTCGAATCTTAAATAAACAGCATGTCTCAGGAATAAAGAATGAATATCAGACGAGATAAAAAAACAACAAAATTTAGATGATAAAAAAGTATTAAAATTAATAATAACTACCATGCTTCCTCTAAGAAATTCACTAGACTTTAAATGAAACAAATATTATACAATGAATTAAATGAAGAGTTCACTTATGCTTTCTGTTTCGGAAAGTATCCAATTATTTTGTGAACGGTTGTGCATCTAAAAATCAACTTAACAAAAGTGAATGGCATCTTTTCTGAGCATTAGCGAGTATAAAGTTTCCTGAGTTTCTCAGTCTGTAAGAAGACGCTATATTCATGATGTAACGTGTGGCTGTTGTATTCCAAGCGGGACATATTCGAAAGTTTTTCAGGGATGATTCAATATATATAAATCATAAGACATTAATGTAAAGGCTTCAAAATTAGCCATGAAGTCACTGAAATATCTATATTCTGAAAGGTCTTAAACGAATAATACACCGGAAAATGTTGAAGGTGTGCAGGTTGTAATCAGAGGAAACTGGTGATTGACTTGCGAGAATTACAAGAATATTTTGGTATTCGACGACCTGTCTAAAAGTATTCAACTATTTTGAAAACGTTGACTGCTTATTCTTTGTGTCTCATTTGACGAGTTCAAGCAAAACTTTGCAACACTCAAGTCCGTTCTGTCGCCTAAAATCCAGCTGTGACTTTGGACGACTTTTGACTTGAAAGTCAATATCACCACTGAAAGAGAGTCGATTTCAGATCACAGACGGGATTAACATTAAATAGTACACTGATAGTAATTCGGATATAGTCTTAGCACATTCATACATATTATATTTGGCTGGTGGAATGAACAGTAAGATAGGAATGTGTAAGCTCTAACTATTGCGTGAAATTTGTCTAGAATGGGAGGGAGAGAAACAAAAGTGCGAAAAAAAAGTAACTTTAAAAATAGCAAGAAAGAGAATTGAGAGCCACATGCAGTGTAAGCAGGTTTTGAACTATCAGCGTAACCAAAGTTTCGTATATAAAAATACGAGATAATGCAGGTTATTCAGTACATCTACTCATCATAAACTAGACCTTAGGATTCTCCGAAAATAAGATTGTATTTGTCATATAGATTAAAATAAATAAAAATAAATTATACTGTCAAAAATAATTATCATAAAATAATCATAATCGTTGTATCGTGTTATTATACGACACGTGATCAGTAGTCAACTTCCAGTCATTTGACTCATTACTCTATATTTTACTTCTCCTATAACCAACATATACTAATTGCAAATATTACTACACCTCTCTGAACCGAAGAGGTTTAATGCCTTTTGTTCTTTAACTTCTTTAAACTCTTTCTTACTATGTGCATTGAGTTTAACGTCCTGTTCGTTTTAATGGAGATCTTCGTCTCATTTTATCTTCTGTCGAGTCACTCCCGCTATCATTCAGAGGTTCGTTTTCTATTACTTTTTAGTGATCTGGAGAACTCATCCTTTCTTTGTTAATATATCTCTCCCTTTTTAATTCTGTCGCTTATTTGTTCAGAATGAGACATAAAGATTTTCCCATTTGCTTTGATAAAATGGCTGCATTATGTTTCCTTCGCATGATGATATTCGCATTCCCAACACTTGCTACTTTACCCTTTTTATACCACATCCTTTCATTTATAGAGTAAGACATTGTTAATGGACATCTCATTTGTTTTCCCATTTATGTAGATTGGATTTTTTTGTCTGTTTGCATGTGAAATAGTCTCAGAGTAGTAACTTTGGTAAATATCTCTACTGAGGACAATGCCTTCAATCCCACTTTTACTGTTTGCATTATTCTTTCTGAAATCCTATTAGATTTTGGCTGGTATGAATTTTTATAAGGGAATAAGCCAATCCGCCTCAACCAATTACATAAATATTCATCACAAAATTCTTGTACGTTGCCTGATTCAAATGTTTTAGGAACCCCATTTCTAGTAAATATCACTCTTAATATTTGCTTTAATGTAGTCGTTTTTCTATATTTAACAACTTCACACAATCCAGAAAAGGAATCTATTAAAATTAGAAATAGTCCTATGCCATTAATATGTGCATCGTCCATATGAACATGAGACTATGGTTTTGTTTCTTTAGGCCATGTGTGTATTTTCTTTTGTTGAAATGTCTTTATTTCTGTATATTTTGTACATAAATTTCTATGACGCGAAATTACTCCGACCACCATGCCTCCAATTTTAATCTCCTCTCTGTAGCTCTTATCACACAATGAACCTCATCATGTACATTTTTTAAAAATATTATATCTTACTGTTTCTGGTGGTAATATATCTCCATTCCATATAACGCTGATTGCCATCGTTAATTTATGCCTTATTTTTTTATAATGTTTTCAGCTTTAGAACAATTATTCCACCGATTTCGTCTTATTCTCTTAGCAATCTTCCTTAATATCCGATCATGTGCAGTTTCCAATGTCATTCATTGTAGATATGTCTGTTTTAACCCAGTGTAATATTTCTTCATCCGGATTTCAACTATATATTTCTTATCCTTATTTCATTGTAACCTTGACAGCGCATCGACGTGTGGTATTGTATTTCCTTTTATGTACTCAATGTCAAAATTATATGCCATTAATTTTATTGCCCACCTAAGTTTTCTGGAAGATGCAACTCTTGATATCCCCTTTCAAGGGTTAAAAATACTGCCTAGAGGTTTATGGTCCTACTTTAATAGAAACTTACCAATAAAAATTGCCGAATTCTGTGTGCGCTCCAGAGAATTGGCTATGCCTTTTTTTTTATAATTGAATAATTTATTTCTGCTGCCGTCAATATTCTTGAAAGTAGATTATTGTAAGGCCTTCTTGCGATAAAATTGCTCACTCGCATCAGTAGTTGATGTAACCTCCTTTTAGGGATAAAAAAATTACAATGGATTTTTGAAAGTATTTTTTTTTAATTCTCAAGCCCTAAGCTTTGCTTTTGATTTCATATATTTTTTACGGAGTTCAGCAAGTGGTTCTGTTATGTCGCTGTATTTTGGTAGGAATTTATTATAAAAATCAGTAATCTAAGAAAGGATTCTAATTCTTTTTTTATTAGTAGGTCTAGATACCACTAAAATTTCCCATATTAACTTTGTATCTGGTCCAATTCCATCTTTTGAAATTCGGTATGCTAAACATGACATTGTATCGCAATTAAATTCAGATTTGCCTCTTTTTATGGTTATCACTGTAGTTTTAACTCCAAATGGCAGCAAGGTAAATCTAATCCGAACATATTTTATGATTTACGCTTATTTTAAAATCACCACATATTATTAAGTCTCCAACTGATTTTCGCAAAGCTACGTCGGGAGAGGACCACTTGCTGCCACCTGGAGGATCATGCTCTAAAGTCCTCTTCTCTAAATTTTATTTAATTAGCACCTAGTTACGGTAGAATGTGAATAGGTAATTTAGGAGATTCAAAATTACTATTTTCTTTTAATTGTATGCTCTCTTTATATTCTTTCAAAACTCCCGTTTTTACTTTTTTCTGATTTTTCTGATTTTTCACTATTGATTTATTTTGACATATTTACCTTTAGGACATCTATTTCCACTAGTCCATCTCTTTTTTACATTCCACTACCGTAGTGGGAATAATTTCAAATCAGTCACAGGTTTCAAAAGTGCCATTGGAGTAATCCCAAAATTTGTAAAAGATCCACCGAATTGTCTCAATTTCAGAGGAATTTCGGTTTACCTAGGAATTTATTGGGATTAAAGTGACCTCACTCCCAGTATCTACTTACCTTGGAAAAGTAATATTTAATTTGAATTTTTTTAAGGGAATTCCTATCCTTATGTCGTTGTATTGAAAAGACGTCATCAATTCTTTCTTTTAACAATATTTACTATATTATCTATTTTCTTTTTAACTTTGCATACAGACTAAGAATATTTTTTTTCTTTTGTAGTTTTGGCAAACTCTCTCAAAAGCGGGACACATTTTTCTGTGAATTTCATGCGTACAGTATTTGAATTACTTAGATTCCTTTTTATACTGTACATTTCAACATGCACTTTTTAATAAATTCCAGCTGTTGTGTAACTTTCACACATGCAGTTAGAAACAAATTCTTCTATTGTAATTATTATAATATATTATATTTATGTGTTGGTAAAGAAAAGAAAAAGCAAGAGAAAACAAATAATGAATGTCAACTTCCGGTAGGAATAAGTCTGCAACAGATTCGTCTCTCAACCGCAACACTCGTAGCCAAAATCCAGTTCAACGACTGTCCGACGTAACAATCCAGCAGGCCACGTAGAGACGGCAAAATTGGGTCACACACCCAGCCTTCGCTTCTCGCCAACAAGAACGCCTCTGTCTCTCCCAAAAGACGGCACGTTTTTTAGAGCCGAGGACCGACCATAATTTACATACGAATCACTAACCAACGAGATTTCGCGTTAGTCGTCCAAGACCACCTGTCATGAAACATGGGCGCCGTCGAGCAGCCGGACTTCACATGACGCAGATTCGTGGAAGTTTCCAAGGTAGGCCATTCTTTTCTTTCCTCGTTCGTCCAGTATTTCATTTTGCCAGGGACTGTTGCTACATTTGCGTAAGCGTCCACTATTCTGCTTACATATTACGCATGCCATTCGTTGCCTCTTAGAACGGCGAACTGTAGTCAGTTCAGCAGAACCCACAGACTGCTGCCTTTCAGTTCCGCTACAATTTATGAGATATATCATCCATAGCTTCAATTAACTGTAATTGAATCATTTCGTCCTCTATAGGCAAATCTTGAGTTTTTAGTTCCTCAAACTCGCAGAATTTGCTAACTTCTCTTAATCTGTGTCGATATCGTTTAACTGATTCCTTTTGCTTCTGTTTAATGGGCAGAAATTCGGTTCTTTCAGCTATGACATGTTTCTTTTAGATCGGAAATTTCTTTTTATAATTTTCGAAATTTCGACGAATATCAAATCCGCCGAGATCTTTTGGGTATTCCGTAGTATAAATGTTCATTATAATTTCACAACCTGACGAAGTTAGAAAGAGGTCGGATATTTCATTTTCTCCCACACTTACCTTGCTGTCTTTCAATTTTTTTCGTCCTAGCGCGGGCTGCAAAACACCGTATCCATGTCTCGAATACACCCAGGTTCGTCTAAGCGGCTTAGACATCCTATCGGTGACGCCATATTTTTATATAGTGTTATATAGTGTCGTTTTACACATAATCATTTCAACTTCCTTTCTTCTGACTCTTTACTCTACACTTTATGCAATCCCAAATCAATAACAATTATAATTATCATTAGCACGATTCAGCCTTTTTAAACCAATGAGAATCCACGCGACTCTTTTTCCTCTAGCACACGCAAACACGTGGCCCACTTACTATTGAACAAGCAGTCAACACGAGGGTTGACCAAAATGTAGGTCCCTTTTCTTTTCAAGCAAAACGAATATATTTTTTCTTAACACTCATAACCTAAATTCGAGTTAAGAAAACTTCTTTTTGTCCAACTATCTGGACCCACACTAAACACATTATATATTAAATAAAACAAACCCCTGTAGAATTTACTCTCTTTTATTGTTTCTCGTCTCTCCAAAAGCACATAAAAATCACTGACAACTAGATAATAAATAATACTTCTTTTGTCATTTCCACGTCTTAATGTTTCTTATTTTCTACAATTACTTTGTATATATAAATGTTACAGGATTATAATTACTTATCCAGCGTTATAACCACCCCCTGCAAATAGTTTTCAAGAAATATCCTTAGTTGGGAACCAACAGCTGACCATAATATAATAAAGATTGAAATACTTTTCCATTGCAAGATTAGATTGCCATTCCAGTTGTCCGTTCTATTATCGAAAACGTATCAAAATCGCTACGCAGTTGCAATCGATTTTCGATGCGCATATCATGCATTTCATCAGGCGATTGTACATTACTGTCGAGTGAATTATTTAATCAGATTTAAAAGCAAAATACATCCTCTTTTTACGAAAAAAAGAAAAAAGAAACAAAAGAGGAGGTATGATTATAAGGTTTTGGGGCTTTGTTTAAATCAACCAATCAAATAAGACCTACGTTAAATTTAAACTAAGGGAAGAAGCAAAAATTAAGAAACCGTTTTCCATAAATTACACGTACGTTTGAAATCAATGTTAGCCATAGTCGCCAAACAGGAGAGGATATATGTTGTACATTTAGATGATGTCATTTCCTAAGAAAAGTTAAGTGGTAATTTAACAAGTTATCTGCTTTGTGAGTTTCCCACATAAAAACCAAACCAAATATTTTTATACTTGATAAATAAACGGCTTCTTTAAGAAAATCATAAATAATTCAAATCTATAGATTTACTTGGTAAATTAATTTGCAACTGTTGACTAAAGATTCTTTATATAAGTTATTAATAACAATAACCGATCCATGCGAAATGTCAAAATACAAACCAAATACCAATGCATCCGTACAAGATGTTACAAACACAACCAGGAGATTAATAAAAAAAATATATTAAATCTAAATTAATACCGACAGAAAGATAGACCATATATGGTCCAACAGAGTTTAACTAAAATCTAAGACAAAATATTGTCAAATTCCAAATATAAATGAATTGTAAAGTAAAAGTCAGATTGTGTTTACAATTTACCGTTAACTCGGATCTTTGGTTTAATAAATCATTCTTATCAAAGAACCTGATAATTTGAATTTTTTTATGTAAACACAGAAAACAGAGTTCATAAAGTAACTGTATGTCCTTGGTATTTTAAATTAAATTCCATTTCATATTGGGAGTTTTATTATCGTCTTTCAAACTCCAAAAATGTTAAGAAAGTGATGTATTCTTTCTATAAATGTTACTAGAAAAAAAAACAATAGATGTTGATATCACCTATTCTTGAATATAGAAACTAATCTGTTCTGCTATTTACACATAGCTGTGGGAGAAGAGATAGATTCATAACTTTCCCAAAGTTAGTTAATGTAATGAAGTTAAATGGAATTTGAGCTTTGTGATTTCTCAATCTGAGCTGCAATCCATTACTCCATCGTGTATCCTAATATGTCTTAGGTTTAATATATGCCATCAAACACGGTCGTCATTAGTTTACAAGAAGCTTTCTTAAATATGCGTTACAACATTTCACTGGGAACATCGATTTCTTTTAATTTAAAATAAATTTGTGCGAAATTCCAATGGATACTTTCGGCTAATTAAAGGAAATTTTGTAAATTGCATATTTCTCTCATATATAGGGAATATAAGTTATTTCTCCCACTTTTTCAGATGTTCTATTTTTCATGAGAAAGACAACTTTTGAATTTATTTTTATTCATCGCGATAGGAAGGAGAAAAGAAAAGATTCGATCAATTTCAATTTACATTTATATATATATATATATATATATATATATATGTGTGTGTATATATATATCAAAAAGTGGTTGGTTCTGCACACTGCACAAGATATTCGCAACCATAATCAAATCATATTGTTGATGTCTGAGCACTCGGTTCCCAGGAACTGAGCTGCTTGACCTTCAGAAGTCGAATACGACGGGAGAGTCCACCATATATATATATATATATATATATATATATGAAGAAATAAAATTTATGGTATGCTATATTTATGGTATAAAGTGCTCAATATAAGAGACATAGCATATGTAAATATAAAAGTGCACATGGAAGTCAACACGCAGAGAAAACGTCTGATGCTTGCGTTTAGCATGAAACAGTCTGTCGTCTCTGTGTTTAATTCAATGTCCGCTTATATATATATATATATATATATATATATATATATATATATATGTGTGTGTGTGTGTGTGTGTGTCTGTGCGCGAAATTACTGTGTTTAGGTGTATGTGAATTATATATATATATATATATATATATATATATATATACATCGTTGGGACAGTTGTCTTCATCTATATTGACGAAGTTTCGGTCACTTTACGCTCGAGCCTTCTTCACGTGGGTATTTCGAACCGAACTTTATATTTATTCTAGAGTAGATTATTTTAATTCTACGTGCCATGCTTTTTAGGATACCTAAGTTTAAGTTAATTCATTTAGTAACCCAATTCTCCAAGTTAATGCTCCCTCTGCCGTGACCATGTACTGAAATCGCAACTCTTTTGGTCAAATCCCTTTTTGATTATTCAACCAACGCTTCTATCCACTGGACAACGTGACGAAGACCGGGGCGTACTACGGACAAAACGTCGTTAATAAGACAATAATGATGAGGAAAAGAGTCAGAATGATTTAAAACGTGAAAATAGTTACAATATTTTTCAATACTTTTAATATTTTTCATACTTATAAGAGCTGAGAGAAAAAGAATTTTAAAATGTAAAACATTTAAAAGGATTACGTATATGAAAATATGATGTGCAATTAAAATGATTCTACTCCTGTTCTATAATAATTGATATATCAAGTGAAATATATATGCAGATTTAGTAAGGATTATGGAAGAGAGTACGTATCATTCTATATAATTATATGAAGCGGGTTTATTCTGCAAACACCAAAACAAATGGCAGCATCGTTGACTTAATATCACCCCTAAAACTACATCTCGAGTTCAGTTTGTTATAGCGGGCTGTTGATGTTTCAGGAAACAAAGTGGGAATCAACAGTTACTTAACGATAGGATCATTGCCGGATATTAAAACATTAGTGCAAGGACATAAACCGTGCCGAAGGAGTTTTCTTAATGGCAAAACGTCTGTCAACGAATGATAAGAGATGAACGGATAGTGTATATATATATATATATATATATATATATATATATATATATAGCATACCTTAAACTTTATTTCTTCATATATATATATATATATATATATATATATATATATATATAGGGAACGAGAGCCATAAATTAGTTTTTGGTGAGAGAACAACATATAAATAGGACTTCCTAAAAATAAAAATGAACGCACCCGCAAACATATATATATATATATATATATATATATATATATATATATATATATATATATATATATATATATATATATGCGTAATAATACGTTGGTACATAATCCAAGTGAATCCTAATAATATAAAATAATAAAACTGATTCACAAAAAGAGTTCAATGTATTTATTATAAGAAAGCATATAATTTACATAATAATATGTAGATATAAAGATTGAAACTTAACAATTAAAAATTTAAAAAAAGAAGAAAAGAAAAAGAAGAAAAATATATGTATTTATGTATAAAAAAGACAAAAAGAAATCTATACTTAGTCTTAGCCGACGTGTTCTTTGATCTGACGCACTTTATCAATGCAATTTATCATATTTTGCACAAATAGATTCCATCTGAAAATTTGCAAGGCAGTAATGACACAACGGGTTAGAGAGTGTGGAAGAATTAGAAACGGAAATCTTACTAATGAGCGGTAATAAAAAGTGTAATTTCGAGGACTGAACATAGCGGCTGATAAAGATGGCTGGGAAGCATAGCACAGGAAAGGAATTCCCCAAGCGAGAATTGCGGGAACGAATCTATTAACATAGAACTTAAGGTAGATTCTAGACAATTTAACTGGAAATTGAAGAAAACACGATTCTAGTCGATAACATTACAAGGTTAAAATGATAAAAACTAAAGTAAAGACGATAAAACGTAGATGGAAATTCAAATCATAACTATAGCTTAATAATAGCCGTTAACATATCATTTGTTTTCGTACGACATTTCAGTATCTGAAGTGGGTTTGATCCACCTGTTTAACATTTATTATATTTCCTAAGTGAATAACTTTCACTTTTGCCCATTGTCATATATATATATATATATATATATATATATATATATATATATATATATATATATATATATATATTATTATAAAGGTGTGCTATATTTACGCGATATAGTGCTCAATATCATAGAGGGTATCGAAATATAGTTATAAAAGTGAACATTGAAGTTAACACTCAGAGGCTGTTTCATGCTAGACGTAATCGGCAGGCGCCCTGACGATTGTCTCTAGCATGAAAATAAATAAAATTATATATATATATATATATATATATATATATATATATATATATATATATATATGTATATATGTGGCAGCAATATTTTAAGCGTGTACGAATGCTAGACACACACACACACACACATATATATATATATATATATATATATATATATATATTTTACTTATATATATCTTAATCTTAGGGAAACGAAAAAATAATATAAAAGAAAAATGAAGAAAGAAAGATATAAATTCTGTAGAAAAGAAGAAATAAAGAAAGACTGAAAGATAGAGAAGGAAATATAAACGAAATAACAATATAAGAAAGGAAAGAATAAATAATGGAAGGGTTAGGAATGAAAGAAGGAGAAGATAAAAGAAAAACGAAATGAAACGAACAAGAATAAGAAAGAAAAAAAGAATTAATAAAAAGGGAGAAAACTCGAAAAGAACGAATGTCGAATGAGTGTAGAAAAATACGGAAAATGCGTCCAAAGCAAAACTGACAAAAAGAATCAAGAAAGAAAAGAAAATTGCGAACCTTTTAAATTGAATGTTTAAAAATGAAACAAAAAGGTCAATACAAAATTGTGATCCCCTCTGCCAAAAAAAAAAAAAAAAAAAGAATTGAAACAGTCAGAGAAAAATTGAGCGAGAGATAAAGAGAGAGAGAAAAAAATGAGAGGGAAATAGAGAGAAGTAAAAGAAAAAAAGCGAGTCAACACGAGAGGCAAGAGAAAGAAGTGGTGCCAATAAAAGAAATTGTAAATAGTAGAAAAAAAAAATGAAGCCTGAAGACAAGCGAGCATTGTTACGCCTTTCAAACAAACAACCAAACAAACAGTAAGTAAAAAGTGACCAACGACCCACTGACTTACTTCCCCTACCGCAACAGCCAATTCTCAAAAGTCCAGCCTTCGCATTTATTTTTCTTTTCTTTCAGCTTTTGCATAAAAAAAAAGAAAAAAAGAAAAAGAATTAAATCATCTGAGAAAGAGAAAGAAAAAAAGCGAAAAACCTTACCGAGGACACTCCTCTCCGACTATAAGAATTTTTTTTTTCTTTACTGGTTCTTTTTTTAATTTTTTCATCATTTTTATCGTTCTTTTTGGCCTTCCATTTTTCTCTGGATAAAGATCAAGTAATTAACAACACTTTTAGACAACCCACAAGAATCATATGCATCTGTGGCTTGTTAACAACTTTTTTTTCTGATTCTGCCTGTGGGAGCGCGTCTGTGTGGCAATCGTCTTGAATAGGTAAACGCGAACGAGCGTGTAGGTTGCTGTCGACAAAAGAAATAGAGAAAGACATACACGCAGATAATGATTGTTTGTTGGTAAGCCAAACTCTTCTAATATTTATTGGAATAAATCAAAAATATTTTCGGTTTTCACCGTTCTTGTGTGATCTTAAAGCTTATCTAGCTATAATTACAGATTGAAAAAATTTATGGTATTATTTTGAACTAGGTCTCAAAGACTTTGAACCTGCTCCCAGAAGATGGAAGTGTAAGTTAATAAAAGAACAATTAACCTTCAAAACTGTTCTAGGCTTTTGAAGGATAGTGAGTAAAATTTTTAAAAAATATTAATAAAGCCCTCAAGAGGAAGGATGTCAATTGTTTCTGCTTCTGTTTCTTCTTCTGCTTCTGTTTCTTTTTCTCCTGTTTCTTCATCTGTTTTTCTGTTTCTTCTGTTTCTTCTTCTCGTGTTTTTTCTTTTTCTTCTAATTCTCTTCTTTCTCCTGTTTCTTCTTCTCCTTTTTCTTCTGTTTCTTCTTCTGTTTCTTTTTCTCCTGTTTCTGTTTCTTTTTTGTTTCTTCTTCTTCTTCTTCTTCTTCTTCTTCTTCTTCTTCTTCTTCTTCTTCTTCTAATTCTCCTCGTTCTCCTGTTTCTTCTCCTTTTTCTTCTTCTGTTTCTTTTTCCCCCTGTTGCTGTTTATTTTTCTGTTTCTTTTTTGTTTCTTCTGTTTCTTTTTTGTTTCTTCTGTTTCTTTTTTGTTTCTTCTTCTTTTGTTTCTTCTTCTTCTTCTTCTGTTTCTTTTTCTCCTTTTTATTTATTCTCCCTTTTTTTTCTGTTTCTTCTTTTGTTTCTTCTGTTTCTTCTTTTTCTTCTTCTCCTGTTCTCTTCTTCTTCTTCTTCTTCTTCTTCTTCTTCTTCTTCTTCTTCTTCTTCTTCTTCCTTCCTTCCTTCCTTCCTTCCCCCTTATTTTTTTAATTCTCTTTTCGATCTTTCACATTTTCTCCCTGTCTTTTCTCTTTAGATATTTCTTATTCAATATAAACATTTCTCCTTACCTTTCCTCCTCTTTTCCTTTACATTTTCTCTTTATTCCTCTATTATTCTCCTTTCCCTTCACCTCCTCCTTTTGTTCCTTTTATTTTGTGCCTTTATTTTTCTTCTCTCATTCCCGCTTTCATTCTTTTCTTCCTTCTCCAATCTTTGTTACATCTCTCCTTTTCCCTTTTCCTTTTCCCTTTTCCTCTTCATTTGTCCTTTCTCCTTTATTTCTTTACGATTTCTCATCTTTTCTCTTCACTTTAAAAAAATTAAATTCGAAATTTTATTCTTCTCTCTTAAGCTTTGGAATTGTCCACGCTTTGCATCTCATAAGTACTCTTCATGCAGACAGAAAGTGTGCCTGCTTTATCTTTCGACAATCTCGGCTATACTATAATACCATCCAGAGATCACTAGGACAAGACATGTGTTGCATGTTTTTCATTCTTTTATGGCTACTAATATTTTTGCTTAACTTTTTTGTTCGTTTTCCTTACATTAGGTTAATTGTGTAGACGATGTAACAAAGGTTCTCTTTTGTCAGAAATCATGACAGAACAGTCTAAGTACGATATTTAAAACGAACTCTATCATTGTGAATGACTTCAAATGGCATGATTTTTAGAATTTGGGGTTTGGGTCGAAAAGTAAATCGTATCACTAGAGACAAAATCAATATATTTTTCACTTAATGTAAATATCCGCTTTCTGCTAAGTAACTTATTTCTGAACAATACTTAATAACGGTAATCTTTAAAATATTTGATAAATTTAGAGAATTCTAAATTCTAACTCAAGGTCAAATTGGGAATATTGTGTTTCATATATATATATATATATATATATATATATATATATATATATATATATATATATATATATGTGTGTGTGTGTGTGTGTGTGTGTGTGTGTGTGTGTGTGTGTGTGTATTAAAAACCCTTCCCGAATCGAGCACTGTCAGACATTAGCAACAATTCCGCTTTCTTTCAACCGAGCGCAGATGATTTGGGGTAAATTCTGAATGTCGCCGAATCAGTTGGGATTCGCTCCCGGCTTGAAGCAATCGGATGTGTACCCACAATGATGAGCCGTGATGCAGCGAAACAGTTTCTCCGTAGATATATATATATATATATATATATATATATATATATATATATATATATATATATATATATATATATATATATATATATATATATATATATGTATGTGTGTGTTTGTATGTATGTATATGTGTGTGTGTAATTTTATAAATATTCATCTGCTAATATCCTTTGAAAAGTTATTAATACTCTTCTGCTCCCTCCAGCCATGGGTAAATAGCAGGGCAAACTGGGATCTATAGAATTTGGATGGCAACTGCTCTAGGAGAAGGACCACTTTGAATTTAAAACATGCGGAGGGTCGTTTGGGGACCTTGTGGCACGTAGTGCACCAGGTCTCTGAATTCAGCCCTTCAAAAAGTGTAGATGGTTATGCACAAAGCCTTCACCACTGTAATTAAATCATGTGTCGGCGTATGGGATTTTTAGGAACTTAGTTGCTTGTCCCTCATACGTCGAATACGAAAGGAGAGTCCACTATATATATATATATATATATATATATATATATATATATATATATATATATATATATGGAGAAATCATTAATGAAATGTTAAAGGCTAGGCTTAAAATGAGGGTTCGAAAATGTTGCTTTTTAAATGTGATCACATACCAAACATTGATCACATCTGGAAAGACAAGACTATAAAGCAACTCTCCCCAATGTGTTCGCTGATTCATTTGGAAAGGCAAGCTTCGCAGTATTCTATGTTTTAAAACGTTTAATCTGAAATCTTTAAACTTCCTGTGAATAAAATAATTGTTCCAATGACAGAGTTCTTTTTTCATAAAAAGAAAACGTTTAGACATTCTAGACTACTAAGCCTAACTTAAATAATATATGCGCATATTTAAGAAATTATTAATAACCAGACGGTTCCCAGAATAGGAGCAATAAAACAATACTTGCAAATCACCAATTAATACAATGATTGGGGAAAAACAAGGTGGAGGTTATCAAAGGGAATGTTCGCATTTTTTGGCTCTCCTGAGAAAAAACACAAAAAACAAGTTATTTCTAAAGAAACGTGTCAGAGGAAATCTCTTAAGTGATTTGGTTTGTAATATTGTAAATTGGTTTTGAGTTTCTAAGAATTTTCAGCATTGCATATATTTTTATGCGTTTTTGCGCAAACGTTTAGATCTATGACTGAAGAATTGGTTTCTAAAATTATGCAATAAAATCAACAAATTTAAAAAACAGAATGTAGCAAAAAATTAGAGGGAATATAAAAATACACTTAAACCTGCTGTTATTACTATTTCTTCCAAATGATCAGCAACAGAACATAGAAGCAGAAATTATATCCTGATGATACGACATTTGGTAACTTAATGATCAAAGCATCGTACATGAAAGATGAAATTTGTGATGTGGGATTCAAATTCGTGTCTCGTCCAAAGTTATGTCATTGTTCTACAATTTCATATTATTTTAAACCTTTGAGCCCTGACCACAGCTTTACCGGCGGTAGAGAAAAATGTCGTAATGCCTAGTCACCAGTTGAACAGTGGTAGAGAAAAAATGACTTAATGTTCAGCCACTGGTTGAACGGTGGGATGAACACTTGTGTTGTGTTTTGCTATTCTTGTGAATCAAGTGTGACAGCACTTCTTGGGTAGACTGGTACACAAAGAAAGAATTTTGGCGATAAATTGAAACTCATACTCTCCCCCTGCTAAGTATAATGCTCATAATTTTGAAATGTGAAACATTACATACAAATTATTTGCGAATTTTGAATCAGAAGGGTTAGAATTGTTCAGGAACGCAGAGCTCAAAGGGTTACTTAACAGATTCTTTAAAAAGTGCAATATGATAGAATGAAAGTAATTTAAATAAGTGATAAAAATATTTGCAATAAAGTAATTTCATTTACAGGTGTGATAAAGGAACGAATTAAAAAAAATATTTTTGATATACGCAATGCTAGAAAATTGTAAACGCATACTAAACATTTCTTGATCCGACCAAAAAAATGTTTTGATATCTGGCCATCTTGTCAAATTGGATGCGTCTGGTTAACCAAATAACGATCGACAGGGATGTGGAAACAGCTGAATTCGATTCCACTATTCTGTTCTCCTTTGAACACATTCCTTTGGGTAAGACATGAAAATTATCTCTTTTTCCTTTAACTATGAATTAAATAGTGAAGTAGATTGGATCTCTAACCTTAGTTGGCAACCAAACTAGATATCTAGCAACACTGATATTATAAGCGCAAATAAGTGATTGCAATTCACATATAATAAAGAAAAACAATCTCCCATAATGTATATGTCATTATATATAATTTAAATCCGGCTGTATTTCTGTTGATGAGTAATCAATATCGTACATCGTTTGTAGATATGTACAGCGTGGTCATAGTAATCACTGTCTGGTGACTGGCAATTTCGCACGACAAGTGATCATTAGACCACAGGATAATACACTTTGCTAAATCTCTATATATCGACCACTGGGGTATTTTAAAAATTGTGAGAGTAGATGGAATAATTTAAATGACTAAATTTGAGATAAATTTAATCGAGAAAAAGACACTTACCATTAATTTCAAATTTCACCCTCTCTATATGCATAAAAGCTCTATCTCTGAGACTGAATAATCTTGTCCCACATACACAAAAATATAAACACTATATTTATACAGAGTTCCTAATTTCCAGGAATCGATTTTAAAAACGTAGTGTCGTAAAAAGATTAAGAAAAAAACCCAAGTTCAATAATAAACTGGTTTAGGAAAGTTATACAGAAATTTGATATGAAAGATTTCTCTCTGTCCATCATGGAATCTCTATTAAAAAAAAAAAAAAAAAAAAAACTACTGAAAATTGTTATTTAACAGTGTAACAGATATAGTAAAAAGGGTAATGAGAATACCTTTGACGTAAATAGGAGAAACTATGACGGAGTATATTATTTATACTGCTCACATTAACGAGAATAATTAACAAATAAGATATACAACTACACGAGGACGATGGGTTCAGGATACTAAGAGACTGGATTTTTTATTACAATAAACTATATATATATATATATATATATATATATATATATATATATATATATATATATATATATATTAGGGGGTAGAGAGGGACTTGAAACTATAATAGAAAATGTCATTTTACATTGAAATTTTACTTCCAATTTCCCCACTTCATTTCCACAATTGTAACAAAGATTATTTTGTTCTATTTGTCTCCCAACGTCCTCCTTTGGATGAATGTTGAACAAAAAGGTTTCCTTCAATGTAACTGACATCTTTAATTAAATCAATCATATATATACATGTGTATGTGTATATATATGTTTTTAGACATTTTTATGTTTATACGTTCTTTTTATAGATACAAATATTTAAGTAAATGCTCTGTTTATAATAAACAGTATTAACAACATTTACCGGCCTGAATGTTCGAGAAATTGTCATAGAAAATATGCGTCCTCGGACAGGAATCGAACCTGTATCCTATACGGAACCGTCATATAGTCGGACGTGCGTTTACCAATTTCGTCACAGAGGAGCGTTGTGGTTAGCAAGGTCGATTTTACTGTCTTTAAACTTCAATCTTCCACGATTCTCTCACGTACATTCATATCTGCTCAATGTGTATCCAAATGTAAACAAATGACGTCACACTTTATGGCATGGACAAAGTCCGACAATTATTTTAAGACATTTTTATGTTTATACATATATATATATATATATATGTGTGTGTGTGTGTGTGTAAGGATAACAATGTTCCATGAAATAGAAGCTTTTTAGAAATATATCATTTGAGAACAAAAAAAAGTATGTAAATAACAAAATTCTCACAAAATATTTATGTAAGAAGAAAATAAGCGAAAAAACATAAATGGTAATATGGAAAAAAAGAAATTAAAAAGACACCATCATAGAAAAACAGCTCAAAAGAGTGTAACCTTTGGCTAGAGAAGAAAAGAAAATCTTCATTTTGATACGTCGAGAAATTCATAATGCGCCAACTCCAAGCATATGACGCCTCGAAAGGTTAAATAAAATGCCATAAACAAGAGTGAATTAAAATTATATCAATTAACCTTAGAACCGAAGAATAAATAACAATAAATTAATTGAATAAAATAACCAATTAAAAAACAAAAATAAAATAATTAATTAATCAAAATAAGAAAACTAACAATTTCAATTTTAAATAATCAGAACCGTTAGTACTAAACGAAAGAAATGTTTGCAACGGACTGCTACTTCCACTACTTCCCTTAATCCACCGTTGACTTATATATAGAGCGCGCAGTAGAAGTGTTAATTCATGGTTCGAAGTTCGCATGCATAATTAAAATGAGTCGCCATGATGTTGCTTGTCTATACATATCCATCTTTATACTTACAAAGAAAGAGAGAGGTAGAGAGAGAGAGAGAGAGACAGGTAGAGAGAGAGAGAGAGAGACGGGGGGAAAAGAGAAAGAAGATAGAGAGAAACGCACAAATGCGCAAACACACATATGCACATACATACATACATACACAAAGAAACAGTGTGATCTGCAAATTATGTGTGTATTGATTTATATCGATTCCTACGTGCGCCTGTTATGAAATGTCAGTCACTATTGGTGTACGCGCGTTTACTAAAGCTTTTGCTCGTTACAATTCAACTTTTGACGGAGGTTGTGTTTGTTTTTTAAAAAGAAAAAAATTCGTATGTAGGTGAAGGGCTTTGTTTTAAATACGACACACACAGACAAATACTTAACAAGTGACGCATATGCGTACTCAAAGCGTACGTAACATTATATTCACCTCATCAACTGTTTTGGAAAAGTTCATATTCTTAGACGTATATATGTGTGTGTGTTTGTATAAGCGAAATACCGTAAAACATTTAGAAGTTAACGAAAAAGAATACAGTGTGAGTGTGTGTATGACTAAATATAAGAAAGGGCTGGTTATGCAAAGAAAGTTTTTTGCACCGATCGAGAACAGCAAATCGAATAATTTTTCAAACTGTTGATAGTTTGCGTCCAAGATGAGGAATTATCAGCAGGAATTAATTTAATTTATTAAAAAAGAGACACTTGTCGGAAAGCAATGGATTTTTGCGGAGGTGAGGAAAATTTGAGAGAATGGAAAACTCTTGAACTTTCCAATTCATCGGAATCTTTGATGAACTATTTTAATTGTACCATAAGTATATTTTTGTTTACAAATCTATTTCGCTTACCTTTTGGTTTATCCTTGATCCTCAAATTAAATGTCGTCGTAATAAATCATGTCCTCAGCTGAAGTTTGATAGTTTCATAATTTATTACATAATATAGAAAATTCTATGCGACTTAAGCTGAAGAATTAGGGATAGCTAAAAATATTAAACAAATATAAATTAATCCTAACAAGACTAACAGTGAAATGATTTTTTTTTTTTTACAATAGCAGGAAACTTATAAGATTACTATTATTCATTTTTAAGTTTATTTGTTAACAGGCAAGTTAAACACTGCCAATACCTCGTAAAAAAAGGACTATTCCGTTTTAATTGCGAGGAAATACGGAAAAGACGCATTAGAGACGCTGTTTGCTTTCATTAAGAAAAAGAAACGTAGAAAGTAAATTTAAAGTAGGTGATAACGCTTTAAATGTGTTCAACATCTGCGTCAAAACTTGAAAGCTTGCCAATTACAAATATTTTTATTTGTATCGACTTACTTCTTTAAAGAATGACCTGGATTCATACTGTTATTGTTATTGCAACATTTTGTTAAATTTGATTAGCTTAAAATCTTTTTCCCAAGGTTTTCATGGGTAGGACTAGTTATTATAATTTTGCTTTTAGTAAGTTAACACGTGCGTTACACCCTGTTATTGCCTAAGAAAAATAATGGACCGTACTTTTATGATTGCGAAGAAAGACAAAAGAAAAAAAATAGCTATATCAGCAACGATGTTTGATTTAGAGAGAAAAAGAAAGAATCATAGAAATAGAAGAATGGATCATAAGAAAGAAAGAAAGAAAGAAACGAAAAAAACAAAAGAAAGAAACGAAAAAAACAAAAGGAAGAAGGAAACGAAAGAAAGAAAGAAACGAAACGAAAGAAAGAAACGAAAGAATCAAAAGAAAGAAACAAAGAAAGAAAGAAAGAAAGAAACAAACAAACAAAAGAAATAAAAGAAAGAATGAAACGAAATAAACAAAGAAACAAAAGAAAAAACAAATGAAAGAAACGAAAGAAAGAAGGAAACGAAAGAAAGAAACAAAGAAATAAACAAACAAAAGAAACAAACGAACAAAAAAAGAAACAAACAAACAAAAGAAAGAAAGAAAGAAAGAAAGAAAGAAAGAAAAAGAGAAAAGAATGCAAATAAGAAAGAAATGGAAAATAAAGGAGACGATAACGTTCTTTTAGGGATAACATCCATTTCATTGAAATGAAAAAAGATCTTGACCATTTCCCTGTGCAAGCTTATTCTTTAAATAATGAACTGCATTCATAATTATGCTTGTTAAGACAATATCTTGTTACAGTTTTCAAGTTCAAATATTTGACGATGCTATAAAGGGAAATTCAACAGATATTTTATCGCCATGGAACTCACAAGCAGATTAATTAATCATTATATTAAGAATTATGATTCATCATAAATTAAAATAGAAAACCGTGAAATTTTCAAGGGTAATGCAAGTTCTGATAATTAAAAGAAAATTTAGAAACATAATCTTAGATGACTTCGTACTTATAATTTTGACGCCTCCATTTTTGAGATAGCTTTTTACACAAATTTGTTGATATGAATGCTAGAAAGGTTAAAGATACACAAACTGATTTTTTATCATTGGAACTTCGGTAACGTAAATGGTGTCGCTTCGCCACATGATATCGTGATCTGTTGATGTGAGTTCAAATTTTTGATAAGTTAATTTGTTGTCCGCATTTGACGTCCAAGAAAAAGACAAACTAGTGGCTTGTTATGGAATATGAAAAGAAAAATTGAGTCAAAAATTTGCGTAATAGCAAAAATACTTCATGTCAGAATCTCAAAAAAAAAAAACAAACTTGCAGTAGATTATTTGTTCTAAATAATTTCGTTTTCAAAATAATTACAAAGTGTTGAAAAGTTTGACAAAAACAGTGAAGGCTTTTTCTTCGCTGTTTTTGTCAAATATTTCAAACTCTAAAGCCTATAAAATTACGGTGATTACGTCTACAAGAAAAAATAATGAAAAAGAAAAGGGAGAATATCTTATGCGGAGAATTCAGAGACAAGAATATCTGGAAAGATCTCTTGAAAAAGAATTAAATATAGCGGAACGTCGAATGGATCAACCGAAAGATTTCGCCAGCATCGATATAGAAAAGTTGGATTGTCTGTATAACACGTCAGATGTAACATGATACTTTTCGAATTTTAGACAATTTTGTTGTCATTTGAGAATGTTTAAAACATAATGGAATCAAAACAAACAAGAGCACAGTAAATGAACTGACCTTGCTCTAACAATTGTCACGTCCACATTTCATAGACATTAAACATTACAAACACTTGGTTGTGCGCATAGTGTAACGAATATCAGCGCCGAGTTCAAATTCTGTACTATTTTATTACGCTCAGGTTCGTACTAATGCCTTTTGAAAAGGCAAGAATCATCTTCTCCCCAGCCGCATATTGACTGGATAAATAGTCGACCACACACACACACACACACACACACACACGGGCACACACACACACACACGAGCACACACACACGAGCACACACACACGGGCACACGCACAAAATTATATATATATATATATATATATATATATCAGTATGTATATAAAATATATATATGTGTGTAAGTGTGTACAAATGTATATATATATTTGTATATATATATATATATATATATATATATATATAAGTATGTATATAATATATATATATGTGTGTGAGTGTGTAAATATATATATATATATATTTGTATATATATATATATATATATATATATATATATATATATATATATATATATATATATATATATACAGGGTTTCCATAGAGTTCGTGTGCACTTTAAAATTTATAACTTTAAAATGCACACGAACTTCATGGACGCCCTGTATATATATATATATATATTTGTATAAGTGAACATATTAGGTTGGTGCAAAAATATTGACGTTTTTTGACGTTAAAAAATACGTCAAAAAACGTCAATATTTTTGCACCACCCTAACAGAAGTCAACACTTAGAGGCGGCGACAGTCTGTTTCATGCTAGACGTCAGGCCACGATTGAGTGTTGAATTCTATGTTCACTTTTATATTTATACATGCTCTATCCTTGATATTGTGCAAATTATCCCATAAATATAGCACATCGTAAGAATATATTTCTTCATATATATATATATATATATATATATATATATATATATATATATATATATATATATATATATATAATAATCTATATTTATTGTTGGCTTCTTTTGCCTGTATAACTTTCTTAATGCGCTTTTTCATATTGGAAACCAAGTTAACACAAGTAGTTGACTCGATGTTCTACCATTCTTCATGAAATATGGCTTCTTATTCGCGTTTTAAAGAATATCTGTTTACCCTCACGCTTGTACTTAAGTATGACCGCAGTTGTTCAATGCATTCAGGTCAGGCTATTGAGGAGGCTACCTCCTTACCCTCATTTCTTTCTTTTCAAACCAACCCTTCGAAACTCTGCATGTGTGGCATGGTGCATTGACTTGTTGGAAGATTACGCCATCTGGTATGTTATTGTCGATAATTTTCTCTAATGAATGTTGATAACCTTGGTCTAAGATGCTTGTGTAAGTGTTGGAATTCATTCTACCTCATATGTGAATAAAATTCCTGCCGCGGAAGATGACATTCATCACCAAACTATTATGCTACCACCTTTTATATTGAGCATCATATGCTTCTCCAGCTCTTCGACGAACATAAAAAACTCCAGTGGTTCCAAAATATCTAATAAAAATAAAATTTTTAGTAATAATGTTTCTATTCAAAAGAAAGACTCTTTTTATTATTAACCACAGACAGCAATGGTATTTTAGCTTTACGTCCTTTGAGGTCAGATTCTATTAACTTTCTTCTCACTGTGCGAGTTGCCTCTCGAAATTCAGCAGTTATGTTAGAAGAGTTGTTTTTTCCACTATCACCTAGAGATAACCTCTTTAGAAGTATGTCTTCCCTTGATTTTTATACTGTTCCCGTACCTTTTACCTTGACCATCACGATTTTTGAAAGAATTGGTTTCGTTATATCTTTTGATGGTTGTTTGGACACCATTTTTTGTACCTTTCACTTTTCTTTCAATATTGAATTGGGATAACCCTTCTTTGAAAAATGCAATGATTTCAGCCCTTTTACCTTCAACAATGGTTTTGAGACATTTTCATCAAAGAAGACGCACTTATATATATATATATATATATATATATATAATTCTGTAAGGAAATGGATTTTTGTTTGTCGATCCGATAGAGTTTTATGACATCTTAAGTTTGTGGAGACATGAAAATTTCGGTTAAATTAGCACGTGAAGGATTTCGCTTAAAGACTTTGTTTAATCGGCAAGGTTTCTCTGTGGCTGAGGCGGTTAATTCAAGTCGAGTTTAACGAGGCATAAGTTCGAATCCAAGCGGATAGCGCATGTCTTTATTTAATAAGATTTCTTGAATATTCAAGCCGAAATAGACGAAAATAAATAAATACACTGTCTAATAAATAAATGGATCGTTTACTGTAATATGAACATCCACAAAAATAACGTTTAAAATATATATATATATGTGTGTGTGTGTGTGTGTGCGTGCGTGCGTGAACGACATCAAGCATACGAAGTCATCTGAAAGGTTCATCGGCAGACCAAGCTACTTTCACTGAACGTAGCCAAATATTTTTTTTCAGCATAGCCCATTCTTTCATTATTTAAAACAGTGTACATTACGTCTTTCGGCCATCGTACCGACTAAAAATATAAAGACATATATATCGGTTCAAATGTTGGTTTCTCCTTCACATTCTGACGGAAGTTTGTATGCTACTGGAGAGCATATTTTTCTCATTAAGTTTTCTCGAGTTCACTGGCAAGTAGATGTAAGAGAGCGTCTAGTTCAAATCATTCACTTAATCAATATATATACATATATATATATATATATATGTGTGTATATGTATGTATGTATGTATGTATTAATTAATAAGACAAAGAAACTACAAAGACAATATATATATTATTTACATTATTCGGACTATTGTCTTCTCTTTGTCGCCATATTTGTTCTCCACTTCCTTAGCCGGGTATTGAACTCACACTCTTCTCAGTGCAGAACTTTCAGAGGGAAATTAACAGGAGATAACTGATAACTGACATCCATCAAACATGGCATGTGGAACTAGAACAGTCTACCCCAGTGAACGAAATAAAGGGTTAAGTTGGACATTCCATCCACCTGAAGACGGCCGGAGCATACAAAGGCCCAAATGTTGTAATAAATATGGCGACAAAGATGAAGACAATAGTCCGAATAATGTAAATAGCGTACATAATAACTCATCTAAAGAAATATATATATATATATATATATATTATTTATTAAAGACATTTTTTTATGTTTAACGTTCTTTCTATAGATACAAGTATTTAAGTAAATGATCTGTTTATAATAAACAGTATTAAATAACATTTACCGGCCTGAATGTCCGAGAAATTTTCATAGAAAATATTCGTCGTTTGACAGGATTCGAACCTGCATCCTATACGGAACCGCCATTTAGCTCTTTATATAGACGAGCTAAAGGTAGACAACTGAATCAGTCGGAAGAGGCATGACACATGGAACGAGAACAAACAAACCCGGTGGATGAAATAAAGAGTTCAGTTCGAAATTCCAGTCATCTGAAGAAGGCCGGAGCGCACAAACGCCGAAACGTCGTGAATATGACAATAAAGTCAGCATTTTGTTTTGCCTATGATCAGCAACTGCTAGCATACCAGGACGTTCACGGTCTCCCAGTTAAAAAAAAGGTTTCTACTTCTGAAGCTAGTGATCTTCTCTCAGCTTTGCTACTATCTTCATTCACGATATATATATATATATATATATATATATATATATATATATATATATATATATATATATATATATATATATGCAGAAATCAAAGGATAGATAATTACTACATTTTTCACGCGTGCATATAAACACATTTATAGGAGTACATACAAACTCACGCGTATATATATATATGTATATACACACACACACACACAAGGAAGAAAGAAAACAACATAACAACAATAAAAAATGCATGAATTATATTTCAATTTAATATAAAAAAATAAGGAAAATGAGAAATTCTGCATCAATTGACGAATGGACAGGACGATAACTGAAACGTTCATAATCGAAACTTTGGAGACGAGGCGCTGTATATAACAGCAGTCAGGAAGGTGATAGATACAATATTCATATTGATCCTGTATATATATATATATATATATGTATATATATATATATATATATATATAATTATTTATTTAAAAAAAAATTATAACATAAATATGTCATAAAATCACTACAAAAATAGCCATTTTGTTTCAACACCCTCGGTGTCTTATCAAGTGATGACGTTGAATGTAAAATAAATGGTTTTAAAAGTTTCAAATTAATTAACAATTCTTCGCAAGGGGAAAACGTTGTTACAAAGGCTAGATGGACCAATCAAACCACAAGTACAGAAAAATTCAAAAAGCTTGATAACGAAGTCATGTTATAATATCTATTCAGATGTTTAAAATATGGGTAGTATTAAAAAAGAATTTATTCCAACCAATAATTTCTAAATTATATGATAAAATTTAATATTAAAATTTAAAACCGCTAATTACAAAACCAAAATTTAAAATTTATTCGCTATTAAGTTTACAACTATAAAATTACTGAGGAGAAAAGAAGAAATATATATATTATTCAATTTATTTCTTCATTGAAGTTACTTTAGCTAATTTCATATCCGGTCCTTTTACAATGTATACATTTTAATCCTAAGAGTGTGTGAATGGGGTCCTAATCTCACGCGTAAAACAAGCGCAATCAGATTCTAATATATAAACACCAAGACATATTTATATATATATACACACACAAAAAAAGGGAAGAGACAGAGAACATCTTCACGGTCTGTCATGAAAAAAAAAAAAAGGATATATATATATATATATATATATATATATATATATATATATATATATATATATATATATATATATATATATATCTGTGTGTGTGTATAAAGAGAGAGAGAGAGAGAGAGAGAGAGAGAGAAAGCCGTTTGTGGCAGCAACATTTAAAACATGGACTAATAGTACGCTTTCATATATATATATATATATATATATATATATATATATATATAGCGAAACAGTCTGTCTGTGGATGACATTATATATATATATATATATATATATATATATATATATATATATATGCAAGATAGATTCAAGAGAGTAAAGTAATTGTAATTCCTTTAATTTTTTTTTAATGAATATACAGTTTAATTAAGATTTGTTGATTATCTGTAAAAAAAGCCATTTTTTAAAAATATTTTCTTTTGGCTTTACTTTTGCACAGCACTATATACACAGCCACCCAACCCATATATATATATATATGTATATATATATATATATATATATATATATATATATTTCGAACAACTAAAAATTTAAAATCATTATCCCACATTTTTATGAATAGTAGTTTAACATATATATATATATATATATATATATATATATTCTTTTTATGATAGAAAAAGTCGCAGCACTAATCGATATTTAATAGAATAATCCTTTCACTAAACAAGTGAAAGATTTTATTTATAAATGTATTTCCATTAACTATGTTATCTTCTTACATCCACAGAAAATGTGGTCACAATTTCGCATCTGACCTTCTTCTTTTGACCCAGCTCCCTTAATTTCCTTCAAACGAATTGGTTACTCCCGAAACAGGTCTTTACAGATTTGCGATATTGAAACAAACAAGAAAGTAGTCACTTTACGGTAAATATTAATTTCGACCTTGATTTCCTCTTTGTTATCACTTGGTAAAAGATCTAATTCCCTTTAAGAATTTTTATTTTTTTAATTATTTCACACCAGAATCGCCACCAAGTCAAAAGGGGTTAGTGAGTGTGAAAGAATAAGAAGAAAGTGAAACATTATTGACGAGCGAGATCAGGTGCAAAAGTAATCAAGAAGACAATCGATAACAATTGACATTGCTTTTAATTTTTTGAAGATCAACGTTAGTTGGAATGCATGGCACCAGAAAAGAGTTCCAAAAGTGAGAAATGCGAGAAAAGATACTGTTAGTATAGAACTTACTTTTCTGAATTGGTGAGGCCTTGCCGCCAACCTAGTCCTGCGCACAAAATTCATAAAGTCTAGCCGTCCTGTGTATGACGATAAACTACATCCGTGTCCTTGGTAAGACGATAAACTACGTTCAGCAGAAAGGCCTCTGCTCAGGAGGTTTCGAGGAACGTGGAACCACCACTTAATTGCTGGTGTTCCCAGGTCCACCCTGACTCGGGGCGGTAGCATCTGTTAGGCTCCCAGCTATGGGCAAATAGCTAACCTCCAAACTGGGGTCAAAACACTACGAAAGTGTAAAAATAGATTTAAATACCAGAAATACTTTAAAAAAATAGTATCAGCAATAAATATTTGAAAAAGGAAATTATTATCAGAAATAAAAAATCTTGTCAGCATTAAATAACCCATTGAGGTTAATATGACACAAAACAAACGAAACTATACATTTTTTTTTAATATTACCAGCTATACATTTTTGGAAAAAAAGGAAATTTTGTCGGCATTAAATAATCCATTGTGGTTGATATGCCGTAAAACAAAACAAACAAACAGACATAAAGTCTAGGTACCATAGTGAAGAGTTCATCCGAAAAATTATCATGAAAATATTTATAGAAAAGGTACAGAGAGGCCACCTTATCGCAGTAGGTAAGTGACTGAAGCCGAGCTGCCAGATCAGGACCAATGATATTGCTGATTCTTTACCGCTTTATCATTAATTGGAAATTCGTTTTATATATTGCAACAATGTTTGTTTCAGCAATTATTGTTTGATTGCGTGTTAAGTAATATGGTTTACTAGTTATGAAAGAATAAGAAAAAACAGTGGCATTGTTAGAGAGAGAACAATAGAAGAGGAATCAAGAATACAGTAGATGACGATTTACATTGTATTTAAATTTTTGAAAATCAAATTTGGTTAGAAAGTCTGAAGCCGGAGAGAGTTCCACAAGTGAGAAGTGCGAGAAAGGAAACTTAGCATAGAACTTACGGCTACATTTCGACAATTCTTCTGTGGATTGATGAGACCTTGTTGCCACTCTAGTACTGCGCTTAAATTCATAAAGTCTAGGTACCATAGTGACGAGTTCATCCGAACAATTATCATGAAACTATTTATGGAAAAGGCACAGGGAAGCTAGATTACGTTGACTGAAGCCGAGTAGCCAAGTAATGACTATTTCTTCTTTGGATTTTATCAATAATCTCTAAATATACAGCAGGACCAGCGGGCCATATGTGGGAGCCATATTCAAAGCTTGGATAAATTGTAGGCCTATAAATACGTAACATAGATTCACCAGAGTAAAATCGTCTACTGAACCAACTTTCTTGACTGCAGACCTTGCAATATATTCAATATAATATTTCCACTTCATGTTAGCCGAGAATATAAGCCCCCCAAAAGCGCAACCACTCACTCTCCTAGAGGTTGCTATCTGACATGCTGATGGAAGGCAATAAGGAGTCTTTCATGTGATTGATAAGCGAGAAGCTTTGTTTTGGATGCGTTAAAACTAACAAGCCATTCCTTGCCACATTTAGTAACAAACTGTAGCTAATTTTTTAGATCAGCTGCTAATATGTCTTTATCAAACGGATCAGACATACCATTGAGGAAATGGTTGTGGTATGAGAATAGATATCAAGTTGAGAACGTATGTCACCAGGAATGCCATTGATTAAAATTAAAAACAAAATAGGTCAAAGTATATAGAGGTAGGGGACACTTTCAGTAGTATAAAAAGATCTAGAAGAATTTCTAGATATATAACAGGAGCACCGGGCCAAATATGTCAGAATTATTCAAGGTATGAACGAATGGTAGATATATAAATACGTAAGATAGATTCTGGAGGGAAAAATTGACTAACACGAAACAAATTTAATAGCAGCAGACCTAGAAATAGATTCAATATAATCCCTTCCCTTCATGTCATCGAAGAATGTAATCCCGTGAACGAGCAACATCTCATTCTCATTGAGTTTCGTATCAGCCATGCAGACGGGAAACAAGAAGGGTTCTTTCAGCTAAGTTTAATAGCTGTAAGAAGGATTTTGGCTGGCTTTTCTTACATTTTTAATAGCAAACTTTTATTTCCTCTAAACTGGTTACTCTCTACAGAATCCAATTTGTTTTACTGTTTAGCCATGGATAAAGTGGAAGGTATATTTGCAATATAAATCAAGCTTTGATAACAGTTCAAGTAAGTCTTTGTGCCGTGCTTAATTAAAACTCCTGTTATCTATAAAGCACAGGTACGCGGCATTATAAAGAAATCAGTATTTGCTCTAGTGTCCTGATAAAACCACACTGAGTGAGGCACTAGAAAACAAATACATTTCAAGAAATGATCATATTGAATATTTCAAATGCATTTCTAAAGAAGTGGCATAGAGTTTTAGTACACAAAGCTCTCTAGCTATGTAATCACTGGAAGAGGCTTCTCAATTATTAAGTCCTTCCTAGCGGATAGAAGGTCGTTGTTAATGGCAGTCGTCTAAGGCCCAAAGGATCAAAGCAGACGTTCCCAAGGCTCGCTTCATGATCCAATCCTCGTTCTACTGTACTTAAATAAAGTGCCAAAGAGTATAATCCGATCATTTGTGAATATCTGTGCTGATGACAGAAAGATATATGGGTTCCCAACCAAAATTGTATATAACCAGAGCTTGGCAGCTGATCTCTCATCTGACCGAGGTTTAACAGCTAGGTTGAAAAAAAAAAACAAAAAAAAAAACGAGCTGTTTGCATTCAATGTTTCGAAAGCAAAACTTTTATTGAATGTCCTATTGAATGTCCTATTGAAATTTAAACTCAGTCAAGACCTCAACTGGAACTCGTACATACGATCCATGGAGTACAGCTGCCATATATGGACAAGTGCTACCATTTTTTATCATTTCTAGTCTCGATAGAATTCAAAAATGCCTACGTCTGTGTCCTTGCTGGTGATGAATTATTTTCCACCTTACAATCCCATTCCCACAGACGAAACGTTACAAACCTCTCTCTGCTCTGTCGCTAGTGTTCTTCCTCCTCATCATCCTCCTCCTCCTCTTCTTCTTCAAAATCTGTTCCTCCTTCTACTTCTACTCCTATTTATCATCATCATCATCATCATCATCATCATCATCATCATGTTATTATTATTATTATTATCATTATTAATATTATTCCTGCTGTGTAAGCAATTAATGAACAATGGTGTTAAAATTGAATAATAATAATAATAATAATAATAATAATAATAATAATAATAATAATAATAATAATAATAATAAAATATCAAAATATAAGGATTTTGAAATGAAAATCACAAAAATGTGACACATGATGACATCAATAATTCCGGATGTAGTTTAAGCCCCCCTCGGATTGATTGTAAAACGTTCCTATAGAGCCAGGATCCGATAGTAGCCCATGCATTAAAGGAATACAAAAATGGTTCTCATACACACAGCTCACACATTTCCAAGAGCTTTATCTATGTAAAATGTGGGTGATCTTAGCTTTATTTTACATAAATGATCAGTGGAAAATGTCATTAAGCCATTTCTGACCTTAGGTTCTGGTTGGGATCCGAAAGGAGATATATATAGAACAGAAATCCAAGGAAATAACAATAATAATAATAATAATAATAATAATAATAATAATAATATTTTCATATTTTGAAATTTCTTCTGCTAGTCTACTGAATTTAGCACCTAACATCATACGAGTAAGAAAAATGATGCTGTGAATGTCAGCTCCATATCCAACCGATTTTATGCTAACAACTATAATTGACTGGCTTGCAGTTTCTTGAGATTTCTAGTTCTAACTTCGATGCAGCTCGTAAAAGAAACAAGCAGGCTCAAAACATGATAATAATAACTATAACATTTTGGAAGTAAAATTCTATGTACTATGCCTCCTTGAAAGTGTGACGAACGATCATGGCTCTCCAAAACCTCCTATCCTTTGCAGCTAATAGTAAGACTTAACTTTTGTCTATCCCTAATAGTGAGACTTAACTTTTGTCTATCCCTGCCAATTCCTGCAATGACATATTTTCCAGTCTCTGTTTGTTACTCACTGCTTCTCCAAGACCTTTTTCCTCATTTTGTTTAAGAAATTTCAACTGCCTCTTTCTGATTTTAAGTAAAAAGGAATCTTTCTTCGTTGGGATCATCGAATCAATCCGACCTATCCTTTCCATATATACATAATATGTGCTTCGCCAGAGCTACATACAGTTTTTAATTCAGAGTTGTCCTTATCCTAGACCAGTTGCCACCCACTGCTATAGAACCCAGTCTCTCCTGTTATTTACCGATAGCTGAGGAAAGAAAAGGATTCATACTTTTCTCAATACTTTCATACTCTTCCCATGTAAGTAAATGTAAAGAACACTAGTGGAATTTGAACTCGGCTCTCCGATTCCTCAATCCGAGCCACAATCCATTGCTATATACCTACATACCTAAAATACTATTTATATCCATTTTACATTTCATCATATTATTAATATCCTTCTGTTGAATTACATTTCTGTTCCCTCAAGCCTTTTCTTTATCTGTGGAAAGTGCCACTGCCACAGAATCATTACTGAGAAAAATCGAACGCTTTCTCAGTCGCTCGTAAATACATAAGGATTTTTTCATGATTGCTTTTGACAGTCTTCTTCAGCGATTATTGGAGTAGAAAGTGAAAATCCTGATCAAGTATATTCCGTACATTTTTATACCAATTCTCTTGAATAAAGACGTAAATCTCTTCCCACGCTCAGTTATGGGCTAAATAGTAAAGTTGGCTAGGCTCTTTAGCATTGGGTGGCAATCCATGAAGTAATATTCTTAATTCAAAACAACAGCAAAAGGCAAGGGAAAACCACATCACCATCTTTCACAAGAAGCAATGAAAATTGACAAATGAAACAAAAAGCAGTCTATAGACAGCCAACTCATTTACGCCGGGAAATGGCAGTTAAAATGTTCCTTATAAATAGATTAGAGGACTTAAAAATATTTAAAAAAAATAGAATAAAAAAAAAACGTACACAGCAGTCTGCGAGATGAGTGCTTATGACATGAAGAGATTTACATTCATTCCATCCCCAGAGGCAGGCTGCTACGTCTATTCCTCAACCAAGCAAATATTATAACAGACAATGCTTCTTCAGGAAGTTTTCCATTCTAAGATGAGATTTACAGTGTCTACGTAGTTTTGACTCGTCAGTTTAGAAAATTGTGCTTATTCAGCATTGTGGACTCAAAGCATGAGATTCTGAGTGAAACAATGCATTTTAACTGCTCCAAGAACACCTGAAACAAATATAGAAACATCAGTAGTTGGAATAGTGAAACGCATTATACAGAACATGAAGAAAGAGATAAGACTAGTGTGTTATAATTAAGTGCAGATAACTGACCTTGAAAGACTACAAAACTGAGCTGATTTCTTTTTTTAAGCATTACGCCCCGAGCAAGGCGTGAAGTCACGAGGACGCAGGGGGTTGCAGAAGATTTGGAGCGAGAGCAGATAGGAGTGATAGAAGAAAGGATGAGGAGAGGGATAATGGATAGATCAAGGTAACTGGAGATGTCGATTGACATTACATTTGAATATTTGGAGATTATAGCTCTCATGGAAGCAGTAATAAAGAAGGGTGTTCCACAGGCGAGGGGTGCGAGATATGAAGCTATTGGAGTAGAAGAGACGGCCACATTTAAAAGTTTCTACAGTGAAAGGGTAAGAGCGGGATGTCAGCCTCGTAGGGCGCTTGAATTCATGAAGTCTGGGAACCAGTGAGAGCAGCTCATCGGAACAATTACCATGAAAGTATTTGTAAAAAAAGACAGAGAATCCCGAAACCTTTCTTAATGTTTGAAAGAGCAAATAGTTTGGGGATCGGGAAACTATTGTTAGAAACAAAATAGTGTTTAATTGGTGTAAAATATCCATACATCAGTATGGCAGTAAATAAGGACATTTGCCTCAAAGAGGAAGAAGAAAGATGAAGTGACAGAGATGTGGTTCCCCAGACAGATATTAAGAATTTCATGGACTAAAAATGTTATTAGTAAGGATCTTTAAAGAAACATAGAAAGAGCAAGGATACTAAAATTCACAATCAGAGAAAGACAGAAGAAAAATGAGGGTCAAATAAAAAGGAAAGATATCTTGGAGAATTTAACACTTACACGATATAATGAAGGCAACAGAGTCATTGAAGACAAAGCTAGTAAGCTGTCTAACGAGTTTGTCGAAGTGGATTGCAGAGCGGGGAAGAGGAAGATTGTGAAGAGTCAAAAGATGTTCAGAGCAATAAAATTAGGAGGTTAAGGAGCGCCATAATCACCCACGTCATGAAGGAAAATGTCACATAAAAGAACAAAATAAATCTGTCTATATTTATGAGATGAGGTATTATGCACATTATTTACATTATTGGGACTATTATCTCCATCTTTTTCGCCATATTTATTACAACGTTTCGGCCGTTGTACGCTCCGGCATTCTTCAGGTGGTTGGAATGTCGAACTTAACCTTTTATTTCGCTCACTGGGGTAGACTGTTCTAGTTCGACGTGCCATGTTTTAATAGATGTCAGTTATCTCCTGTTAATTTCCCTCTGAAAGTTCTCCACTGCCTTAACCGGGTATTGAACTCACACTCTTTGGGTCCTGTCACTGGATCTAACTAAGACCTTTATCCACTGTGTCATGTGCACATAGAACTAGAACAGTCTACAGAAATATATGTTGGTTTCAATGTTGTGTTTGTTGATTATTTCCATAATAGGCCCAACCTCTAGTGAATTCATCAAGTCAGACCAATGTAACTCTATATCCACCTGTAAATTTAGTCACTTTTCTTATACTTCATCGCCCAACATACACGTTTATACTTTGTTATATTTACTTAATTGTGACAATTTGGTTGCTTTCATGTCTTTAGTCAATATTCTGAACATTCTGACTGACCTTACTTCCTATTTAGATTTGCCGAATCTGGACCTTCAAAATGTTTTCCTTCAATCCAATTGTATTACTTATTGCTATCATTTATTTATTTTTTTCAATTCTCGGCTTACTGATATATCACATTGAAGCACCGGTTTTCTTACGGTTTTCGAAGTTAAGCAACGTCAAACCTGGTTATACCTATATGAGTGGCCAACTGGGAATACCAGGAGGTGTAAGCTTGTATGTGCGGTTGGTACAATGAGTAACGACTCAGATTTGGAAAATGGAAGAGCTGTTTCAATTCCAGTGGGGTTCGTTATATTTACTCACTTGTTAAGAAAAAAATGAATGTTGCTTTTTCTCCCTTGAGCTATGGGTTAATTAACAGTATTTATATCAGTAAATCATTATTATTAAAAAAAATTCTAACGATTTAAAAATATTTTCTGGTTTAAATAAATTACGAAAGTTTGACAAGCCGTAAAAAAACAAAAATGATCAATAAATTCTCAAATTACTTTCTTGTCATTCGTAGAACCATTTTTCCATATACTTATTTTCTGGATTTCGGTTCCTTTTTATACTTATCCTTGGCAGCTGATTCCAAACATGAGCTACATTCTGTTGTTAACTGGGACAAGGAATACTTTCATAAGTTTAAAGCCTCCAAAATTAAACATTTCTCTATCAGTCATCTGAAGGAAATCTTCCTGTCTCTCATCAGCAGGGATGATAGTAAACTCGGGGTGAGTAAGTCGTTCATCTAATGGGGCTTACATTCACGGCTGCAATGAAGGTGAAAGTTTATATTAAAGCAAAAAAAGAACTTTTACTCTGGTGAATCTATTAGGTTGGTTAAAAAATAATGTCGGTTTGTGACGTATTTTTTAACGTCAAAAACCGACGTTATTTTTGCACCAACCTAATATTAACGTGTTTATAAGACTACTATTCGTCCATGCTTTGAATATTGCTGCCACATATCGCCCGGTGCTATTGGTGTACATTTAGAGATTCCGGATAAAATCCTAAGAAGAATCAGCAATATTATTGGTCTTGACTTGGCGTCTCGGCTTCAGTCAGCGTCCCACAGCTGTAACCTAGATTTACTTTAATTTCAGCCTTTTGACAACTTTCAACTTTACGTTTCCCTCACTGAAGAACTTTAAACTATTTTTCTTTTAGTTATATATTTTTTCTTCATTCAGTAAGCAATGTTTGTCCATGTGAAAATGAATTTATCAATAAATATATATATATATATATATATATATATATATATATATATTTAAGATATGATGACTAAGGCTTGCTTAATAAATTCTTACAGGAGTAAGAATTTAATATAATTTTTTCTTACACGACATATATTATGAACTGAAATTCTCATGACATATTTACATTGCAAATATAAACAGATCAACATCTGTTTGTTAATGTCATTTTCATTGTAAAAATATTAGTTTACGTGAAAAATGATGTAGCGGATATATATAAGTAATATATATATATATATATATATATATATATATATATATATATATATACATGTATGTATGTATGTATGTATGTATGTGTGTGTGTTACGCCAAATATGGTTTTATCAGGTATATATGTATATAAGGGGCTGCGATCTAATCTTACGTCACACAGCATGAGCCAAATTTTAACATTTTCATTTTTCTTTCAGATTCATGTAGAACATAATAATCGGAGTTTAAAACCTGACGCAACAATTGAAAATAGAATCCATGTTGATGAGAGTAGATGCAAAGCCCAATGATTGAAGGATGACCAGGTGAATAGAAAAATCCAGAGGTTTCTTCTCATTGACTGGCCCTACAGTGATATACACAAAGTTCACATTCTCAGCCGTGGCCCTGTAATTTAACAAGGGCCGTCTAGTGACATCTGCATCTTCAGAATTTCACACAGAATCAAGAGTGACGTTCAAGACACGGTGGCCAAAATGTACATCGAATGTACACAACTTTTAATTTTTTGTTTATTTTTCAAAACATATATATATATATATATATATATATATATATATATATATATATATATATATATATTATATGTGTGTGTGTATCCGAAAAAATATTTTAAAAAAACGACAAGTTCTGTTTTTTTATTTTTTTCTTGTATTTTTCTAATTTTTGGATTAGTAGTTGAGTATTGTACTCGAGGTTGTAGATAAATTTTTCAAACTTCATATTTTGTTATTTTTCTACAAGTACTTTACGCTATCGCAGTTATTATCAAGAACAGATATGGTGTTTGTATGGTAGTTATAATTCTCGTTGTACATAAGGTCATAGAAGATAATTTCAAACATCCCAAAGAATACCAGGATACAAACAAAGCAATTCGAACTACCCAACTGACACCACATCGGTTCTTGATAATGACTTCGTAAGTTGAAAATACTTGAACACAAAAAACTAAATATGAATTTCGGACAATTTATCCACAACTTCGAGCAAAATATTCAACTCCGAAAATTGGAAAAATGCAATAAAAAATTAAGGAGAATTGTCAGTCCATTTTAATCAAACTTGTTCGGATGAATACTCGCTGCCTAAATTTAACTAGAGTGCTGCACAAATGTAAGTGAACCCTGAAGATAATATTATTAGGTTGGTGCAAAAATAATTTCGTTTTCTCACATAGTAACATATGTTAGAAAACGAAATTATTTTTGCACCAACCTAATAAAAGAAATTATTTCTTTTTTTCAGATAATCAGCACATCTTGTTTAAACTATGTAATCATTAACAAAAAATCTTTATTAAACAAATTACAACCATTTTCTAAATATATTATCCATCTAGAATAAAAAAAAATATTAATGAAAAACTAACATTTATGATGTGAAAATGTAAGTCAAAACTATTTACACTCTGTATTTTTGTTTTACATGGTTGCTACTGCAAATATCTGTCAGCATGTGTAAAAATCAAAATGACACGTGTTCATTTTTAGGTAAGCTGTATGTACCACTGTAAATCAATATAATTATTTTTTGTATTCAAAAGGTTGCGGTTAACGAGTAAATTTAGAAATAAAATATGCCAAGATCGAAAGAACATTACAAAACGGCAGAGTTGAAATCTATAGACATCTAATTCGAAAAACCAAAGCGAATCCTGCTGTGAACTCTGTGGTTCTCCAAGGAAGTCTGGACAATGTTGGAATCAATATGCAACACGTCTACAATGCGACAAAATCTGAACGATGCCGTTCTTAATGACAGAATGCCTAGAAAAATAAATAGTACAAAAAAGGTTGATTCAGTTATGACAAAGCCTCATATTATTAAGCTAGAGACGGTATGTCTGACGGCCTCCTAATAAAGCTTTTGAAGAGAAGACGATGAAGTCAACAGTTAAACATGGCGGAGGTAACATTTTGATTTTAGGTTGCTTTGCTGTAGCTGAAACAAGCAAAATAGTAAACCTAATGAGATATTGAACTCTGAAAGATAGCAAGCTACTCTGAAAAAAATGTCTTGCCCTCGGTTTGATAGTTGCATAAAGATCAGTACTGGATCTTCGAAAAGGACAATAATCTGAAGCATCAAATCAAATCCAAAAACAGCTTCAACAAAAGAAATTTTAAGTCTTGGGATAGCCTAGTCAACGTCCTGATCTAAAACAAACTGAAAATCTGTGGTTCAATAAACTAAAACATGAAAGAAACCCAAGTAATATCGAGCTACTTTGGGAGGTTTGCCAAGAAAAATGTTAAAAAAAAGACGCTTACTACTGTAAGAAACTATTATGTTGGTGCAAAAATAATTTCGTTTTCTCACATTGTAACATATGTTAGAAAACGAAATTATTTTTGCACCAACCTAATACATAAAAATTATAAAAACCTGCCGATGTCGAGACCTCAAAAGAAGTAATCACCAAATATTAAATGTATGGGTCCACTTACTTTTGCACATCTTAAATTTGAACATTTAATTAATATTTTTTATTCCAGCTTGATAAACATTTTAAAAATTGACCGTAATTCATTTAATAGAAGATTTTCTTAATGAATATATAGGTTAATTAAAAGTTATTGATTATCTGGACAAGAGTCATATTTTATTATATATCCCAAGGTTTATATATATATATATATATATATATATATATATATATATATATATATATATATATATATATATATATATTTAATTATTATTAAATGGATTAAGCCTGACAATTATTATAATATATTTTGTTTTATATATATATTAGGTTGGTGCAAAAATAATTACGCATAATGTCGTTTTTTGACGTTAAAAAATACGTCAAAAACTATATATAAGTAATACATATATATATATATATATATATATATATATATATATATATATATATATATATATATATATATATATATATATATATATATATATATATACTATAGGCCAAACGATACCACTCATCCACTGTATTTGAAAGAATTGTTTAAAATTTTAAGAGTACATGCTTTTATCGAAACTAATTTACGAGGTCACTTTAGGACAGATGGAATTTCTCTTCCTGAAGGTTGTTATGATATATATTTGTTATTATATATACAATAATAATAATAATAATAATAATAATAATAATAATAATAATAATAATAATAATAATAATAATAATAATAATAATAAAAATAAATGTGGCAATAATAAAAATAATTATAAATAATAATTTACAATTTTTATTAATAATGATAATAATAATAATATTGATGAAATTATGCCATTCCGATTTAATATTTCTATAAAATATTAGATTTTTCTTCGAATCCATTTTCCTATTTATGGTAATCTCAAGTTTGATTGATTTAAAAATTTTGGCAAGTCCCTTTCTAAATGATTAAACGCTATGCACTAATGGATTAAATAGTTTAGGCATCCTAGCTAAGTAGGAGTTAATTAAGCCAAAGTAGGTATGAAACTTAGAAATTATTAAATTCACATGGTGATATAATACATTTAATATATATATATATATATATATATATATATATATATATATATATATATATATATATATATATATATATATATATATATCACCCGGATTACGAAAGTGAAATGCATCTGCAGAAAAGAATGCAAGAAGCCGTGTGGTCTTAATTCCACCAGACCACGAGAAAATGTTTAGAGCGAGAGGCAATTACAACGCACATGTAATTTTCCTGGTTAGACGTAGGAGGAGCATGGTCAGGTTACACACCACAGACCCCAGACCCTCCACGTGTCGGTCTCTCGCAATCCAGAGACGGTGACCAGAAAGCGGATTAAATGACCCACTGCCCACCAGAAGATAGAATGACAATAGTTCGACCAGAATGTGAGCGACATTTTAAGAACAATATCGAAAGGAGATGCAAATAGTAGATTATATACATTGACGACTATCGTCATTAGTTACGCGTCGGATGAAACATACGAAAGAACGCAGAAGTAACCGTCAGGAAAATAAAATTCACCAGTTGAGACACGAGTTAATATCTCTAAAGAAACAATATAAACAATCAAATAAGATAGAAAAGGCGCCTTTTTCGGAACTCCGAGATATATTGAGGGAAAAACTTAGAACTTTTCGTAGAGCAGAAAGTCACAGAAAACGTGCGAAAGAGAGGGCTAGGAAAACAGCTGCCGTTATTTCAAACCCTTTTGATTTTACGAAGAGGTTTACCGGAGATAAGAGAAATGGCAATCTTGAGTGTACGGCGGAAGAAATAAATTCTTTCCTACGAGGAAATAATCTAGAAACAGGTTTCGACTTGATGACACCGACTTTGTAAGAATCAAGGGAGGTCATTTCGGCAGCTAGATCAGCTTCGGTCCCAGGAGCCAGCAGTTTTCCCTATAGTGAATATAAGAGATGTCCAAATATTCAATTACATCTATGGAAGATATTAAAAATAATTTGGAGAAGAGGTAAAGTTTCAAAACAGCTGAGGTTCGTTAATGCAGTATGGATTCCTAAAGAAGAAAACTCAAAAAGAGCTCAACAGCTTAGAATGAGACACTAAGAACAAAATCTTCTTCAGCTTCTTGTCCCAACGACTTCGACATTATCTAGGTGCCAACAATTACATAAAAACTTATAAAAATAAGTACAGAAGGTAGGGATTGCCGGCATTCCATGTTGTATGGATCATATTGCCCTGATAACGCAGCTCCTAAGAGAAGCAAAAGAAGGAAAAGGCGATCTCGTCATACTGTGGCTGGACCTAGCATATGGATCTGTTCCACACAAATTGGTCGAGGAAGCTTTAAGAAGATACGTGTCGCTATTTTTGTAAGGAATCTCATAACAGATTATTATAAGGATTTTAACGTAAAAACACTCAGTGATTTGATATCTTCTGATTGGCATCGGCTAGAAAGAGGAATGATAACTAAGTGTACAATCTCAGTGATATTATTTACATTAACAATGAACATGTCAGTAAGATCAGCAGAGGTTGAGTGTCGAGGTCCTGTGATGAGAAACGGAGTACGACAATCGCCAATTCGTGCATATATGGATGACCTGACAGTAACTAGATCCACAGTCTATGGATGTCGGTGGATATTGCAAGGTTTTGAAAAATTAATGTCGTGTGCAAGAATAATTTGAAACCGAAAAAATCGAGCTCATTAGTACTGAAGAGAAAGTTCCGTTTCAAAATTTCAGGAACTGTTATCCCGTCATTAGAAGAAAAAAGATAAACCAGTCAAGTGCCAGGGGAAATTTTTCCATGCTAATTTAAAAGATACTGATGCTACCCAGAAATGTTTTTCAAACCTCTAAGCAATGTTGTGGAAAAACCAGGTCTACCAGACCGTTTTAATTCATAGATATACCAATATACCATTCTATCAAAGATTATGTGGCCATTGATGTTATATGAAGTTGCATTGACAACAGGTTAGAAGATGGAGAAAAAAGTGAGCGGATATTTGAGAAGATGGCTCGGCTTGCCGAGAAGTGCAGCTCTGTTCGGGGCTTCTAACGCATACAGCTTCCTTTCAGAGGATTAGTGGAAGAGTTTAAAGTGGCGAAGACGAGGGCAGCAATCCTATATAGGGATTCAAAAGATCTTAAAGTTGCAGAAGCAGGAATAGAGGTTCGAACTGGGAGAAAGTAGAAGGCATCACACGAGTACAGTACAGCAGAGCAATGGTTAAGACGGAAAACTCTAGTAGGAACAGTAACAGTGGGCAGATCAGGTCTAGGTTACTGATCCAATTCACGAAGGAAGGAAAAAGAAAAGATCATAAACACTGTCTTCAATCTCAAGTGAGGGCGGGTGTGGAGGAAATTAGGTCAAATAAAATGGTGACTTTAGGTTAACAGGGGGCCTCGACGAGATGGAGAACCTGGAAAAAAAGGAAGATTTCCTTGACAGATCTCCTGGACGATGAATTTTGACAGAGCGAGGGAAAAAGTAAAGACAACGCAGAAGAAGAAAACCTCACTCCTCAGCTCTGCCCCGGACTTGTAATTCAGAGTAGACATAGGCAAGCAGCTTAAATTTCCAGTGGAAATAATACAAACTAAGCTTCGTCCAGACATGATTATTTATTCTGAAAAGACCAAGCAAATCATCATGAGTCCCTTGTAAAGAGAATATGGACGAAGCACACGAAAGGAAACTTGGCAAATATTTACTGGTTGTAGAGGAATGTAAAAGACGTGGTTGGCGAGCTCAGTGTAAACTGATTGAAATCGGTTGTAGAGGCTTTGCTGGGCGGTCTCTATGTAAGATCTTGCCCAAATTAAGTGTAACAGTTTTGGCAGGTTTTGGTCGAAAAGGTCAAGTGATTGGCTGTCAGTAAGTAAATGGTAGAGAGTTGCGTTTTATATATATATGCATATATAATTTTTTTTTTTTTTTTTTTGGCGGCAGGGTCCTGGGTATGACCTAAAACTGCATCCGACAATAGAGTCTCGGCTAAGGGACAGAATTAGGGTACCCCAGATCATTTTTACCAGTGTGACGGTATTGTTTTTTATTATGTGCATGTGTGCGCGTGTGTGTGTATGTGTTGCGGCATTGATATGTGCGTGCGAATGTGTAACTCATATAGGTGGGGGTCGGGAAAAAGTGGAAAAAGGCGAAAAACGATTTTTTTTCTTTTCCTTTTCCTTTGCCTGATGATTAACATGAATAGATATGGGATAAGTGTAAGCAGAATGTGATGTTTGAGTGCATTTCTCTGTGTATGCGTGTGTGTGTATATGTCTCGGGAGAGGGAATCAAATCTGTATTTACCACTTCAAGCCAATCACGCCGCCATATTCCTGATCAGATAGAAATTGTGGCTGTGTTTCCTTCCTTTTTTATGGAAGAGCGGACACTGATGGGGAACTGGAAATCACCCGTGATTTGACAACAAAGTGTGAAGAAGTGTCCTATCGTGTGCATACCGGAAGGTGGAAAAAGGTGTAGAGGACGGGAGATACACAAGTCGATAACCGATCAGTATCGTCTGGGGCGCCATGGAGATGGTATATGATGTTGAAAGGAAAGAAACCCCCTAATTAACCTTGGCTAGAAACATCACTGATGATGTGTGCTAAAGCATCCAATAGATGTATTTTGCGAAATATGTGCTTATCTAAATATAAATACGCTTAAATTTAACTTTTTTCACTGGCGTGCGCCAACGGCTCAGGGGTAAGATCTCCGACTGACGTCAATTCAGTCGGATTTCGATCCTGGCTATAGGCAACCGGACGTCTAGCCACACTGATGAGCTACGAAACAGTCTGGATGAACAGAATTTGTTATATATATAACCTTCCTTCGACGGATCTGATAAGGTGATTTAATTTATTACCACTCATATCAATATTTTCCTTAAAAGAGTTTTGTCATTAATTCCAAACTAAAGTCAGCAAACCTAACAATCGTTGTCTGCAGAACAACTAAGGGCATCGGATAGGACGCCTTTCTTTGGCTCTTTTGTTTTCGATGTGTCCAGTCAGTGCCAAATTCTTCCAGCTCTCTATCCTCATTACGTGTACAAGAAATGTCCTTTTTCTTTACATTTTCGTTAATATTTCCTCCTTGAAAATATATATGGTTTCTCATCATTCTTCAAAAGAAACACATTCCTGTTGGCACCCATCTTTTTCTCATCTGTGAGGAAAATTACTAATATTGACTGTCATATTGGAGGATTGATAATTGACTATATATTCCATCCGAGCGATGCCAAGATGACAACCTAATATGAGATTGTTTGAGTTAACATTATGTGAAAACTGTTCTCCAAAAACTATTTGCATCGGAATCAGATGCCATTACTCACGTTTTATGCTGCAGGAATTGTGTATATATATATATATATATATATATATATATATATATATATATATATATATATATATATATATATATATATATACTCACTCTTGCCTTCCTGAATATTCATCGTAAACTTTTATCAGTTCCCAATTTTCATTTACGGAGATCGGATATTAAAAAAGTTATTTGTTCTTGGATTGATTCGTTTTAAATTATTTTTTAATGCAGCTTCTATTACCATTCTTAGAAATAATAAATAATAGTGGTAAACTTCGTAAATATGTAACAGAAAAGTTGTGTATGACCTTGAAAGACACGGTAGTTCACTCGAGGTCAGTTTTAAATTAATATAAATTGTCGTTCGCTCAAACCAAATAATATTTTTACCGGTTTGCTTGTAAAATGTTGGACGACTATGAAAAAGTTTGTTTTTTTCTGACAAAATTCAAGTTCCCAAGATTAAAATGGATGCTTTCATTAAAAAAAAATGTAATCTGTCGATCATATTCGGAATCATAATGGAATCGTCAACTCCAACCTTGTATATCCTTAGATATAGTTTCGAATTTTGAGGTTTTCCTTCCTCCAGATATTTTGGCAACCATTGTCCCAGAACCAAATATGCTTTGCTATTTATATATAGCTGAGGGAGAAGAGATGACTTCATACCTTCCTGGCGGTCATTTGTGTAAATGTGAATATAAAGAACTCGATCGGAATTCGACCTCATCGCTTCGATTTCTTTTCACTTTCACCACCTGTATATCCTGAATAGAATAAATAAAACAAAAATGTGAAAACCCTCAGTGGCGCTGTGAATATTTTTTTTTCTGTTTTAGCTGTAAAATTTTGGGTAACTTTAATTTTTTTTCAAGACAAAATCGAAGTTTTGCGCTCTTTTAAATGTAATAAATCGATTAATACTAAAGAAAACTATCACTGGCACCAAGATTTAACTATTCTACGGATAAAGATTAATAGAGTCCAAGAACTAACCTCTTTACTACAAGAGATTACAGGCGATATAGAACTATACATGTCGATTAACATAGGTCCCGGCATTTCTTAGTTCTTCAATTCTTTTGAAATATTGATCATTTTTTCTTCATACACTTAAATAATGTCCGATTAAGTATTATTACGCTATTGTGATGATAAGGGAAGGCAAAATACTGTTACACCAAATATTGTGACACTGAGGAAGACAAAATACGGTTACACCAAATATTGTGACACTAAGACAATGCAAAATATTGTGACGCTACGTATTGTGACGCTAAGAGAAGGCACATTAAAGGATGCCTTCATTACTACGACACTAAGTTATCCGCTAAATTCAAGAAACTTCAGTTCACAAGGATGCTCTATTTTGACACAGCCATCAAGAAGTCACGTCATCTCTCCAGGCAGTTGGCGGCAACCTAAGTTTTCCCTGATTTTCCCATGGTTACCTCAATGTAGTTCTCGAGTTGGATCTTCAAGTAACGTTCACATACTGGCACCAAGAAAAAGAAACTCTATATGTTAAATGCCAAGAAGCCCTGTTAAATTCAAGGACGATATAATTTGTTTTGTCTTAGGCATCCGAAGGCTTTATCATAACATCATTTTTTTATGTAGAGTGTAAATAATTTCTTTCCCTATTTTTTGTGTTGTGTAAAAAATATAATAAAGAATATTTTTCCTACGTACATGTTTATGAAAATATTTTTCCACTTGGCAGTACCTGGTATCCCTTCTGTTATAATTTTTAATAAAAGTTATATATCATACAAATTATACATAACACATAAAAATCTGTATCGTAGAAAAACTATATTCTGTTGAACTATGTACAATATTTCTGTTGCTTCTTTTTATATTTATAAAACAGAGGATATCTAAATGTTCGTGTGTTTGTCTGTCAGTGTGATACCTTTTTATTCGAGATCTATCCAACCGATTTTGACCAAACTTGACACAGACATTTTACAATGTAAGAGATAGGTTCTCTGCGTAAAAAAACGATAATTTTAAAAATCCATAATCTATAAAGCCGAGCAAAATCGATAAATTTAATCTTTTCCTCTGATTTCTTTCAAACTCATTATGCACCTTACTTACATCATAACGAGCTCAACAATACCTTATTTTATTTCTACGCTACTGTTTTAAGCGAAAAACCACAGAAAACCAAAACTCGATTTCAACACAAATTTTAAACTAAAAAATTCCTCAATTTTCAAGCAATCTAATACAAACTTTATTCAATTGTCACCAACAAAATTCATTTTTAACATTTATTTAACTTGATAACTGAGTCCACCCATACAGTGAAAACCCGCATAAATATCGAAAAATGGCGATTTTTACTGATTTTTTCTTATTTTCCGTTGAACTTTCACCAATTTTCACCAAACTTAACAATTGCTTGATAAATGTATCCTCTTTTACATCCCTGGTAGCACACCGACAAATTGAATTTAAAAAACTTCAAAATAATTGTGGTCTGAAGTGGGTCTTCATGTTGCCTGTTTTACCCCTCAATATCCTCGGCTAACTTCAGTTGAATAAATACAGACTACATCTGTTATATCATTAACTGCATTAATTCAAAATGTTGTTTTTTTTTAATAAGAGTACTTTAAAGTAATTGAAGAACATTGTCTCTGTTACATTTAAACATGATGCTGTTTTTGCTCCATTCTAATTGAACCCTTTTTCTGATCGACCAGCTGGGTAGGTCTGCTAGTAGTTAATAAATGCAGAATCGCTAAAATGGATTAAAGAATATAAAAATAAAAAAAAATAAAAAATCCAAATGACTTACAACTGAATAAGAAAAATAGAAAACAGTTATTTCAAACCAAATATTTCTTACAGTCTGAAATTTGGGAATGAGAAGTTACCATTATTTAACCTATTTACATGCGTAAATACTATTGTCCGCATCCTTGTTGTTTTTATTACAACGTTTCCGTCGATGTGCCCTCCAGCCTGCATCATATGTACGGGGTGTCCCCACAAAATGGGCATCATTTAAAATACGAATATCTGCGTAATGACATGGCTCATGGAATTAAATCGACTTCATGTTCAACGATAACAGGTTTAATTACCAAAATTCGAATAAGACATGCAACGGGATGTAGATTTTATAATAGATTTTACAAAGCTTAAAAAATGCCCAATATGCGTACCACCTGTGACACGATATATGTCAAGTCGGTCGACCAGATCCGGCGAAATATGTTGTAGAATATCTTGCATAACATTCTTCAAGCCTCAGAGATGTCAAGTCAGGTGAAAGTGGTGGCTATTTCAACAGCCCATTGTGATTATCACTGACACAACAGATCCATGTTCCTGGTAGATTCTCACTGAGTTAAGTTCGCACAGTTAACTTAGATTTTTTCACATTCTGTTAAAATTTAAGATCATTTGAGTGAGAATAGGCTATGTTATTTGACTACAATATGAGGTCAGTTTTAGGGGGACATTCTGTATTTCAATTTGGGTAAACTTCAGTGAATTCCAAATTGAAACATTTATGTAGACTGTTCTTGTTTTGCTGCCCGTGTTTAGGATTGGTTTGGTTTGTTTTACGGCATATCAACCTCAATGGGTTATTTAATGCCGACAAAATTTTTATTGTTGGTAATGTTTTTCTTCAAAAATTTATTTCTGGGAATATTTTTCCTTGAAGAAATCTATAGTTGGTAATATTTTTTTCAAAAATGTATAACTGTTTGTATTGCTAGTATTTTTTTTAAAAATATTGCTGATAATTTTTCCCTCAAAAATTATTGCTGGTAATAATAATAATAATAATAATAATAATAATAATAATAATAATTATTATTATTATTATTATTATTATTATTATTATTATTATTATTATTTATTTCTGGTTTTAAAAACTATTTTTTATACAAGTTAGTGTAAACTATTTGCCCATAGCCCCGTGTCAGGTTGGAACTGGGAACACCAGCAATTAAGTGGTGGTTCCACACTCCTCAAAACCTCCAGATCAGAAGCCTTGCTGCTGGATGTAGTTTATCGTCTTACCCAGAACGGTCATTTTTAAGGATATCTCATCTAGTACTACTCAGTTATTGCTTACCCTGTTCCCATTGTGTTCAAGTAAAGAATACCTGGCCAGGGATTGAACTCACACTTACTCTCCACTAGACTTTTGTATCTTAAAGTCGATCTGCCTGCTGATAAGTGCTGCTGCACTTTTCAAGCTTGACTGAACTCACTGAAACTTTCACTTTTTGTTACAGCAATTGCTGTTATTATTGAAGACTTGTCATTTCTCATAAACGTTTCTTAAATGCTTATTTAGCGTAACAGGTAACGACTCAGAAAGTTTGTACGATGAAGCAAGTTCAAATACTTCCGTGGTTCTTGCGTTCACTATGAAGTAATGATCTTGGCAGTTTTATGCATAAGTTGTATAGTCAGTTTCATCTGGCTTATAATAAATTTCCGAATTCCGTTTCTTTCTTTCAAAAGAATATCGTTATGAACTTGAAACAATCCAACAGTTGTCTTCTGTTCCCTATCGTACTTTTTCTGTCGCCTTCTTAAGCACGTTTTATAGATTGATTAGCAGTTAAAATTTGCATATGTTAAAAGAGATTATCACGAATTTCTCTCAGACTCCGTGATCTCTTTTAAATATACGTCTCATGAAGCTGCTATTTTCTTTTTACGAGACATGCCAAATCCGTTTTCTTCTCAGAGGTAAGCCATTTTTTCTAGGGTTACAAGTTTCTTCATCCCCCCCACTTGTTGGTTTAATAGCAGGATAAACTGGAACATCTAGTCATTTTTGGCAGCTAGTGTAAGTGAAAGTCTGCTCTAAAGTAAAAAGAACAGTGAAGAAGGCAACAAGGAATTACACTCATTCTCAAGTATGAATGCCAATTAATATATAATAAAAAAAAGAAATCTGTGGAGAGCCATGACCTTCAAATACTTTAAAGGATGTTGTCATACATATTTATTTTCAAATGCATAAAAAGTCCATGTTCATTCTGGTCACCTCAAATTGCACTAATTAACCTTCCAAAAGTGAGTCAATGAGTTCAACCTTGTTTGGTAACATATCAGTTAGTTATGTGCTATGCGTGATACACGCTTAGGCGATCATGTATCTTTCGATACATGACTGACAAGGAATATTTTTCCCGTAATACGTATAAACAGTAGCAAGAAAGCCATATGAAAGACATAATATAATACAATTATCCAACAATTATCTATAACAAAATATACTGTATTGAAGTATCCTCATATATTTAAATGAGAACATGTGACTGATCCTTGAAGACGTAAAATTAAATTTGATTTAACACAGTGTATGTGTGCCTGCACGTATGTGTGCTACCAGACCCTTCATCCGATAGAGACTGCCTTGTCTCATCTTTGAGATCGGTGTTCAATATCGATATCTATCATATGTCTCGTTCTCTCGCGTGTCCATAAAAGATTCGTGGTATGAAGGTGCTCGAGTGAAACACACATTTCACCAATAAGAATGAAATGAGGGTGGTTCGCTAAAATGTGCGTGGGATGGCCGAGTCTTAGCCGTGAAGGCGAGCAATGGTGGAACTGAGAAATGTAGTCTGAAGGATCAAAGACAGTTTCGTCTGTGAAAATGGTGTAGAAAATAATAAATCACCCACAAAGACACGAATATATTTTTGAACTGCAAAGTGATGACCACGTGTTCGGGTTTTCGTAAATGTAGAAGTTAGCAGGTGTGACTGTTTTTTCCTTTACGGCTTATCAACCCTTTGTTGGTTATTTAAAACCGTTACAAAACTTTTTGGGTTGTAAGAACAATTCTTTTCCTTTTACGAGTAAATATTTTATTAAAAAGTTCTAAGGATCTGTCTATATTTCTTAGATGAGATATTATGTACACTGTTTACATTATTCGGATTATTGTCCTCATCTTTGTTGCCATATTTATCACAACGTTTCGGCCGATGTACGCACCGACCTTCTTCGGGTGGTTGGAATGTTGAACTGAAACTTTTATTACGCTCACTGGGGTAGACTGTTCTAGTTCCATGTGCCATGTATAATAGATGCCAGTTATCAGTTATCTTCTGTTAATTCACCACGCCAAGTTCTCCACTGCCTTAATCAGGTATTGAACTCGCAAGTCTTTGGGTCATGTCACTGAAACCAACGCCTTAGTTCGTAGGAGATAATAATGATATTGAGATATATGTCTCACTATTTAACCCATTGCTTGAAGAGTAGAGATGGATTCATACCTTTCACAAGGGTATCTGCGCGTAAGTGAATTCGAACTCGTCTCTCCGATTTTATATTTTGAGCCTTTATCAATTACACCACTAGCATATTCCAGCTTGGATCACAAGGTATACTCAAGACTCAAACATCGAATTACTGGTAAAGATCGAAGTTACTTTACTTCGGTGACCGGACGTGAACTGTTGGCTATGGCCGTAAGCCCAGGATAACAGGTGGGTTCAGGTACATAGTCACTAGCATCATTAGTGATGGATCGTATGTATGAATTCCATCTTAGGGCCTTGTTGAGCATATCTCCTGATAGATGCTCAAGGCACCCCTTTTCAACAAAATATTAAACAAGACTAATAATAACTAGTATGATTGCTGTGCACAAGAAATCTGCTGTATCTACAAAACTAAATGCGCCATTTTTCATCGGATACTTGAATTGAAAACAATCTCTAGAAATCGGTATTTTAGTGTTCTCAGGAATAATGAAGGAACATTGATATCAGATAAACCCGGCAGCTAAACGTGGACAGACTTTTAATCTGTTAATAATGGCGTATTTTTAAATCCTGAAATAACAGATAAGTGATTTAGTATTTCTAAAAAAAAATAAAATAAAATAACGATAAAATAACCAAAAAACTTTTATACGTATTGTAGTTCTATTAAGTTATTTTACCAAGTATCAGTTTTATTGAAGCTAGAAACGAGCTATGTAGGTAGATGGGAGGCGAAGAAGAAAAGGCAAAATGGAAAGAAAGAAAGAAAGAAAGAAAGAAAGAAAGAAAGAAAGAAAGGAAAATAAAGAAAAACAAAAGAAAGAAAATCAAAAGAAAGAAAGGGAAAAGGAAAGAAAGGAAGACAGAAAAGAGAAAACATAAATGAGATCTTACCAAACAACAGGTGCTTGGTGTCTGTTTATATGTTCTTTTTTCCTTATAACATTTTAATTAAATGTTTTTAATGTGTGCGGCATTAAATTCTACGACAGTAACACATCTGCGGCAACACCTATCAAATAAATGAACCCAACCGATCGTTTAGATATCTATCTATCTATTTATTTATTTATTTATTTATCTATCTATCTATCTATCTATCTATCTATCTATCTATCTTTGTGTGTTTGTATTTGCGTTCATTGTGAGTGTCTGTGTTACAAGTTCTACATTAAAACAAAAAAGTGGCCTTTCTCCGCGAAAAATATCTCAACTTTACCAAAAAAATAATTCCTGCCCTCACTAAATGCTGATATTTGGACATTTAATGAAATTACTGGAGATGGTTCTAGTCTGGTCTGGTTTGGTTTGGTTTGGTTTGGTTTGGTTTCTTTTGTTTTACGGCATATCAACCTCAATGTGTTATTTAATGCTGACAAGTTTTTCATTGCTGGTAAAAGTTTTTTTTTAAAGTGGAATGCTGCTAATATTTTTCTCCAAAAATCTATTGATGGTAATATTTTTTCTATAAAAATGTATTGCTGGTATTAAAACTTATTTTTACACTTTCATAGTGCTTTGATCCCAGTGTGAGGGTTAACTATTTGCCCATAGTTGGAACCCTAAAAGGTACTACCACCCCGGATCAGAATGGACCTGGGAACACCAGCATTTAAGTGGAGGTTCCACGGCCCTCAAAACCTGATCCGATGCCTTGCTGTTGGATTTAGTTTATCGTCTTACCTAGCACGCGGATGTAGTTTATCGTCATAGCCAGGGAGTATGTTTCTGGTGATAACATTTTATCACTCTCTTTTATTCAAAGGGTATATATTTTTTAAAATCTGGCATTGACGATTTCTGCAATATATTATATGGGCATACATATGTGCATCAGTTTGCGTTCTTTGTCACTAATCTGAATCTGTATAGGAAATAGGCTCGAAACGACTATATTGACGAATATTTTGCAAGTATAACTTCGGAATTATCACAAACAGGTAGCTGTCCAATTACTTATAGTTAGGTTTGTTTTGTTTCGTGTATAACAATGCAGTAGCTGAACTCCTTTTGAACGCTAATCCCAAACCAGAAATATCGTGCTACACTACGCGCCTTCCCATATGTAAATACAGATAAATGATATATATATATATATATATATATATATATATATATATATATATATATATATAACGTGGACTGTCACCAATTTGATCGATGTGCTCTTTTGACCTGTGCCTGCCAAGGACCCTCTTACGACGTATGAGGATCAGGTACCTCAGTTCCTAGGAAGCGACCTGCACATATGATTCGATTATAGTGATGGTTTTGTGTAGAACCAGCCATATAATATTTAATAATTAGTTCTGTGTTGTTTGCGATTGCATTCGTCTCGCACATACTTCTTTTTCTATGTGCTGTGTTCCATCAGCACGTGGCCGATCACGGCTCTCCAGGATTTTATGTCCTTCGCAGCAGATTTTGTCTTTTTGTTATCTGTTCTAATCCCTATTCTGTCAAACATTTAGACAAGCTTGTTAGTTTATTTGCAGTTTCCTCTCTCCCGCTTACCTTCAATATGTCCTTTGAGTGAGTGTCAAATTTTTTAACGCTTCCTTCCTCATTATTCGATCTAAAATCAATTTATCTTTCCTGATTCTCATTATAGGTGTCGTTTTCGTTTCCACTTTCACTAAAACCCTGTCTCTGCTCGGGGATTTAGTTCATGGAATTCTCAGCATCCTTCTGTTGAACTACATTCCTCTTACAACAATTCGCTATCATACAGAAGGATCGATATTACATAAGGGACCGGTATTATTTTATTTGTTTCTAATGATATTGTTTTTAAAACTTTCTGAATACTTTGCTATATTTTTGAAGCTATCTTTCATTGATCCTTCCTTGACATATTTCACAACTTTATCCTCATCTTCATTGTCATATTTTACAACGTTTCGGCCATAGTCCGCTCTGGCCATCTTCAGGTGATTGGAATTTCGAACCGAACCTTTTATTTCGGGGTAGAATCTCCTAGTTCCATGTGTCATGCCTCTTCCGGATGACTCATATAGACAGTCTCCAAGTAGGAGTTCGAATTTTGAGCTGTTCCTTTTATTTGTTGGCCGCCAAACAATCTTTTTACGTACAATAGTGCTTAGTCCATTCTTCTCACTTTCCTTTACTATCTTCTATAGGCGTGACTGTATTTACATTTCCGTGTCTTCTATCGTCATCTACATATCTTATATTGTTGAGATTGTGACCGTAAATAATGAATCCTAGTAATACTTCTAATTCTCGCAGGATCGCCTCACTGCAAAATCTATTTTGTATTTACAAATACCTTTTCTATCCATGTGTAGGCGGTTTGCTTCCAGCCTTATATCTGCATTGTTCTGCAAGCCGGGTCAGGAAATATAGTCAAAAAGCTTATCGTGAAATTTACTATAACAAAATTGTACTGAATAAGTAGTAGTGGAGTCCAGGATTTTGTATCTAAAGACTTTGAGCAGGGAAAGTGTAAAAACACCGAACTAAGAGAAAATATTGCTACCGTTTAAACCACCAAGCATGCTATGTCCCGTACACTATTTTATAATCCTTTTTCACGCAAGGTTACGTTACTTGGCTGGTGTAAGAGGTTTTTGATTAAATCACATGGGACTCGAGTAATGCAGCCGTGAAGTCGCTCTGAACAGAGACATGGTGGCTACCACCGTTCCATTTTCAGGATCTCTTGACAGACTAACAGACTGGGACAGGCTGAATAAAATCGGAGCGATGAATTAGTAGCAGAAACAAGGGAGGCACGCTAACATAGATATAAAAATGTGGTGTTTTGTGTGTGTGCGTGCATGTGTACATGTGTGTGGGGGAAATGGAATGAGAAAAGCCATACGTTTCCCACCAAATACACGTTTCCTTGTAAAGCTGACAAAATCCATGGAAAAATAAACAGACTACAACACTTGTTAGCACTTTGGGGTATGTAAGTAAGAAAATAAGTCGGAAGACATGTATATGTACGAAAAAAATAACTTATCAAGAAATGATAATAAAAAAACATGGCCGAAACAACAAGAAACCAACCAGACATATTTAATTCGGTTAGTTAAATTGAAATCAGGAGTAGCATTCGAATTACCAAACGCACACACATATGCCGACTTACATATGGATATGGTGACACACACAACCAGACACAAATAAAGATAGAAACATATGTACATGGGAATACGCAATATATAGAAATGTATATAAGTACAATACGTAGAAGATTAATATAATTATACACATGGATTTACATTATATATATACATACATACATATATATATATATATATATATATATATATATATATATAGAGAGAGAGAGAGAGAGGGGGGGAGAGAGAGAGTGAGAGAGAAAGGTAGAGATAGGTAGAGAGATACAGACATATAGATAAAATGTGTGTGTATATGTGGTTAAAATTCGCAATAGTTATTATGAAAGATAATAATTACCGGGGAGATACCGTTAGATTTAGAGAGTGTGGACATAGGAATCAACACTACATAGTGACAGTCGAATCCTGGTTGGAAAGTAAAGACTGAAGCTTTAAAGTGACAGCGAGAATTCAGCTGTACACACAGTCTATCTAACCGCTTTCTCGACAATATTTCTCTCTCTCTCTCTCTCTCTCTCTATATATATATATATATATATATATATATATATATATATATATATATATATATACATATATAATTTTCTTCTACTGGCCTGAAATTTCATTAAAGTAAAATAGGAGATTTAATAAGATTTCTTGAATATTCATGCAAGTAATGAAAATATTGTTTAAAAAATAAACGGGGCGTTTACTCAAATATGGGCATCCACTAAAAATAACATGATCCATATGCATAATTGTGTGCGTGTGTTTATACGCGTATGTGTGTCTTCATGTGCATGTTTCTGTCGTTTATGTGTGTGTTCCAATGTATCAAGTCCAATTCAATTAATATCGACGATTTCTTTATAACATTATATCCGATCAAGAAATAAGCGATCGTGGCACTTCGACATTTTCTTTTCTTTTAATAACTGTACATTTTTATGGCTTCATAAGGTGGGAAGTGGAATGCTTTCACGTTTCTTTCTGCCTTTATTTGTATATTTGAAAAAAAATACAATTATTTCTCCCGACTGTCAAACAAAGCTAGTGTACACATTATGTCCTGCATAATTTTCTAGTGCGAGAAGAAATTGACTCATGCCTTTCTCAAGAAAAGCGTTGCAAAAGATTAGAATTTGAAAACGTCAAGCTGATTATGCATCCCATACTGACAACCAATATGAAATTCACACATCCACGACAAAAATTGTTGATATTTTTTATTCTAGATAGCTGTTTCTTTCATAATTAGGTGATTGAGTTATTAATATACCTACGTATATTACTGTAGAGTTTTGATTAAAAACTCTTCTTACAGTCCATAGCTGAAATAGGTGTTTACTATTGTGACGTTGCCTACAGGGTATATATATATATATATATATATATATATATATATATATATATATATATATATATATATATATATATATATATATATATATAGTGTAGGTATCTCATACTCACTTGATCCTTAAGAATGAAATAACATACACACACTAAACAGAGACGCATCCTCTTATCGTAAATAACAACTTAAAAGAGACTGTTTGACCAGCACAAAGACTGACCAATAAAAAAAAACAAAAAAAAAAAAACAGAATTAGTTGAGGAATCTAAATGAAATAATAATAAAAACGAAAAAATATTAATATACAACCCAGTGTGTCTGAAGATTTTAATTTTTTTATATTTTTATATATATATATATATATATATATATATATATATATATATATATATATATATATATATATATATATATTGGAGAATTGAGTTTGAATTTCAATGGGTTTCGCTACATTTATTTTCATGCAATACCCTTGGGAATCTATCTCCATTCATCAGTCACGATTTAAATTGTAGGACTTGTACGAGGTCCTATCTAAAAGCATCGACATTGGTGCTAGAAAAGAAAATTACAACACATATCCATTCGTCATTTAATCTTCAATGTAGTCCCGTTCTGAAGTCAGGCACTTCATTCAGCGTCGTTTCCAATGATTGAAGTATTCCTGGAACTCTTTTTTTTTTTGGTATAGCAAGCAGATACCTCGTAGCATTCGCTTGGATTTCTTCGACGTCTTGAAATATTGTTCGTGATGTTTGGGAAGCGGAAGTAGCAAGGGGTGAGATTAGGGTTTGTCGGACCTGGGGTAAAATTTGCTGCACAAGCCATGGTCACTGATGAAGCCTCCATAGTGTGGTGAGATAGTCACAGTTTATACACATTCCTTCCCAGCACTGCTATAAGCAATAGAAGTGAACGAGCTTTATACCCTGGTGTGCAGGCCCGACGGAGTTTAATGTCAGTCTTTGCTATGAGGTTTCCCTCTGCGTACTTAAGCTCCGTTACCGTAGCAAGAGTTCCGATATATTTTGATAAGACCCCATATCTCTTAATCTCAAGTGATAAGAAATTATTAATGCTTTTTCACTCGTAAACAATGTTCTTTCAATCTAAAATATGTTTTGGCTTTAAATAACGAACAAATTGTTGATAAGTCGTAATAAGTAAATCGATCAATCTTGGCTAAGTTCACAACATCTGACTAAATGACAAAATATAACTTTTCAGCAATATCTGAAGGACATATATTTGCATACGATACGAGCACTTGTCATTCGTTATTTTTTTAATATTATTATTTGTACGAAACTTATATATATGTCTGTGCCTCCCTTGAGATGGTGTGTAAAAAGTTTAAATAAAATATTTGGTGGTACTATAGAATAATATCTACCGTAAATGTCGATGCACTCATTATTGCTGTAAATGCTCAGGAAATATTCTGACCTGTTTACTGCATTTTAAATGACATCAAATTAGTTTGCAATCATTAAAATCACTATTTGATTTTTTGTATAAAAAATTGTTAATGATCTTTATATATTATGTAATGAATATGTATAAACCTGGGTTCCTCCTCACACTAATATGATTGGCTGGTGTCAGTCATAAATACAGACTGATGTTGAGGTACAGGACGACGCCTATTGCCTACCACTACGACGAGGACCAGTCCATTACGGTTACCTGCTAGATTATTCTGCCGGTTACAGTAGTCTTTTTGACTTTACTACTTCGAACAATTATATCCCTTTCCGGGACATATCTATATATAACAAGTTCCCTCTTCCCTGCCTTTAACCCTAAATCCTAACGCTAACCTTAACACTAACCTCTAACTCTAACCCTATTATATTTTATGCTTCCAACAGTTGGTAAATATCATACCATAGTAGAAAATGAATAGTAGATATCATACTATAGTAGAAAATGGACGACAGATATATTAGGTTGGTGCAAAAATAATGTCGTTTTCTTACATATGTTACTATGTGAGAAAACGACATTATTTTTGCACCAACTTAAAACTAGAGTAGCATCAAATATTTTACAATAAAACAATTTCATAAAAGCTATAACTTTATGTTATGATCGCTCTCCATTTAGGAAGTGGGAGATCTCCCCCTGTTCCTTGACTATTCTTCTTACTCCCTGTTCTGTCATTGATTTCCACAAGATCGCTACATAGGTTTCACTCTTTTTCTTTTCATCTTGTCTTCAGTATGTCAACTGAGCGTCAAATCCCCCAAACCCTGTTTCCTCATTACGTTTCTTAGAAATTTCAACTGTCTTTTTCAGTTTTTTTTTTTTTTACTGTAAGGTCTTACTCAGCACAAGGCCTGGGGGCACTGGAGGTAGAGATTTACATTAAGAGGTAGTTTATATGGATAGGAGGGGATGATAACTGTTAAATGTAGACTTGGACAGATAAAGATTGTAGTGATCCGGAAACATCGTTTTGGGAGACTGTTCCACAGAACAGTGGTTCGCAGGAAGAAGTTGTTCGAGTGGAACACTTTTCGCCGATAGAATACGGAGGTAATGATAGTGCTTTCTTAGAACGTAAGTGGCATGGTTGGTACTAGCCATGAAGATTAGACCCGCTGGAACTAAGGAATGTAGTTCGTCAGAAGGCTTTCCGTACAAGTAGCTCATCACATCCCGCCTGTGTGTGTGAGAGAGAGAGGGAGAGAGAGAGAGAAAGATATAGAGAGTGAGAGAGAGAAAGAGAGAGAGAGAGAGAGAGGTTGACGGATGGAAAATAATTCTTCTCCAACAATGCCTCGGAGACGCTTTTGAACTCTTCTACACTCTTTTCTTTGGTGTTAACGACGCATTGTCTCGTACATGCATGAGCATTTTACGTATTTTTTATGGACACACATGCAATCGGGCTTAGTCTTTTTCTTGTATAATAAAAAATAATTAAAAAAAAAAACGAAAATTCTGTAAACGTCATTTTGGAACCTTTAAAAGCAGTTTCGCCATCGCAGGAAATGCCTCGCCTTAGCTTACTCTCTCAAGTCTTCTTACGTTAATTAAACATCAGAGTAACAGAAGTTGTTCAGCAAACACTTGCACAGCCGAAAATAATCTCTAAAACCGAACTTGCGAGATGCTATACGTTGTTTCATTCTATCAGCAAGCGGTAATTTCACTACATTGAGGACACACTTGCGCTCATTACGAGTAGAGACAAAGAGACGTCTGTCGCAATCACACGTGTCTCTCTGCTACAGCCGGAAGTGATTCCTGTGGACTATAGCAACCGAGCATGTAGGTGAGAACCGAGGAGATGATCTCGGTTTAATTTGGCATTTCCTTGTTGGAATATAAACATCGATGGCGGATTTCATCTAGGAGGAATATTTTTGAACAGGATGATTAAAACCTTCATTCCAAGGGACGTCACGAAGGAAATCACGGAACGAGTCCCAGTCTGCTCGTTCATAGCCGAAAGATATTCTGTTGGTAAGATATTCTTGGCTGGTCGGGGAGTGGAAGGAGATGTTTACAGACACAAAAGCTTTATTAGAGGCCCAAGAGAGCAGAGCTGCGTAGTACGACAAGGATCATAGATATAGGTAAGAAAGAGAAGCCTGTCTGTCCGTCAGGGTTACTGAGGAAACACGTGGAGAAGTCAGACACTTGCATGAGAGATTGAATGATTGAGAATTTTGAAGGGATGACAGAGAAGTCAGTGACAGAATGCTTAAGCCACCTGGTACCGACCACAAATATAGTTTCAAACGGGTGCAGGAAAGGCCTTGTCTATATTATCGGAAATACTATCTAGCACGCAACAGTTTTGAGAGGACGGGGGTTGTAGAGAAAGAAGAGATAGCTAAATGAGTTAAGTAGAGAGACGGAGACACATATAAGAATGGTCTGGAGATTTAAGAGAGATTTCCCTAGCCAGCAGATGTTCGCGGGCATAAACTCACAGGCTATGCAGTGGACATAAGTGTCCTTTCTAAAATAGAAATTGAGAAATCACAGGTAGGGATTGGAGAGTTAAGATTAGTTTCACAGAGAACTAGGTTTGTCCAGAGACCTTTCGAAGAAGAATGATTCCACACTGCAGAATACCACGAATGTTGGAGAAAGAAAGAAAGATTAGGGGTTTAGATGTTTTTAGAGCTTGTTTAGGTTTATATTTTTGGTTGTTTATAGTCATGACGTGTTATTCTGATAAGGAAAGGCTTAGTATAGTAGTAAAATTTGGTCGTCTAATGTAACATGTGCAGGTATTGAACTGGAGCAGACTGCACATAGTGTGGCCTCGGAGTTGCCCACCGGAGATGCTTGTAGCGACAAACTTCCATGCGCGATATAGCACTGCAAGAACCTTAATATTATGCGACTGTTGATCAGAGCAGCCAATCAAAAAGCTACATAAGTGTTCGGACTCCTACCTACCAGTTGGTAGCAGGAAGCAGAAAACAGCCAAATCGATAACCCACACATATCACAAAAAATAATGACAGTATCACTATTAAGGTCTGAGAGAAGAAAAGGAACTGGGAACCCTTTCTTAAACAGGAAACAAGGGATGAACCTCTAATCCTATTCAAGAGAAGGGAGAGCCGTATGGGTTGGACGATAGGAAAGCCAATCTACTCATATTAAAAAAAGAAAGAGGTATTATGTTTTAACTTAGTTAAAGTCAAGATGACCATTAGAGAATCATGAAAGAGTTAAAAATGTTTTATACAACTTTGAAAGGCAACTGAAACATTTTTAAGGATTTTATTCATTTTTCTTAATAGAATTTCGACCATTTTCTCTGTTTACGTTACATACTCAAACAATTTTTTCAAGCCTGTACCAAGTTTTTTTTTTTTTTCGTCTTTCGTTAAACATTTTCAAAGACTTTTGTTATATTTTCTGCTATGTTCTTTCCTTACATTCTATTTTCGATGTGCTCATGGTGTTAAGGATAGCTGCTCTTAATGAAAATCCGAGAGTACAGTTTCAATTCCAGGTGAGGTCACTACATTCACTTACGCGTTAATACCCCTGGGGCGAAAGTATGAATCCATCTTCCCCACCCCAGGAATATTAATCGTAAGAAAAATAATTATTCTTATAATCCAAAATATGCTTCAACTCCAAATAACCAACAAAGGGTTGATAAGATATAAAAAAAAAACGAATGTCAACCAATCAGTTCTTTATTGTCATCCTGTTTACCCGTGTTCACGTAACTGTTTATGATAAACATCTTTTAACGACAAAATAAAGCACACTTATATCTGATAAATAAATAAATAAAAACAACACTTCCACTGGTTTCACAGACACTACATTATCGCGCCGTTCAACGTGCCATTTATCTGATAATAACTCAATTAAATGATATGTCAGCAACTAATACCAGGGTGAAACACAAGAAATCCACGACATTAGCACCCATATAAAAAAAAAAGAAAAACTTTAAACTAATACATACAATTTAGATGAAATTCGACAAATCCTTCTCACGAGCACAAATATATAAACTCTAAAATAATGACTATAATTATTGGCTGCTTTAAGCATAAAAACAAACAACCAATGAAATGATATCAAATTCAGGTAGAACCATTATTACATATGTTTAAAGAAAATGAAATTATTAACAGGAACAGTCACGTGATTAAACGGAAACGCAATTTCTGAAAATGAATAAACCGATAGGCCACAAATCCAGAAGTCTTCAATAGTTTAAATGTAGCTGGAATTACTCAGGCATTGAAATATTCATGTTTATATTTAAATACAGACCAGATGTTTGGTTGGATTGATGTGAGTTTTTGACCCTGCTTGCTCTATCTCTGATATTGAGCGCCTTCCAATAAGTACCGAGCATATAATATAATATAATATATATATATATATATATATATATATATATATATATATATATATATATATATATATAATATATTTATAAATTATATATTATAATTATTTAAAAAAAAATATGATTACTTCGCTATATAAGAGTCCTAATGTTTCAAAAACAAGACCCACAAACCTCAATATAATTATTAAAATTAAATTGAATTAAAGTATCAAGCCCTGTTTCATCATCAAGCGAAAATTTAGGAATTCCTAAATTTTCGCTTAAGGATGAAATAATTATAATTTAAGCTTTACTTCTGTATGGGGCACTGTTTTTTAAAAATAAAAACAAAAATACTAAAGAACCCGCTATTTACCTAACGTGATCTTTCCTATTTTTCTACATATTTGCATATATATATATATACATATTTGCATATATATATATATATATATATATATATATATATATATATATATATATATATATATATTATAATATTTTTATAAGAGATTATAATAAAAACATTTTACATCGCTACACAATAGCTTTCTCGTAATTGTATGTATGCATGTATATATATATATATATATATATATACAATATATATATATGTATGTGTGTGTGTGCGTGTGTGCGCGCGCAAAACGTTACAGAGATAGAAAGAAAGAGAAAAGAGTGGATATAGGGGGATTAAGGAAAGGATAAAAAGAAGAACGGGGATCAAGGCAACGATTAAAATGACATTTAAATTTTTGAAGATTATTGTTATCAGCGAAGCAAGTAAGAAGAAGGGAGTTCCACTGCTGAGAAGTGCGAGAGAGAAACTGTTGGAGTAGAAGAGTCGGTTACATTTAAATGTTTCCACAGCAAAAGTGTGGTTTCGAGATGCCAAGAGAGTAGTACACTTAAATTAATGCATTCGGGGAACAAGTGAAAATATGTGTGTGTGTGTGTGGTGTGTGTGTGTGTGCGCGCGCGCGTGTGTGCGCTCGTGCGTATGCGTATTTGTGTGTGTGTTGCAGGAGGTGTTCTGCTGAATATTTAATTGCATATGTCACTGCACAATCCTTGCCTATTGTTAGGCGTTATCAAAGTTATTACGTATTATGAGCGCGTTCCGCAAATTCAGAAGTTAAATCCCAACATGTTCTGCATTTGTATTTGAACCGTTTAAAGGCAGAAATCTATCGAAGCCGTTCAAATCTGGCCAGTCGGAATGATGTCAGTTTTTATTTGGACAGTGCCAGACCTCACGTCTCTTTGCAAACCCGGTAGATATTAATAGAATTTGGCATGCATGTCCGACGACACGTGGCGGCCTTACTCAGCTAATCTTGAACTGTTACATTACCACTTATTTCGATTAATATATAATGTTTTTAATTGAAACAACAATTTTCTGTAGAATCCATTTCGACAGAGTTCATCACCGAGAATGATGCTATGTTCTATTAGGTCGAAACTATGAAGCTCTTTCAGTGATGGCGAAAAGTAGATAAAGAAAATGCCGTATATGGTTTTGAAGAAATTTTTATACAAATATCTACATATCTTTGATATTTACTTAAAAACTCCATGGGTTTTTTGTTGACTAAATCAATTTGTAATATTGTTTCGAAATTGAATTTAATTTGTTTTCTAATTTTTCTAGTTACAATGGTTTCTCTTTCATTCTTATTAAAGTAATTTAACTTTCATTCTTATTAAAGTAATTTACCTTTTTCGGTTGTCAAAATAGATTAGAGGAATTTGGACCAGTTTAAGAGCTTCATAAAAAACCCGCAACTGTACCCTCTTGGGTAAGACTATACGCGTCCTGGGTAAGATGATAAACTACATCCGACAGCAAGGCCTCTGTTCAGGAGATTTTGAGAAGCGTCGAACCACCTCTTGATTGCTGGTGTTCCCAGGTCCACCCTAATCTGGAGTGGAAGCACCTGTTAGATTCCAATACATGGGCAAATAGTTGACCCCCAAACTGGGGTCCAAATATTGTGTAGGTGTAAAAAATCGGTTTTAATACCAGCAATATTTTTCAGGGAAAGATTATTACCAGAAATACATTTTTGAGGAAAAAATTGCCATCAATACTTTTATGAATGAAACATTATTACCCGCCGTATATTTTTGAAGGAAAAATTATTACAAACAAAATATTATTAGGTTGGTACAAAAATAATATCGTTTTCTCACATAGTAACATATGTGAGAAAACGACATTATTTTTGCACCAACCTAATACCAGCAATACATTTAAAAAAACACAAGCAATACATTTGTGGGTAAATGTTACCAGCACTAAAAATCTTGTCGGCATTGAGTAAGACAATATAAAAGAAACTATATTAAACTAAACCAAAAAATCTTTTTCGCATTAAATAAGCCTTTGAGGTTGATATGCCATAAAACAAAGCAAATCTAACCAAACTTTAACTTTCTCGAGATTGGTGAAATAAATTTCTCCATTCACTGCCCTGGGTAAGACGATAAACTACATCCGACAGCAAGGTCTTTGATCAGGAGATTTTGAGGAGCATGGCAACATAATTGCTAGTGTTTCCAGGTCCACCCTGGCCCGGGGTGGTAGCACTTGTCAGGGTCCCATCAATGGGATAATAGTTAACCCACCAAAAGCGGTCAAAACACTATTAAACTATAAAAATAAGTTTTAATTCCAGCAATAATATTTGGAAAAATTATTACCAGCAAGACATTTTTTAAAAAGATAAATATTACCAGCAATACATTTTTGGGAAAATATTACCAGCAATAAAAATCTTGTCGGTATTAATTAATCGATTGAGATTAATATACCGTAAAAGAAAACAAACCAGACCAAACCGAAACCGTATTTATACCTGAGACTGTTCCCATATTCTTTGCTGTCATTTTCACAGGCGAAGCCATATCCCCAAGTTGTGATGCCTATCATACTGGTTCGAGTTTCGTCTAAATCAATGATTCCAATTGTCCTCTTACATTAGGAATTCTATGACCGAAGAAATGATAATTTAATATGTCTGCATGAAAATGAAATTTATAAAATGAAATTGATGACAAGGAAAACTATACGAATCCAGGAACAATATGTCGAGTAAATCTTAAGGTCTACTATTCGTTCACGCTTAGAATATTGCTGCCATATATGGTCCGGTGATTCTGTGATTTATCTAGAGCAACTCAAAGAAGAATCAGCAATATCATTTGTCCTGATAGAGAGGCACTGCTTCAGTCACTTTGCCACCGTCGTATGTTTGCCACTCTGTGTTTTTTCTATAAATACTTTCATGGTAATTGTTCAGATGAACTCTTCGCTCGGGCATCTAGATTTTCATTTTTTTTTTTAATTTAAGCGCAATACTAGATATAATAACGTCGATATCTCACCAATTTACAATTGAGTTGGCTAGATGTAGCCATAGATTTTAAGTTAACGGGTTCTTTTCTTGAGCTTTTCCCTTATGAGCCTTACTTTCGGCTCCATGCATTCCAGCCAACATTACTCTGCAAAAAATTAAATGTAATGTTAATCGCTATCTACTGTTTTCTTGAATACACTTTCATCTTCCCGCACATTATTAATAATAATGTTTCTAATTTTTCTACTGCGTGTGTCTTAGTGGCTTTACTGCCTTGCATGAGGTGATACCGATTAAAAAAAAAAAAAAAAGCAAAAAAACAATGACTTAAGAGCTTGGCCAGATTCAGAGGCAAGGTCGTTTTTAAACACAACAGGGAAATAATTAGTTGAAAAAGAAAAAAAACCTTAACGATAAAGATAGTAACAGCGCTAGTGCTGAGTAAATATATCATATTACAAATTGCCCTAACATATACATCAAATGTATGAAATTATGTTCGGCATTATACATACATATATATATATATATATATATATATATATATATATATATATATATATATATATATATATATATATGTATATATATATATATATATATATATATATATATATATATATATATAATGATGAAAGCAAATTCATGCATATATGTCCATGTGGAAAGATAAGAGCTGGGTGCATTTCTACATATGTGCATCTCTCTCTCTCTCTCTCTCTCTCTCTCTCTATATATATATATATATATATATATATATATATATATATATATATATATATATATATATGCATGTTTCATTAAAAACGACAGACAAGGTACTACGGTTAAGCTTTTTATTTAAATTTTCCTGTGTTCTAACAAGAGCTTCGAACTATTTGTATAGATTATTAAAACGACTAACGAAAGTAATTACAGATAAATTTAAGTTTATTGGCCTTCCATCCCAGTACAGATGGGACAGGAATAAATAACTATATATTGATAATCATTATTTGATCTCTCTCTCTCTCTGTATATATATATATATATATATATATATATATATATATATATATATATATATATATATAGAGAGAGAGAGGGAGGGAGAAAGAGAGAGAGAAAGAAGAAGGGAGAAAGAGGGAGGGAGAAAGAGGCTGTTTGACCAACACAAGAAGTGAACAACATTAACGTTAAAAAACAAACGAAAACTACAGATAAGGTTCATTTTCTTCAGAAAGTCAATCATACCTGTAGTTCTCTGCTAGGAACAAGCAGAATTTCTTTTCTCCTGATGATGGCCGAAACTAGTCGAAATATCTAACTGAGATAATAAAACAAAAATATTAATATACAACCCAGTTTTTCTGAAAATTATAACATTTCAATTTCTGAATATTTTTTATTGTTCAAAGCATATATATATATATATATATATATATATATATATATATATATATATATATATATATATATATATATATATATATATATATATATATCCAACATCCACTTTAATCATTACTAACATTTTATTAAAAAGCTAATGACACATTATATCAGAATGAGGAATCTCACATGAGAGTTGCTTCATGCATGACGTCACCATAACACATAAAGGTCAGACGAGAACTTATATATAGTTCAATCGGACTCATCCACAAAACGCCCTCTGTATTAAAAATGACCAAAATTATGACTAAAAGAGACCATTTAAAAATATTTTGAATTGAATAAAACCCAGTTTAAAACGTATATAATTTCTTGTCTACCGTCTTCCATCAAGCTAATATCAATTGAATACTACTGCTCGGCATGTTCGCATCTACATTTATATCAATCGTGTGCATGATTCTCACTTTTCAATTGCAGATTTACATACAGTTTAAATTCTGTCAGGGTATGATCGTTAATTTAGAGTCACCCCCCACCCATACGCACGTTCATACAAACAAGGTGGAAAATCAACTCGTGCCTGAGTACGGCCCCTCCTGTGATTTTATTGTTGAATTCCTTGCTATTGATGCCGTTTTTGGTCACTCATTAGTGCAGCAAGTAGCGTCCACGTTATTTTCACATGTTTTGCAAGCCATCTTACGACTTAATGCATTAGTATCAAGATGCTGTTATTTCTAATGCAGGGTTCATACGAGGTCTGGCTGAAATTCCCGGAGTTGTTTCTTCTGTTTTCTTTTTGAAATTGTAGGTCTGATGAATTGGATCTATTTACGATTCCAATGGAATAAATTATGACTATGGAATATTAGTGCTTAAGCTTTATTATTATTATTATTATGATATATATATATATATATATATATATATATATATATATATATATATATATATATGAAAGCAATATATATATACCAAGAACAATTTCATGAAAATCTAAGACAAAGTTGAAAACATTTTCGTTTCAGTTGTTTCGTCGTTTAAGAGTTCATCAGACGTAAGTGATATTTGCTTTGATGTGATTACACATACGCACAACGGAGAGGAGAGGAGAGAATTTTCTTTTAAATATGTGTTTTGTGTATATAGCTTACCTGATTTCATTTAGTTATCCTACATTGTGATAACTGATCTGCCAAGATATTTGAAATATAAGAAATTGGGCGCAAACTTAGTGTGAATGTAAAGTCTTTTCTCTACATTTCCATCATAGTAATTTGCTTTATCTTTTAATTAAAGTGACATTGTTTTAAAATCAAAATTATAGACAGACTTATAATGGTGAGGCACTAATGCAGAGAGTGTGTTTTGGGGCAAAAGATCCTTTTTTTTTTTTGTCTTCATGCAATATTTAATTGAACTAATTGAATTTTCTTCTAGGAATTCCTTGTGACGATTATAACACGTGATAGAGTAAAGACCTACTTCAATTTTTTAGGTTATTATTATTTTTGTTTTGCATCAATTCATTTTTTTTTTATTGTTTTAGAAGTAAGTATAACAAGTTTTATGTAAAACTTATATAAATCATTTTCCGTTGTCAACTGAGCTGGTAGGTAGAATAATATATTTTGATTGGCTGACTTTGCCGGAATGGTTCACTTTTCTATTTTGAAATATTTTACGGACTTTTTGTTTCTCGTTTAAATGTACTGGAGGAAATTAAATGAACTTTTAATGTATGTCTCCTCTTCATATAAATATTAAGGGTTACAAATTCTGATAGGATCCGATCATTCTAGATTGTATTCTGTTATTATGGTGAGAATAGAGATTTATGAGATGATTTTTATTAGATTATTTTCGACTGACGATAAAAATGGTACATCAAAAAATTACATATACAATATAAGAATTTATTAATCATTTTCTCACATTTATAAAACTATTTAAAGTTATTTTCACGCGAAATTGTATCTGAAAGAAGATTCAAGGCTAGTTAAGTATTAGAGATCTTTAAAAAGTATAGATTATGAAAATTGTGATTATGGGAAATGTTACTAAATCGGACATGAAGACCTTTCAAAAAGAAAAAGATTAAAAAAAGAATTCTAGGAGTTTTACAAGTTTAGAATTTTTGAACCTATAAAATTGAAACGGTTTAGACCAGGGAATTATTAATATCAGCAAGATAATGATCATTTTCTTGGGAGATGAGACTTTCTGTTAGTTCATCATTGAGATCCCATATGAATTTACTTTTAACTATATCTTCTTCTTCTTCTACATCGTGTCCCTTCAAATCTTAGGCGATTATAAGTCTCCACAACTTCCTGCACCTCTTAGCAATGTTTTACGTTTTATCCGTCTTCCCCGTTGTGTCATCCATTTATACAAGCTCGATAGGTAGATTACTCGCCGTTCCTGTTATGATTCCGCCTTCAATATCACCTGTCAGTGTCGAATTTTCCAAGCCTTCTTTCCTCAGCTGCTTCTATCTGATTCTGATTATAAGTATAAGCGTCGTTTTTAACATTTTCTTGAAAATCTACTGGTTACCGGCATACTTTGGTTCGGAGTGGACCTGGGAACAACAGTAATTATGAGGTGGTTCCACGTTCTTCAAAACCTCCAATATTCTGATCAGAGTCCATGTTCCCGGATGTAGTTTATCATCATAGGAAATCAATTAATATCGGCTGTATGCAAGTAAAGATAATGTAAAATAAAGAACATAACGAATAAATTATCCAGTATTGATACAAGAAAAGGCGGGTTTAGGTGAAGATGGTGATCCCCTGAATACTGTAAAAGCCTATTATTTTTTATATACACAGACCAGTAGTATATGCATAATTCAGTATTTGACATGAATAATGGAACAACAAATATTGTCTGAGGCTTTCTCTGGCCAGCAGACTGGATACGGTTTTAGTAAAAAAAAAAAAAAAAAAAAAAGAAAGAAAAGAAAACACATAAAAAAACAAAATGCTATTTTGACGTAGCGTCGAGTAGACACGAAAGTGAAAATATAGATAAGTATCTCTATTTTACTTTAGAAATGCAAAAATAATTAAAGTAGTGCCGATTGTTATCAGAGCATTGGGAACGATCCTGAAGATCCGGCTAAAGGACTGTAACTAGAAACGGGGAGAATAAATTAAAAGATCCAAACAACGGCTAGATTACTGATAAGAACGTAAGCGAATTAAAGAGACTTGCTGTCACTTATTCCCGTGTGTGAACAATTAATGAACGTATAATAAATATAATAAAAACAAATATCATTAATGCTTCCACAGTTTTCAATATTATTTTTGCCTTTTAACATAGCAAATTATGTCAACAAATAAAGGGACATTCTTTTACTTGGAGTCTTTTAACAAATGATATTTGTTATTTTTATTATTCTTCGTTCTATTATAAACCAAGTGATGTAATGGAGATGTCAAATAATGTTTGGTACAGCGTGCGCATGCGTACTATGGGGCTTATATTTCTCTGACATTGTGTCGCATGTTTAAAAGACGAAAAGCAAGTCCTATGCGAGTTTTTCAATTACATTAACAAAACATTTTCTTCTTTTTCCCTTCGTTTCATCTGTGTCTAGTGTTTGTAACATCGTTATAAAATTACGAGCTTGTTTTGTCAAAGGTTGAAATAACAAAAATATAAACAACCATGTTTCAAATAAACATAAATGGAACATATATATATATATATACAGACATATATATATATATATAATTTGTGTGTTTGGCGATAGCTATAAATATAAGAGATTGTATCATAAAATAGCCGATGTTGTGCCTCGATAAAGAGTGAGGTTGTACATTTTAAATTGAGTAAGATATTTTTCTTCTGATCCTTGCTCTACTCAGAAAATTGTTTTTCGTAAATGTGATTCCATCTTTCGAAAATAATGTCCTTGTCTGAAAAACAAATTATTGGGAGCAGGCTAAAAAATATCCGCGAAGAATAAGTTGATTTACAACCATCATTGTGACACAGGTTCGAAAAAATCTTATGGTCTAATATCGGTGTCAATATATTACGTATCAAAGCAAAGATATTTGAAAAGTCTAAGATAGGAATATTTAGAACAACGTTTATACTATTGTGATTATTTTTCAAAGCGTGGGAAGTTTTATTTTTTTAACTAGTTCATGAATCTTCTCGCCAAACAAGAGAATTAACGTTCTGAAGTCTGCAATTTATTAAGTTTTTTCTCGCTTTTATGAATAGTTTTATAAAGACGTGTTATTTTCAGTGGCAAACTTGTTGGTAAAAAGTCATAGTGTCAAATGGAATTAAAAAAAAATAAAATGTTCTTTAATTATTATATTTTATTTTCTGATTTCTTATCGGTCGTTAAATCTTAGCCCGAAACGTAAAGCAATGTAGATTCAACTACGTATTTCTACTACAAATGCAGTAATATTTTCACTTCACTAAATGTCTTGATATTATGTACTACTTTTTTTTAATCATTTCACCCCAAGCAAAGCGAGAATGCTACTACTACGCAAGTGTTTGAAATTGAAATAAAAGACTGAACATAGGGAGGACTAAGGAAAGGGCAAAATATGAACGGGAATCAGGAAAACAGAATATGGCGATTGTTGTTGCATTTAAATTTTTGCAGATTGTTGATACCAGGGAATCAAGTAAACGGAAGGGAGTTCCACAGGTTAGAAGTGCGAGAAAGAAACTGTTGGAGTAGAAGTGGCGGTTGCATTTAGCTATATCAGCAGTAAAAGGGTTGTGCCTAGATGCAAATTTAGAAGCACGCTTAAATTCGTGTATTCAGGGCACCAGGTCAAAAAACTCTCCAGAGCAGCTGCTATGAAAATATTTGTATGAAAGACAGAGCGAAGGCATGTCACATCGGTGAGAAAGTGACTGAAGTCGAGATGCCCGGGGTCGATTACATTACAGATACTTCTTTAGACTTAATAGAATTTTCAGTAATTCGTAAGCTGAAATAACGTAAAACGAAGAAAAACTTAGTGTTAACTTATATGGAAATATTCATTAACGTTCTCACATCCCAAAATAACTTTGCTTGAGTTTTTTTTTTCTACGATTAACAGTGCTTTAATGAGAGGTAGGGCCTTATTTTCTTTCGTAGAACTGTATAATTTTATTGTTGAAGGCAGTTTTACACGATATATATATATATATATATATATATATATATATATATATATAATTATTTATTTAAAAATATGATTCCAACACGCTACATAAGAGTTCTCATGTTTCAAAACAAGAGCCGAAAACTTCAATATGATTATTTGAATTAAATTGAATTAAAGTAAGCTCTGTTCCATCTTCAAGCGAAATTTTTTGGGAAATAGCTTATTTCTGAAATTTACGTGTTTTAATAGCATATTCATTATTGAAATCAAAGTATCCATGGTAACGGCCAGCGCGATTGTTCATATAGAAAGCGGCGCAGGGTGTTAATAATTTATATCAGTATAGAGTTAAATTCATAGATGTCAAGTCAGGGTAAGTTTGGGGTGTCTAAATTTAGAACGGAGGATGATTTCGTCTAGTCATATATATATATATATATATATATATATATATATATATATATATATATATATATATATATATTAATTTAATTATATATTTTAATTCTCACAAAAATGCCATCAGATAGAAGAATACTTCAAGTATACAGTCGTATTTTAAGCTTTCCTCATCAGCCACATCATAAAACGAATATCGACCTTCAACATCGAAGCAGACATAGATAGCTGGGTGTTATTTTTAAGGCAAAGAACGCTCAAATATTGTTCTCATACAACTCAAAGCTTATTTCTGTTTCGAGTTACACAATTTCGGATATTGAGGTATATGTACTAATGAAGCTCTTTCGTAACGCGAACATTAGAATATCTCGGAATGCCTGCATGTCATAAAAATTCATCATAAATTGGTACCATAATCATATACAATGCATGTTTTGTACGAATTTTTCTCTATCAGACAGGAACTAAATATATTTAATGTCTTCTTTAAAACGTTGGCTCCTACACAACCCACCGGAGGGTCATTGCGGTATGTCTGGAAGGCCCACAAACTCCTCCGGTGGTGTCGTTTTCCAATTTCTTTTCTATGGAGATTATCGGGAGTGGGATTCTATGATTGATTGCTTATGACATCATGGTACACCGTGACAACATTTTATTCCCCCAAAATGTAAATATTTTGAATACAGAAAATGAGAGTTTCAATGTAATACATGTATATTAGGAATTTTCCAACGACCCATGAGTGTATCGTGTGAAACCCTGGGTTGTTAAATAGACTCAAATACCGAAAGACATACCGGCGTGGGTCATAATTACTACCTATTAGAACCTTGTCTCATACATGAAACAATGTTAAGACATAAAGTCGCTTGCACCAAAATTAAGATATAAAGTTGGGACCCTGGGACAACAAGGATAATGAGGATTAGGAGCCAACGTGTTAATGGTTCAGTAGACGGAAATATTGATTTTGTTGTTATCGCCCTTTTGTGAATATATGGTTAACTTCCTTTTTAGTGTTTTGAAACATATAAAGACAATAATTTTGTGTATTCTTCTATCTTACTGGCATCATTAGGGTTATCATTTGGCATATGGTAGCAAAAGAGACAATAGGATTGTTCAGTATGTTCAACACATTAACAGTTTTGAACTGCATCTAGACAATGAAGAAAATATCGCAGTTATGTATAGATCTTGACAATATAAGCATTTTTTGCATTTATTTCCTTTTCCCTTTGGAATTTGTACTGTTGCTCCTCTGTGACTTTTATTTTTTGCATACACAGAGCTGTATCATGCAATAAACAGATTTATTATGATTTCTTTTAGACAGACGAGTATCATGGTATTCTGGAATTTTTCACTTATAACAATCTCCAAACTTTTATCTAACTTTCACGCTTTCCCTTCAACGCTATAAAGAACTATTATTCACTTAATCTAGACCAAATTATTGCTGATTGAGACATAAATTCGTAAATTGCACTCATTCTGCAGCCAAAACAATATTGAAAGCAAAACTCCAAGAATTTACAACAGTGTAACTGTTTGCAATTTATTTCGGAACAAAAAAAAACTAATTTTCTTTACACTTACATACAAGACATTAGTCGTCCATTTTATGGTTGTCATTTTTGCAGGTAATTCATCGGCTATATAGTCTGTAGAGAGGAAAGAAACCCCACACCACGCCAGCAAAACTAAGAGACGCCAACCAAGTAAATTCATATATACTCCACTACATTCAACCAATATTTATCAACAAACGAAGTCAATATTTTAAACTCAATTATAAACAATCAATATTTATCTATCGATGAACCAAGTAACTGCATACAAACTTACATCTAAATGACCAGTATTTACCTATCTCCTAAAACAAATAAATGCTTATATATTCAAATATAAATGACCAATAATTACCTATTCCCGAACCAAGTAAATACTCATAAACTCAGACATAAACAACCCATATTCACCTATTACTGACACAAGTAAATACTTATAGACTAAAATATAAATGACCAATATTTAACTATACATGAATGAAGTAAATGCTTACAGACTCAGATAAAAACGAATAATATTGACATATTTACATATTTCTTAAGGATGTAAGGTTTTATCGATGCAATTATACACGATCGATATTTAAATATTGTCAAACCAAATAAATGCTTATAGACAAAAAATACACCCATCTTTCCCTGTCCCTGAAGTAAATGATTATTGATTCAAATATAAATGACCAATACTTATCTAAAGATAAAACAAGTAAAAGAGACAATAGGAGTGTTCAATCTGTTCTACACATTAACACTTTTGAACTACATCTAGACAATGAGGAACATATCGCATTTATGTATAGATCTTGACAATATAAACATTTTCCATTTATTTCCTTTTCCTTTTGGAATTTCTGCTTCTACTTTTTTGTGTCTTTTTTTCATAAATAGAGGTGTACAATGCCTTTGCGTATGTCGTGTGGAACTCAGGGTTGTAAATTAGACTCAGGTACTATTTTGACCAAGTTAATGGTTAAGAAGTAACAAAACAAGAGGTTGCAGATAAATAGTGTATTGAAAAGTAACTACAACAGAAGTGTTGCACGACTTGGGAGTGTGTGTCGATTGACCAGTGTTCAGTCTTTATCAGTCCCAACAACCGACGCTTACTTTATAGTAAGTGGAAGAGTCCACAATAGAGTCATTAGACGAAAGACACCATAACAGGTACTGAATGACATACCAGCGGGTCGTGAGTAATAATTACTACCAATTATCTCCTTGCCTCCTATATGAAACAATGTTAAAATATAAAGTCGTTTGAACCAAAATTAAGATTCAATACTGGGACAAAAGAAATGAGGCCAACGTGTTAAAATATCTTCATCAGTAGAATTGAAGTTTGTTTACTAATCTTGCAGACATTTTACTTTTTCTTAATATCTGAGAGTGAATATAAATGAGTTGATTAAATGTTTTTTTTTTCATTATCCTTCAATAGAAATGCTACTTAGAGTTTGTAAAATCCAAATGTATCATTAATCATTCTAATACAGTTCCGATTCCTTACAGTAATTCATGAGGCATCTGGGATCTAATAATAATAATATATTTTTTCAGAGTCTGTTCCTAATTCATCTAATCGGTCTTTGGCTATCATTTCTATAGCATTTTCACATCTTCATTGGTGATAAATATGGATTTAGTTTTACATTCGAAGATGTTCTAGTCTTTAAAATTATCTGATAACAGTCCTAGATATTTATAATAAATATAAACGTATATTCTCATTTATTTCATTGCAAACCATGCATATCAGAAAGCAAGAAAATCATTCTAAGAATCCTGTGAACTGAGATCCGTCAATCAAACAGTAGCTCACAAATGCATTAATGTAAATACAATGGATACTTAGACGCGGTAAAGACTGAGAGATGTGGGCAATTCTGTACCTTATAAGATGTGTATACATTTTCCTCAGATTAATGACATTGCAAGGTAGGATATATCCAATTTTAACTTGTACCCGGTTGTTTGACACACAAGGCACTTGCAAGCAGAATAACTATCATGGTCTCGTCATAGTATTCTCAGTGTTCTTCGAGAGAACCACATCCCAGTCTTGCCACAATTACCCACTTCATTTATGAGGAAAGTGTCCAGCTCTCTACAACTTCATATCCTTTTGTGCTCTAAACAATACTTGACCCCTTGTCATCCATTCCTGATGATACTCAACCATCCATTTATTGTTTAAATCTGTCCCTCTTGAGTTCAGTGTGTCCCGTGGGTGTTAAATTCTTCAAGTTTTATTTACACTTTATGCATCCTAGAAATTTTAACTGACTCTTTCCCAATCTAATTAAAATTTTCCTTTTCAACTTGTATTTTTCTCAAAACCTCCACGTTATTTAAATATTTTTTCAAGCTATTCTCAACATCTTTCTGTAGGAGGATATATGTGTTGGTTCACCTCTTCATCTTTTAGCAAATTGTCCAAAATTCACTGCTATATGAGACATTTGATACGGCAAGCTTGTTTCGCTAGAACAATTACGACTGATTAGTGAGTTCGAACCTCACTGGATGCCCCGTACTTTAGGCCTTGTGCCACATCTAAGCCGGGCTTATAAAATCGCTATAGGAAACGATTTGGGCAACTCGACGTCGTTTAATGGTTATCAAGCATGTCTCGCTAGAAGAATTACGACTGTGTAGTGAGTTCGATCCTCACTGGGTGCCGCCTATATTCGGCCTTGTGCCACATCTAAGCTACGCTTAGAAGATCAATATAGAACATTTGATATTGTTTAACATTTGAGAATTCTTATTTGTTTCCTAATAAATTATCCTGTTACTTAATATTTTAGTTTCAAGAAATCATGTTTTGCCATTTAAATATTTTGTTATTTCCAATCATCTCTTATTATAAGATGGTTAAATTTATGTACATTATTTATTCTGAGGTCTACACTTCTTAATTTGAATCTTTTTTTGCTATCGAACATATATTTTATATTTTTACATTTTGTAGTTAGTCCTTCCTACAAACCGTTCCTGCATGATGACATAAGAATTTGCACAGTTAGTACCATATTAATATTATTTCCAAACATACGCTTTTTTTTTTGGTTGTTTTTTTGTATTTTCGTGTCGGGACATTTGTTTGCGTTCATTACTTTTTGGTTACACAGAACAACTAAATCCTTTTCCACATGTCACAGTTCGAGACTCGACGAAGTGTGAGGTCCCTAAATTTATGGCTGGCTCTGACGCCGCTTGTTTTGGGAATTGTTGATGTTTTCCTAATCGCCATTATCTCTTTTATGGGCTAGAGTATTTAGTATGTATCTCTCCACAGCCCAATTTTATTTTTATATTTGTTTATATCCTTCCTCATATGATTTACACGGAGCACGACATGGGTCAAGCGTAAATACTGTAAAGACTTAAAATATGTCATCGACCGAATTTCTCTTGGATTCCTATATCGTTATCATATCGTTAGATGTCTCTCCCTTTCTCACTGTCTTCAACTTCAGGTAAAAGTCGGGATTTAAAATGTTGGTAATAAATAAAAACTAACAAAGACATGCAAATTAGAAAAAAAAAAAAAAATGGTGGATACAACGATTAAATCGTCTTTCTTCGATTTTACATTTATTTCTATACTTTGAGAATAATCGAGAAATTTATAGACATAGAAGGAAGCTCAAAGGGAACAAAATGTGAACGCTGGTAGAAAAAATCAAAGGCAATGGAAATTGCTTAAATCAACCGCATATCTTTTCCTACTTGGCGAAACACAGTCTTATGATCCATCATTAAACTTTATTCTACATTCTGCTTTACTGAGACAAATTTAGAAAAATCTTCAAAAGGACAGATTACTATTAGGTTGGTGCAAAAATAATGACGTAATAATGTCGTTTTCTGACGTATTTTCAACGTCAAAAAACGACATTATTACGTCATTATTTTTGCCACAACCTAATAGAATATTTAAATAAAGTAAACCTACCTCCAACAGAGTGGTATGATATTACCTAGATTCTGTCAAAAACAACCTAAAATTTTTGTATATGCTTTTATTATATTTTGCCAGTTTTTGAATGGTGTGCTGTACATCAGGATCGACATTTTATATAAACAATCCGAAGCATTGTTCAAGTTTATTCATCGCAGTCATTAACAAGAACTGGCTTTTGTCAGTATGTCAACAAGATGGCCTTCGTTACATCCTGATGTGTTTATGGAGTGTTGGCTTCGAGTTCGCCAATGATAACGTCGGGTGTAACGATGAAATGGATATACACCTTACGAGAAAAGCAAGAGTCAAACATTTATACGTTTTATCATTATAATTGTGTATGCATAATCTATCTATCTATCTATCTAGAGAGAGAGAGAGGATCAGAGAGAAAGCTAGAGAGAGAAATAGAAGTGTGAAGGAGAGAGTGAGAGATTTATTATGATTTCTTTTAGACAGACGAGTAGCATGGTATTCTGGAATTTTTTACTTAAAACAATCTCTAAACTTATCTAACTTCCACGCTTTCACTTCAACGCTATAAAGAACTATTATTCACTTAATCTAGACTAAATTGTTACTGATTGTGATATAAATTGCACTTGCACTTATTCGTAACCAGTATATATTTACATATTTCTTAAGGATATAAGGTTTTATCGACGCAATTATACACGATTGATATTTAAAATTACATTGTCAAACCATATAAATGATTATAGACAAAAAACACCCATCTTTCCCTGTCCCGTAAGTAAATGATTATTGATTTAAATATAAATGACCAATATTTATCTAAAGCTAAAACAAGTAAATGATTTTCGTCTCAAATACAATAAACAATGACAAAAATATAAAGTCTTTGTAGAATATTTCCGTTCTTTGAAATGTTTCCGAAAAAATAAAACGCAGCAAATTCATTTTTTTTAGCACCGGAAATGTGGGGAACCCTGTGAAGAATAAAGATTTGTGGATAGAGCTTAGGAACGAATATCCCACGGTTTGTCAGTTCATAGTATTGACTAAATATAACTAAAATAGAAACAAACCTACACTAGTACTGTGGGAATCGATCATACGATATTACTGAACTGAACTGAGTAACCATTTTGGTAACAATTGTGTCATGGTAAGTTTTCGATAAGAGTTGCAATAAGAAAAATCAATGTATACTTAAATATGCATAAACTTAAATCAGTGCATATTTATATATGTATAAAAAAATCAGTGTATACTTATATATGTATAAAAGGTTAAGCATACGTTAAAATACGCGTGTTTGATAATATAATCGCATCTATGTTCGAATACTTGTGCGTTTTTCTAATGTTATTTGACATATATAAATATATACTGATACATATATATATATATACATATATATATATATACACACAAACACATACATACATATATGTGTGTGTGCGTGTGTGTGTGTGTGTACATGCGTGCGTGTATTTATAATTGACTGTATGCGAGTGTTATTTCATATGTATACACGTTTTATGCTTACTTGTTTATGTATGTATGTATGTATGTATGTATGTATGTGGGCACTGGGTCATTGGTCGAATCCCTAGAGTCAATAAAACCACTTGGCACCACCCAAATTGTAAGAGTAACAGTCCCGTTGCGCACGGCCTTTTTGTCGCTAAAATAACTAAAAAGAAAAAAAAAAGGTGTTGGCTTCATTAGTTCGCTTATCTCATAAACTCAGCCTTTTTTTTCCCGTTGGATCATAAATTACCCTTTCTCAGGATTAAATATCTCGAAATGTTCTCACTGAAGAATTCTTTTTTTTTTTTTTTTTTTCTTTAGAAAAAAAGCTTACAAAAATCTTTGTGAAACAACTTAGTTGCAGTAAAAGAGAAAATTATTTTTCCAGTGTATATTCCTTAGCTGAATAAATGATGTCGATGTTTTGAAAAAAGATAGTTATTTCAGATTGATTTAAGGTCTTACAATATTATATATTCATTATGCCCAATTTCTTCATTAATCTGACGTATATTAATGAAATTTAAAGTAAAAACCACATTCATAAGCGGGAAAAACTTGCATCTCATAATACATATTGATGCCATGTTACAAGGCTATGTTTTATAAATTCTCTTAAGGTTAAATTTTGTCTGTGTATCCCAGCCTTTCATCTGTTGAACAAAATATTCAACACTGTTAAAACGTATTAAAAGCTTATCAGCATTCTATATATATTAAGAACAAATTCGGTTTACATATACGTTTGCATTTAATTTGCATAACAAATTTTAAAATCATATTTTGATGAATATTTGATCAGCATTATTTATTAATTCAAATGTTAATAATTGCTATACATAGGGAATGTTTCGGTAAATAAAGCTTTCTTTTCATCATGTTTATAAAAAAATACTATCTTTCTGCCTCGTCAGCATTAAATTGAAATTTAGCAGAGAAAATAACAGTGTGTTTATGTTTAAGAAAAACGTAAAATAAATGTCACTCTTGATCTGTAGCTATGTTTATAGAAGCGAGCACAATGTAAAAAAATTATGAGAATGCTTTTATAGAATTCTATAATTTTAAGCCTAGTGACTTTCTTACAGCGTTCGTAAATACCATCGTAGTCGTCTGCCATTTCGCATCACAAGTTACTCGAACGGAGATAGAAATAAATTTACGAAATTATTTAAGTTAGAATAGGGAGGACTATAATTTTCATAAAACTGCGCGAATTCCTTTAAATAAGTGAAGAGGTGAAAGAAATATTACAATTTACTTTTCCCTGTCGGTCGGTCAGCCGGGTACTTGACTGGAAAGACAAAAAGCAAGAAGTATGAACAAATGAATGAAAAATTGATTTCTTCATAAAACTCATTTGGACTGATTCCTATGTCCATCTTATCTTTCCCCACTCTCCTCCTCTCTCTGTTGGTCTTTCGCTTCCTAGGTATGACGGTTAGGGTTCAAGCTATGGGCAAATAGTTAATCACCAAATTGGGTTCAAATCACTATGAAAGTGTAAAAATAAATTTTAATACCATCAATACATTTTTGTAAAATGAATTTTTGAAGGAAAACATTATTACCCGCAATATATTATTACGAGTAATGCATTTTTTAAATAACAAAATATTACAACACTTTTTGAAAAAAAATATAGCCAGAAATTCATTTTTGAAGGAAAAAAATATCAGCAGCAATAAAAATTGTCGGCATTGAATAACCAATTGAGGTTGGAATCCGTAAAACAAAACAAAACTAAACAAACCTGTGGTGCTTTTTAAACTCAATGACATAAAGATAATACTTAAGATGTAAATTTATTGTCCTTCCATGATTTTATAATTTCTTATTTTTTAAACTATGTTTGTCTTGGGAGGTCCTACTGAAATACGGCTAAAAAAATAACGTTTGAAATAAAAGAAATATATAGAATTAAAATAGCAATAAAATTCAATGTCTTTTGAGAAATTGCTTTGTTTACGGTTCGGATACGAAACAGAGTAGATATGACTTTCGAGAAAATCTGAACGTGATTTGCTTCAAGGAAAATAGAGCCTTACTTGACGATATGGCGCTGCGTAACCGAGTAGCCTAAAGCACAGGGGATCAGAGGCTGCCCCCCCATGAAGGGGGGGGGCTGTTTCGAATCCTGTCAGACAGCACATTTTCTTTATTAAGTTTGCTCGAATGTACAGAACGGTAAACGAAATGAACACGAAGAAAAGCGGAGCATCTACTCAAATACAGGTATCCATTAAAAATAATGTTTGAAGCAATATATATATATATATATATATATATATATATATATATATATATATATATATATATATATATATATATATATATATATATATATATATATATATATATATATATAAAGAGAAAAATCATAATTATTTATTTTCAATCATTCTTTTTTAGTTTAAAAAACAGTAAAATAGAACGATCCTCTGTGGCCCAATCGGTTAAGGCACGTCAGGATAAATGACGGTTCCGTATAGGATACAGGTTCGATTCCTGTCGGAGAACGAATATTTTCTATGAAAATTTCTTGGACATTCAGGCCGGTAAATGTTATTAATATTGTTTATTATAAACAGAGCATTTACTTAAATATTTGTATCCATAAAAAGAATGTATAAGCATAAAAAATTGTCTTAAATATACTTGTCGGACTTTGGTATATATATATATATATATATGTGTGTCTGAAAGTGAACATTGAGGTCAACACTCAGGCGACAGGCTGATTTATGCTAGACGCAGCCGGCAGGCAATCGATTGTCTAGCATGAAACTGCCTGTCGCCACTGGGTGTAGACTTCGATGTTCATTTTATATTTACATCTCAGATATTGAGCACTTTATCCCCTAAATATAGCACACCTTAAAATTACATTTCTTCATATATGTGTGTGTGTGTGTGTATAAGCTTTAACTATGTATGTACATTATTTACTTTGTTCGGACTGTTGTCCTCATCTTTATTGCCATATTAACAGCATTTGGTACGCTAAGGCCTTCTTCAGGCGATTAGAATAACTGAACCCTTTATTTCGCCGACAGGGTAGATTGTTCTAGTTCACCGTGCCTCTTCCAAATGTCTCCGTGATCTCTCTTTAACAACTCTCGAAGTTATTTTTTACCACTGCAGTAGCCAGCTATTGAATACACAACGTTTGTGTCACGTCATTGGATCCAACCAACGCTTTTATCCTCTGGGCCTTGAACAGGAAACGTCGTGAATATGGCAATAAAGACGAGGAAAGCAGTCCGAACGATGTAAATAATGTAATTAATTACACTACCTCAGACCAGAAATATAGATAGACTTTATGTGTTATTGTTTGTCTATGTTGTAATAACTAAACATTTTTTTTTTTTTTTTTTTTTTTTAGTAAAAGCTTTCATTGATTTGCCCTATGACAGTGTGGCGGGGGAATGTCTACTTTGCGAAAGATGCATGTTTTGGGGGTGTATGTTGGTGGAGAATGTTGATTAGTGTGGGTTGGTCGGAGCTGTTCTGACAAACACACAGAGAATCAACTCTATCGACCGGTTCACACTCCTCCATAGGTTCTTAGAGCAAGAGTAGAATTTTATCCCTTGTTTCCTTCTTTGATTTTCGGTTCCTTTTAAAGTCTTCTCGTTCGCATTCACTCCCAGGAACTCCTTGCGCCTTAGTGGCATTATTGCCTTTCATGATGTGAAATGATTAGCGAAAAATATATATAGTGGGAAACGGTGTGTGCGTGTGCGTGCAAGTGCTTTATTTCTTCGTTCGATTATTTCTGTCGTCACAAATTTTAATGTCTCTACTTGAATCGGGCAATTACGACATTTAGGATGAAATGTTCCTAATTTTACGGTCCATTAATTCGGTTCCCGGAGGCTCAGTTTATTGAAGTCTTTCAGACTTTTGTCAATTTCAGGATTCTAATCTTTCAACAGAACACCATCAACGCAGCGGAAATAAGAAATCCACCATTTTAGATTCCTTTAAAAAAGAAAAAAAAATGTGGGATACACGTTCACTGATCTTCGGGTAGCAAAGATGCGTTTGACTTTAGTTGGTTTTGATTTCTATTTCTATGGCTTATAAATACATATTCATGCGCACTCACTTGTGCAATATTTTACAAACTCAAGCACTCAAAAATATAATATATATTTTCCTGCAAAGTATACCCGCTCTTGATTAAAAAAGCGGACCATGTAATAATTTCTTCAGCAGTTTGATGAGGAAGAGGATTTTTATTTTTAAAAATCTAGATCCCCTCATTTTAGTTTTGATATCAGTTACGAAATGCTTTCAGGCAAAGGAAGTAATCGAAAAGACAGTGTTTGGTGCCCACTCAAGAAATAATGTAATTATATTGTTACAAAAGTAAAACATATACCTCGATGCCTACATTTCATTCTATGAAGGAGATTTACCTTGAATCAAGATTTACTTTGATACCGAAGATATTATCAGTATTGGCAATGGGGTTAATATTAACTGTTTCCTTATAAGGAAATATCAGGCATTCTTTGATCGAGCAGCTTGTACTTATTTTGAGCGAAAGTTTTAAAATCCTTCTAATAAATCAATTTTATCCACTAAAAATACCGTTTAAACTACAGTAAAACTACCATATCCAGACAGCATAATATAGACTTCATCGAATTTGGACTCATCTTCAAATTCCAGCTTTTGTATTAACATAAATATAACGCAATTTCTTCTTCGAATTAGAACAGTACCCTGAATACCAAACATCTCGGATATTCGGTTTAGAAAAGTTGTGTTGTATATTCTTATTTTTTGTCTTTCTTTACAGATTGTAATTGTTTTTTTTTTAAATAAGATATTTCATAAATATTAATTATTTCATAAAGTGTGCCAATTTTTCACAAATTAAAAAATTTGTTTAGCACAAATCTGTCCATTACTATTGGTTGCCAATATTTTGTTTTAGATATTTATGTATTCAATCTACGTTTTAAATAAAAACGAAACAACGTTACAAACTACCTTTTGTATCCTAAACTCTAAAACTTAATAAAAAACAGACATTTCTTCCTCGAATCCAAACAGTACCCTCTCTCTCTCTCTCTCTCTCTCTGTATCTGTATATATATATATATATATATATATATATATATATATATATATATATATATATATATATATATATATATATGTATATATATGAAGAAATATACTCTTAGGGTGAGCTATATTTATGGGATGAAGTGCTCAATATCAGAGATAGAGCGTCTGTAAATATAGAAGTGAACATTAAAGTCAACATTTAGAGGCGACAGGCTGTTTCATGTTAGACGCAACCGTCAGGCCAAGATGTTGAATTTTTCTCGACTATATATGAGTCAGTGGAGCATTGTGGGCAATCTATTCTGGCGGTTTTTTTTTTTTCGGGAGTGGCTTGTTTGTTTATGTATTTGCTTGGATCAATTTATTTTATTTGTTTTACATTTTCATTTTGTATTACTTATTCTTTTCGTTTTTTGATGTTTTACTTACGTCGTAAAAAATTTAGTTGTTTTGGTCTGGGAAGATAATTAAAGTTATTTATTCGTCCAATTAAACATTGGTTGCAGTAGTATATTCTGTTATTTTGGCGGTGGGGGGAAAATTTTAAATTTATTTATTTATTTGGATTGATTATTTTTACTTTGTCATTTATGCTTATTTTTATTAGTTCTAACGGTTGTTTTAGCGTGGACAATTTCTTATTTTGTTCATTTATTTATTTGGATTAATTTTCATTTGTTTTTTTAATTATTTACTTATTTTTTATTTTGCATATTTATATTTAGTCTATTTGGTTTTCGATTTTTGAATAACGTAGTCATTTTTTATCGTTATATAGCAGTTATAGTTTACTTGCTTTTATATGATTTTGTTTATTCATTTCAGTTTTCGAATTTTAAGTAAAGTAAATTTGTTTTCATGTCTGCATTTTGAGATGAGCTCAGATCGTTTATTTAGTAATTTATTTTGGTCTGGGTAGGTAATCTTAGCTATTTTTTCCTCCAAGCAAAGTTTGCAGGTTTTTGATTGATTGTTGTAGGCTGATGATCTTTTCCTTATTTTCCGTGATATTTTTGGCGTGATTTGTGTTTTGTTTTTAATTTTCCAAATGTACTTGGAAAGCATTCTGCTGTTCGCGTATTTACTATGTGAAGATGTTTTGTGAACATAGTTTCTTTGTTTCCAGGGTCATTCAGTTACTCCTTTGTATATTTTTTCTTCATTATCTGGTGATTTTACCGTTGTTTGGTATATTACGTTGTTTTGTAAGCTTTTAAGGGACATTCATTCTTTATTCTACAGCCACACGTCGGTTTAATTTGTTCGTGTGGTTTTTTGATAGTTTTCCTGTTGTGCTTTTTTATTATTTGTGCCATGTAGTCGATGCAACTGTAGCTGAGTTTACAGTGTTTTTATTGAATATTTTGTGTAGGGTGCTTGATTCCGGGAAGTGTTTGTTTAAGAATTTGAAGAATATTTTACTTACGTTTTTTTTACGTTCTTGCTGTACGGTGGGTTGAACCATATGATATTTCTCTTCTTGTTGGCCTTTCTTGTGCTCTGCGGTGAATATGTGAGTGGATTGCTGGCAAGACTCACTTAAAATTAACGAAGACTGACAAGATACTGCGATTGTTATTTTGTTTTTTTTGGCTCTTGTGTTCGTATAAGTGATTTCTTTTCTGGACACAAAGTGTGTAAAAATTCTCCGAATGTTCGATATATCCAAGCGCTTTTGGCTATTCTATAAGCTATAAGTGGTTCAAAGGAGTATTAGCTTCTCAGAGACCAACATGCTTCTCTCGCAGTTATTAACCCTTGAAAGGGGTTGTATGCAGCTGAGAGTTTAGATATTTCTGAAGGTGTTTGGCACCATGCAAGACATCCATATGAAAGTCTAGATCAAACGAGGCTATTTAAGAACATGCTTTAATTTTTAGTTTTTGTCGAAATTTTCGTTGAATCTACACAAATCGGAATCTATTTTATGTTCATTTCCATATCACCGATATTATTTTTTATAACTGATGCATATGTGTTTATCAATTACTAATTCTACATCCTGAATTTCTGTTATTACGGATTTCATTCGAAATCCTAACATAGTTTCTGTTTTTGAACGGTTTGTATAAATTCTGCTATCCGAATTCAATTTCTAGCCTAGTCCGTTACAAGATCTTCGGCATAAATGTCCTTGAAAACGGCAGGAATCTGTCTCTACTCCCAGTCCTAACTATGGGTAAAATTGTAGAGTGGAATGGGCTTTCTAGAATTAAGTGACAACCAATATGAGAAATGAAAAATCTCACAATTGAAACGGTAGATAAGACAGAAGTAACCACTTTCAAAAGTATGCATTTCACAGAATGTTAGAAAAAGCTGTGGAGATCGCCTACGCTCTTAAAAGACCTAACATTTAAAAAAATCTACTTTTTAGAAAACCAGAACTAGACAAATAATCTCTATTGACTATTGTAAACAATTTCCGTAATTACTTCAAGGAATATATATATTTTACTTTATATTTAATTATTTTTTAGTGGGTTCGTGTATTTAATTTGCTATCCCTGTTTGTTTTTGTTTTGTTTTGTTTTTTCTTACAATGAAACACACAACTGGCTTAGATTGGGAATTCTTACAAAAGAAAGACTTGGCCTTCTTCTGGAATTGAACCTGTATCTTTTTCATCGTCAGTGAAACCGCTTCTATAGCCAAAGTGTACCTTAGCAATTTAACCACGGAGGAAAGATCGATTCGTGAGGAAGGATACACTCTGGTGTTATCGGACAGGAAGGTGGATCCCAGTGGCATCTTTGGAAAGTGTCTGAAACCATACCACGGGTTGACTCAGGCCTTGTGAATGAAATTATGGGCCGTTGATAGCAGTGCTAGCACGAAGTCCCAAGTCAGCCTGCCCGACGGCTTGAGCGTGCTGGCCTTGTTCAAATTGTTGATTACACTAGATAACACGCTCTTTCCCAGAAACTGTAACTAATGTCTGCTCAGCATAGTATTCGGGCGTTGAATAAACACAAATGCGCCAGAGCAAGCGTCTGGAATAGGGATTAACTAGCCACCCTAGTAGACGGGCATTCTCGAATAAGAGTGGCCAACTATACATTTATAGAAACAAAAGATAATGTTGGTTAACTATCTATTCAAAACTATTATTGTATATATATAAGTCCGAGTTGGATTTTGGTGTGGTAATGTTGAGAGGACTAGGTGTTGTGTTGGATTTCTATTCGTGCTCCATAGCTGAGGACTTCTGCGAAACTGAGCTAATGTTAGTAATTATGTACAACAAGTGTGTTCACCCCCACAAGCCATGGGTGGATGTTTCAAGTTAATTCCTTGTATCCAGTTAGTTTTCTGTAATAAACTGATCGCCACAGACACCGGATCTCAATATACATGGGTAATTTTGGGATGTAGTTGACAGGGGGATTCGAATCCTGAATACGCAAAGAAACAACCGGTCAAGAGATAAGCTATTCCGTCCAGAATGTGTCCACTTGTTAAGTGTGTATCACAGATTTTTTTTTCCCCAATACAGATCAGTTTCGATGACTTCATTTTGATTTTCCACGCGGCAACATTTTATTCACGCTACATATTGACCTTTTTCTCTTTGAAAATCTCATAAATCATTTCATGAATCACTTCATTTTCAATCTGTTGTCCTACATTTGACATGAATTTTTTGTGTTTTACAAACTGACACGATCAAAAATAACGATGGCATCACTGATAATTTAGTAACTTATCATTTCTCCCTCTCGCTTTCTGTGTAACGAAGTGTCTACTATAATAACATTTGAAGTAATGTAAATGTCCGATTAAAAATTAATCCATTAATTCTTTAGAATTTGCTTTGTTTACGTTTCAAATACGAAACTTAGAAGATATCGGCTTTATAGAAAAAATAATCTGTGCGGAGAATATGTGTTTTCATTTAAGAGGGTAAACAGATTTTCTAATTGCGACGTTCTCTGACGTTCGCGTGCCAATGAATGCGGCATAAAAGTTGGTTTTCCCAACAAACGAGGACGCAAGTTCGATCCCATTCGAAGAACACATTTTCTTTACTAAGATGTCTTGAGTACGCAGGCCGATAGATCTAATAAAACTATTTAATAGATAAAAATAGAGCCTCTATACTAATTACGAATTAGACACTATAATAACGTTTGAAGTTTTACACACACACAGACACACACACACACACACATATATATATATATATATATATATATGTAGTGTAACCTGGATATAAGAGAAACCCGGATATAAGAGAGATTTTATCTGGTCCCAAATTAGAGCCATACTTACCTAAACAAAATAGACCAAACCCGGACGGATATAAGAGAAACCCGGATATAAGAGAATTCTTCTCCGGTCGCGACAACTGCCTAATATCCGGGTTACACTGTATATATATATATATATATATATATATATATATATATATATATATATATATATATATATATATATATATATATATATGTGTGTGTTTATTGAGACATATTTTGTTGAATAATTGACATGTTCCCTCTACTTATTTTCAATTGGATCCTTTCATATTCACGGATAAGCTTTTTGGTGTCGTTATACAAGAGAGAGAGAGAGAGAAAATCGCATACATATTTCTTTTATTCCGAGTACTTTCGGCATAGTACAATGTCATCATCAAAGTGTTGTTTATTATAAGACAAATATTGTAGTGTTCATTATTGTCGAAGACAAAATTGTTATGTTCATCTGAAAGTTAAATTTCTTACGTGTTGAATGAGGAACGCTGAATCAGTGAGTGATCGCTGACACCGGTGAAGGGCAGGTAACTAAGTAAAAGAGTATTTCAATAAGTAAGTAGTAAAACAATTATTAGTGCAAACCTTGACATTTCAAACTATCTATTCTACACTATTTAAAGCATATGTGGAGCATTCATAATTAATTTTATTAAGGTTTGAGTTGATTTTTGTTTATATAGATAGTTTCGAGAATTGTTCGTTTATGTTTATTCTTTTTGTGAAAAGTATACATGTATTTTTGACAAGAATTTTTCTGAATTTCGAATGTGGACAGGGAGTTGTTGTAAATGAATATGCAAATGAAAACTTAATTGCTGATACAACGTTATTGTAGTGTGTCCAACATAAATATTATTTTTCTTTTGAAGATACAATTTCCCAGAGGACATTTATATATATATATATATATATATATATATATATATATATATATATATATATATATATATGTATTAGCGATATCAATCAATGATTGTATGAAGAGAAAAATGCGGGCAGTACGTGGGATACTGAGAGAAAAGATATTTAAAGCAAGCAGTCTTTGCTATAAAGTGTTCGATATCAAAGATTGATCATTAAAAGAATTAATACAAAAGGTTTGTCACTTAAATGACTGATGTTACCTTCAGCATCCCGACCCCAAAGTTCTGTCCGTCCACTCGTCAGTGTATATCAGCAATTTAATGCTTATCCTTCTCGATTTTCCTTTCTTATATGCACTTATCGTTCGTGCAATTTTTTTTTAAAAATAGTGTTTGTGTGCGTTCTTGCGCATGCGCCCATGTAAAATAAGAACTTTTAAATTTCGTTTGCAGATAGTAATGAAATATTTCCAAACGTAGATAAGGAATTATTTCTGCTGTGGCATTCACATTAATTTTGTGCTGTGTTATAAAAATGAACCATGTAATTTTAGCACTCGGTTCCATATAGAATTTTCATATATTTCTTGTTTTTGCCACTAGTTTATAACTGATGTTTTGTAAACAACAACCAATATTAGGCTATTGATATATAGTTTTTTTTTTCTCTTGATTTTATCCAGTTTTCATTAGATAAGACAGGGAAATATAAATTTACACTTTCTTCAGTTATATTTTATTGAGAAATATATCTTTAATATCATTTCTCACTAAACATGTATATTCCCCAAGTAAATCATTCACCGGGGTCAAATTAAATGCTCCCGCTTGTGCCTCCCGTGGGTGTAATAGAGGAAAAATTGCAAACCTCGCGACATCGAAACCCTGAAAAATGTATCGTTGAGGATTTTCACGAAATCAATGCGAATCTGTAGGTCTTAGCATAAAATTTTTATCAGTGTTGAAGAATTTTTTTTCTATGATAGGAAAGAATTTGTAACATTACAAGATTAAATTGTGCAGTACTAGAGAATAGCAGTGATTTTTATTTCAGTTATCAAAATGCACTTCAAAATTTTTTTTAAGCGTTTCACCCTAAGCAAGGCGGGAAGCCACTAGCACGTAAGGGGTTAAAGAGAGTTGGCGCTAGAGCAAATAGGAGTGATAGAGGAAAGAATGAAGAGAAGGCTAGTGGATAGATCAAGACATCTGGAGACGTCGATTGACATTACATTTGAATAGTTGGAGATCATAGCTAGCAGGGAAACAGGAAGAGGAGAGAGAGTTCCACAGGCGAGATGTACGAGACATGAAGCTATTGGAGTAGAAGAGACAGCCAAATAACACTTTCGACAGTGAAATGTGTGAGCGAGATGCCAGCCTAGTAGAACGCTTAAATTCATGAAGTTTGGGAACCAGCGAAAGCAGTTCCTCGGAGCAGTTACCAGGAAAGCAGTTGTAAAATAACAGGATTAATAAATGAAAAATAAATGCGAAGTTTATATATTAGGTTGGTGCAAAAATAATGACGTAATAATGTCGTTTTTTGACGTATTTTTAACGTCAAAAAATGGCATTATTGTGTCATTATTTTTGCACCAACCTAATATTTTAAGGCATATAAGAAACAAACCTTTTACCGATAATACCACACATGCCACAATCATTTAGGTACGGTTAGTTACTCCTGCCTAGAAGCGGACTTTAATGTGTAGCGGTTTGTTTTACAGTTCTATGACGTGATTCTGGCTTCGAACATTTTACAGAAAAAACTTTGATATCCTGCCATGGAGGTCATTAGGCATTTGGAAATAAGTCATCTGTGACGATATTCTAAGACGATACGTAAGTTGAAATGTTTAACAATGACTTGTTCAGAGGCTTTTAGAAATATCTGACTTTTAATTTTACTTTTAATTTTAATTCGTGTAGCTTATGATTTTACTTCTCCTGGGAATTATTATTTTAATGTGTGAATTGACCAAATTGTAAATAGTCTTCTAATTTTATAGTTTCCTGACGCACAGTATAGGTCAAGAATTTAACTCAAAGCCCCGGCCGTAAAAATTAAAGGTGTAGCAGAATAAAAGGAAGAAAAAAAATGACCAACTCTATATATTCTGGACATTAAGCATTTTGAAAAATAAGTTATCTGTGACCATATTCCAAGATAATACTTAGAGGTATCTGATACTTATAGTTTTACTTTTACTTTTAATTTATATCTTGTTCATAGTTTTCCAAACCTGCTGCAGCATGTTTCATTGCACTAAAACGAAGTGTTGAATGCCAACGCCGGCATGACTATTATGCCTAGGGAATTTGCCGTTGGACCCTGTTATGCGCATAGGTCCCCCACATTAGAATCTATTCTCCTCTATAAACTTTGCGGTAAGCCTCGTTCCGATTATTCGAATCATACGACGGATTCTACTTCAGTACTGGCAGTGGACGCGGGGGCTGGACATATTAAACTGATAATCTCCACCCTAGTAGCAAATGTTCACCGTCTCTCTAAGGTAAGAAGGAAGCGTCTTCTCGTGAATTGCAGCTCAATGTCAGCACCTCGCCCATTACTTTAGATATGGTGTATACTAACGCCAGCTAGAAAATGGTCGCGGGACCTTCCTGGGTATGACGATAAACTACATCCGCGTCCTGGGTAAGATGATAAACTGCATCCAACACCAAGGCCTCTGAACAGGAGGTTTTGAGGAGCGTGGAACCACCTCTTAATTGCTAGTGTTCCCAGATTCACCCTCACCCAGGGTGGTAGCACCTGTTAGGGTCCCAGCTATTGGTAAAATAGTTAACCCCCAGACTGGGGTCAACAAACTCTATGAAAATGTAAAAATGGGTTTTAATACTAAAAATACATTTCTGGAAAAAAATATTACCAGAAAAAAAAAATTTTGTCAGCATTAAATAACAGATTGAAGGTGATAATAAAGCAAAACAAACCAAACGAAGATTGGGTAAATTTTGCCCTTGTCCCAGAAGCAGCCTATATTAAGCAAAGCTTGAGGCATATCTCGTCGCTGTGGGCGAAGTTTGGGATAAATACGTTCGTTCAGCCTTCAAACTCGGATCAAAGTGCAATTCCAACACACACACACACACGCGCGCACTCACTCACACATACATACACACACACACACACAAGGTGCACCGTATTATTAGTTTCAGTTGAGTACCTTTTTGTGGGAAAAGGAGTACAATGACGCAATTCACTCCGCCAGAAATTTTGAAACAGCATGCTCTACTTCTCCAATACGAATATTTCAGAATGACTGGGTGATAATCTGAGGAGTGCAGAAGATTCGGAAAGAGTTGGATAAGCCTAATGATAATTACGAAGGTACGGCTGTTCGAAAAACATTCTGATCGTTCTGATAAGAAAGGAGCTCCCGAATTTGTTGGTGAGGGCCTCCGACTCAACACGAAGGCCTATATAAAGTATCTTGAGGAGGTAATTCTGCCCTGGATCATAGATTGTGATTGCTGGAAGACACTATGCCTGGCGAGAGAACTCTGTAACATGCTACACAAGCAGGTGAAACCCAGTCATGGCTGTCAGACATTTTTTTCTGCCACCCCCCCGCTTGACTTGATTATTATTTGTGGGGCATATTTGAATGAGAAACAAAACTCCTTGTAACACTAAGGATAAACTAAAGGCAAGGATTATGGCAGCATTCACCAACATAAAAAAGAGACCGTCCAGAAGAGATGTCGGAGATTCCGAAGTCGTCTGGAGGCTCTGGTCGAAGCCAATAGCGATTTTATTGAATAAATTTATTCTATAGTATGTCAATATATTTTTTACGTAATTTTGGTAAATATATCTGTTAAAATGAGATGTCATTATTTTTATTTTTACTGAACCAAGACTCTTACGTCTGAATGACAATGGTTGCAGAGACAGGGAAATTTTTGTCCAAGCCCATATATATACATGGCTGGAACTTGTGGCACATCTTGTCTCAGTGGGTAGTGAATTCAGTATCCGTTCCATTTCTTCAACCATCTTTTTCTATTTCGGAGGGGATATAATCATCTTGCTTTAAGGCTAATCACAGTATAATATGAAGCGATTTTCAAGCCTGCGTCATTATTCCACTATTAAGGCAAATGGGAATGATTGTCGTATTCTAATACCTGGGTGACACTGTTTGCATAATTAGAAAACTGTTATTCATGTACCATTCTACGCGTGGGCATTCTACGCAAAAACCCAACCATTTGTAACATTCTTTCTCATAGACCAGTAGGTAAAGACTGCATCAAAACGGTCACTATTTCCCGTGTGAATCGTATTGAATATACAAATATATTTATATATGGGTAAACAATATTTTTATATATGTGGATAATAGCTTTTTTTTTTACCAAGTGTTACTATTACTCACCCAAGATAAGACCTAAGAGCCACTCAATATAGAAGGCTACTGATCGAGTTTGTTGAAAGTGCGTACAGTGGGGAAAAGAGTAAGAGGTGCATATTATGATAATATGTAGAACAGATTACGGCTGCCCCTACACTTGAAGAGGTTACATATGAAGCGTTCAGGAAGCGTTCAGGAAGCGTTCAGGAAGCGTTCTTTCGGGTGTCTATTTCATAACGTAAGCGCACTGGTGAAAACGCTTTTTTTGTGAAAGTTCTGCAGGAATGAGCATAATTCGACCCTGTGTACGTGGCATAGACGTTCCAAACTGTATATATCTAGACAGACGGAACAAAGGAATGTAGCACGTCTGGACATCTGCTTGAAAATAGCTGTAGATTAGCGTTTCATTTATGGGAAAGAGTTCATAGAGTGTAAAATAATTAATCGCCCACAATCCTGAGTAAGTTCTTTGAAATCTGTCAAGTCTGGAAATTGAAGATTGGGTAGTTTCAGCCCATACACGGCAGCAATACTAGTCTACAGCTTTTCGGTAAACAGTAATTTATCATACGGTTCATATTCGCGTGTAAGTCGCGGATTTATTTTTCGGTATTTAAGTACGGTACCTTTAAGACTGTATTTTTCAAGAATGAAAACTCTCCAGAAGAGACACGACAGAAACACGAGAGAAAATGGCTTACCGCATGACAGAATGTGGGTTCGGACGTGTCTTGCGAGCAAAGTATCTAAAAAGAAAATGGTAGCTTTACGAGTCGTATATTTACGAAACGATAGATCTCGGAGTCCGACATTTTCAAGAGAATCTTTTTTGCACCTATGTATATTTGACCTGTCACTCAAGCTACAAAAAGTGGTTGTCTTTGTCCGAAGACTGTGCCCTTTGTCTACGTCTGCAGTCTTCAATCAAGATTGTGAGGTGTTTCGGACGGTACATCCAGCCCCATTGGCAAATGAGAAAACGAAGTGGATAGCAACTGGCGGCGGTTAGGCATGGACATCACACACTACAATGGCACAAATTTCATAACAGTTACAGATTGTGGTTCTACGCGTTTTACCGTTTGGCGTCCGCTGGCACACCAAGATGCATCGACTGTCAGACGATAGTTACAGGCAATATTCTGTGAACGCCGTCCACTGATTAAGATATTGATGGACAATGCCCCAAACATTTGCGGTCGAAATTTTCATGCATTTGTAGACAAATAGGTAGTGCGGGTGAGATACTGATGTGCCTACATTCCAGAGGCAGATCAATGTCATGGCATCATTAAAAGAATTGTAGTCAAAATACAAATAAATATAGTTCGTTCTAGCACTTTCTTTGGAAGTAGCGATAGATTACTCTTTTGAGAGAGAGAGAGAGAGAGAAAGAGAGAGAGAGAGAAAGAGAGAGAGAGAGAGAAAGAGAGAGAGAGAGAGAGGCTGGAGGGTGAATAATAATTCGTCGGCCACAAGAACTCGGGGACGCTTCTGTACGTTATCAAGACTGGAATGTAGGGAATGGACAGCTCCCGCCAAATTAGAACAGCAGTAATCCATTTTCTGCCTGATCTGACTCTTATAAAGATAGAGGATAGTATGAGGAGTCAGATACTTACGAGAGCAGTACAGAGAGCTGACAATTTTAACAGCATCTTTAGCGATGGATCTAATTCATAAGTTCCACTTGAGGTCAAGTGTGAGTTTAACGCCCAACATTCTCTCAGGGCATGGTGAGTCTTTGAGGCGACATCCCTTCATCTATATCAGGGGTCGGCAACCTACAGCACGCGTGCCACAATACCAATGGCACGCAGACGCAAATGGCATCACGAAGTCCGAACCAATAACTACTACAACACAAAGAAGATATTTAGCTGTTTCAGTTTAAATGTATACTAAAGTATATATACTATATATTACTATATAAAATATATTGCAGAACAGGTATATTGACTTCTATAAAAATAAGTATGCTGTTGACACAGTCAATGATTTTAAAACCTAAATCGTTACATAGTTAGCAAAAGGTTACCGACCTCTATATCATGTGCATTTTTCTAAAGACAAATTTACGTCAAAGACTACCCTGCATGTTATACAATGAATATTGTTCTGTTGGACAAGCATGTGGGCTGATGTGGCTGGTATAAACAAACATTGTTTCGTCAAATAACCGGGAAATAATTTATCTCTATTTTACAAGCAGCGGACTAAATAAGGCGAAGGTTGACTGATTAAGAAAAAAAAAAACTCATAATTCACCCGCCTAATCTGCTTAACTCTTATACAGCACCATATTCAACTTTTTTTCGAGAGAGTTCCATTATTCAGTCTGAATTTTGGGCCATTTCTTTTGTATGCCTAGCGCAGTTACGGTAGTAACGCATTTGCAAGTTAAAACAAATTAATTTATGTGCCTGTTCGCATAGTCATTTATTTCCCACAAGCATTAATGAATGTTTGAGCTTAATTAATGCAAATATTCTAAATTATTTTAAAGGTAATACGACCCTCCCCGTTTGGCCACTTATCGCAGCACAATCTTCCCATCTACGGATTTGGAATTGGGCACATTCATTTTGGCGAAAAGAACATTTAAATATGAGTTCGTTCTTCTCTGGAATTTCCCTTTTCGAGGCTTGGAACAAAAGTTCTTATCGTCTAAAGCGTTTTTGGACTTTCGAGTCTTGATTTAAATCTGGTACGTGCTAGAACAGACTTTGAACTCAGTGTCACACCCAATAATCAAAGACGTCAGGTGCATCAGCGTGTTGACATTTGAAATATCCTCCTTGGTGCTGGCTGAAGATCTATTCTTCATACGATGTCAGTTACTGAACCACACCACATATAAATACATAGTTGGTCCAGCACGCATAAGATGTGCCAACACGGGAATAAAACAGTGACATGTCGATATATAAACACCCACCCTAGAGGGAAAAGTGGTAATCTTATACATTCTCGCGAGAATTTACAGTCAACTTTCGAAAAGTCTCCTAAAGTTACAGTAAAGTTTATTCAGGCTTGTATTTTCATTCGGAATGAACGCAGATAACGTCACAAATATATGGATTTACATTTACGTATCTACGAAACATGTCAATATGGTTTTACCTCCTTGTTACATAAAATCAGACATCTTATATGAGAGTGAATGGTAGATAATTTTCTCACAAATTAAGAAGAAACCAGAGGCAAAATGATGCTGACGAAGAATGTTAGTAACGATGAAGCATAATGGGGAAAGAAGGATTGGAATATTTGACATTCACAATGCATTGCAAGCAAGAAGGAATCAACAAGTTTGTGTAAATGGGTAGCAGAACCCAAAATGGAAGCGATAATTTAAAAAAATTATAGATACAAATGATAAGGAAACTGTGGAGAGACATGATTGCCTATGTCCCGAAGGGACACAACTCGTAGTAGAAGAAAAGAAAATAAGTTTTAGTGATTAATGTGAAATTTGTGAAAAAATGAGCGAGTAGAAAAATCTGGAAGGCCGTTCATTTCTTTTTGGTTGATGATCAGTGAATGGGGGTTTGTCCCATAGAGAACATGTTTATATGTAACTGGGGTTTGCCCGGCGGGGGGTTAAGAATTAGAAGAAACTTGTTCGCCTTTTACGACGTCACGCTTGTGAGTTGCAGACCGACATTTGAGCACATCAAAGAGACGGCATGCAGCGCCCATCAAGAGTTATTACACTAAATGGATCACCAAACAGATTCATGGGTATTCGCGAAAACAGTGAATGTGTACGTCTACGCCTATAACTTTAGGCACAACAACCACATACGCGATTGAAGGCATAATATCTTAAACACATCTAACTAGGTAAATGTCGTTACACATTGACAAAGAGATAGAGGGAGATTTAGAATAAGCCTTTATATACACCCTAGAGAAAGATACACACAACAGTCTTACAAAGCAAAGACAAGTAGTTATTAAAATGTATATCGTATAAATACCACCATGATATATATATATATATATATATATATATATATATATATATATATATATATATATATATATAAGACATTCCATTTTGAAACATTTTATTATATTTATTTATTATTATTATCATTATCATTATTATTATTATTATTATTATTATTATTATTATTATTATTATTATTATTATTATTATTATTAACCGCAGTACTAGATTGACAAGTTTCTTTTGATAGTTGAAATTGCGAGATGTAGTCAGAGGTTCTGTGCTAACAGTTTATTGTGGAAATAGTTGACAGACCAGAGATTAGGCGAGAAAGCGAAAAGTCAAATTTTTATAAGAGCTAGAAAGGACAGGATATTGTGGAAAGCTATGACCGCCAATGTTATGAAGGGACACGTCAAAAAAAAAAGAATTGGAATTTTTCTGATGATTTCTTTGTTCCGTTGACGTTAGTAATTTAAGCGCAGTACTTCTTTGTCAGTTTGGTCCCATCATTTTACAGTTAAAATTGACGATGTAACCGTATTGCTAACCATTTCTTCTTTCGCACATCTTGCTTGTAGAGCACTCTTCCGGATTGTTGCATCCCATTCAATTTTTGATCATCAAAAATTTAAATGCAATGTCATTTATCAACTCGTCTTTCTTTAATTGTTGCTCTTTTATTTTTACTTCTTAATAATTATTTTTTCTTCTTGGCGTGAGATAATTAAAATCAGCTTTCATCTAATGATCTTAAATTTGATGATTATATTAAAATAGAATTTAAAAATGGTGATAATCCCATTAATAAATTTAATTATTTCACAATTTTAAGCAAAGTATTTATCAGGCATGCTGTCTTCTCTTCTGGTATATTCGACATTCATGCAATTAGAACATTAAATAAATATTACCTTATAGGTTTATGGATATTATTCTTAGTTTAAATAGAAATATACAATAAAATGTTTTTTGAAGGTAAATGACTTGAGTTGGAACAACTACATTGAATCAATAGCGAATCTTCTGCAAAGAAAGTCGGTTCACTGTGTCGTGCCAAAAGGTTTTTTCCCGTCAAATTGCATTTTACCCATCTACAAACCATCATTTGTCCATGCATTGGATATTGTTGCCATATCGGGTCTGGTGACCCTGTTGTTCAACACGAGATTCTCGACAAAATCCAAAGAAGGATCTACAATGTAATCTGTCTTGTCTTGACATCACGACTTCAGTCATTCTCTTATAGTTATGATGCGGCTTCCCTCTGTCTTTTCTACAAATATTTTCATAGCAATTGTTCTGATGAGCTTTTTTCCTGATGCACTGACTTCATGAATTCAACTGTCTTACTAGGTTGACATCTAGGTCCTACTCTTTTACTTCTGAAATAGTTAAATGCAACCGCCACTTCTACTCCAGCAGTTTCTGTTCCCGCGCTTCCCGACTGTGGAAATCTCTTCCACTTAATTACTTCCCTGTTAACTATAATCTTCAAAAGTTTAAATGGAACGTCAATCACCGTTTTCTGTTGTCTTGAACCCCGTTCATCTTTTATCCTTTCCTCACTATATCCAGTCTATTCACTCGTTTTTACTCTCTATTTCCCCCTGCGTGTTAGTGGCTTTCCGGCCTTGATTGCGATGAAATGCTTAAAAAAACAAAAAACAAAGAATCAATTAATTTTATTTTGCATCTGCCATTGTCAAGACATTTTCGCTGTATGTTATATGGCGCCATCATTAACTAAGGGTATTGTTTTAATATAATTAACTAATATGAAATAATGGCAAAATAAGTTTTATCTTTTATGAATTAATATGAAAATCAGACATCTAAAGTCCTTCCATTGATAGTGTGTCACAGAAATTTTAAACAGAATTCATGGATAGGCTGTGTCGAGATAAACATTCGCGTGCTGTTCAAAACTGATCGAGTAATATAATTACATTTGTTCATTATCTCATTTACTGACTTTTTCTCTTCTCAATAGTGAATGACTAAAGAGGTGGCCTTCTTCTGCCTGCTCAGCCAAAATAAATCATGCGATGAAAATGTGGATGGCCAATGTTGCATTCCAAAAGCTAAGCAGAGTATTAAGAGAGAGAAATTTTTCGTTATACTGAACTGTTACATGATATCTGTCTCGTTGTATAGCAGCGAATGTTGGACAATCTCCTCAAAGATGAAGAAAAGTCTTGAAACAACAGAAATGTGTTTCTACAGAAAGATGTTGAGGATCCCATGGATCGAACATGTGAGCATCGACGAGGATTTGGAGACAATGGACACAAAAAGGAATCTTATACGTAACATCAGGAAGAGGCAGTTGAAATTTATGGGATATGCAGTGAGGAAGGAGGGCTTGAAAAATCTGATACTCACAGGACAGTTAGAGGAACAGAAAAACGCAGCGCGTAACATACTAGATGGGCTTGAGTAAATGGATGGTAGAACAAGGTTAGGGTGAAAAGTGACAGGAAGATGTGGAGGGTCATCATCACCTAAATCCCAAAGGGACGCAGCATATAAATATAGTAGAAAGAAAAAAAATAGTGAACTGCTATTTTTCGGCTGGATTGAATGTCGATCCTTTAACGACAATCATTCAACTTCTTGTCTCGCTTTTCTACACTGCACCGAGATATTCTTCGTTTAGGTAAGACATCGCCAAGCTGAAAATGCCACATGAAGCATTTGACAAATATATATAAAAAGTACTGAGATTGCATGTAGTAAAACAATGGATCAGTTTTATAAATTTTCGGACAGGATTTTATATACATTTATGCGTAAATTGTCTGCAGAGAAATCAATTTGGTTTTAAATATATAACCACTAAAAAGAAAAGGAAAAAATACATTTATTTTTCCTGTATTAAAACAAACTTACACTCTGCTGACATTTTTGTAGCTACAAGCATTGATCAGTTTTTTATCATGGTGATTGACGCTTTAATCAAACCTAGAGTGTGTTGCATGCACAAATCCTGGAGGAGATCAATTGGGTCCGTTTGTCAACTATTATTTGTTGCTTTGAGGGTGAGTTTTGCTTTCAACCCATATAGTGGCTATAATTTTGATATGTCAAATAAGTATTTTTCGTTTTTAATTTTTAAACTATTCAAACAGAAATGTATATAATTTAACCATCAACTGTCAAGAATTTTGGCTAGATGCAAAGAATTTTTTAAATTTTTAAAATAATTTATTTATTCTACTACATTTTAGAGAAAATATGCTATATGTAATTTTACACAAATAATGTACACATCGCATTTACTGCAACCATAACAACAGCGGGGCATCAATTTTTTTTTTTTTTTAAATAAAAAAGATATTACATCTAGTCTGATCAGAATTTAAAATGTGGTTTGGCTGAGAAATTTTCAGTACGCAAGTGTAAATATTACATATACTTATTTAAGTAATTTTGGTTGAAAACATGTTAGATTAATTTAATTTCAAAACCACTAAGGGAGATGAATTTTAAACACTTCAAAGACAAATTAGAGTGAGGAATGATTATTATTTATACTCGGACTATTTTTCTCGTCTTAATTGATCCTATCCCTCTTAAAGTAGGTATTAAACAGATTCCTTCTCCTAGACTGGTTGCCAACCATGGATAAAAAGCGCAATTTACCCTAATATTAAGCCAATAACTGTGTGTATAAGACGTATATTCATACCTTTGCCAAATGTATTTGCATAAAATGTAAGGCAACGAACACTTTCGGATTCTAATTTAGCTCGTTGATTTCTATTCCCGAGCTGTCTATGGTGGAATTTTGATTCTTTTCAAAATTTGATTGTCTTTTCCAAAATTCAGGAATTCATGCCACTCTAATAAATGATATAATCTAGACTTAATTTTAGTAATAATAAAAAATGTTACTTTTATCATATTCGTGTGTTTTATTTAAAACATATTTTTGTTTTATTCAGACCACTTTTATGGAAAAGAGATACATTTGTAGACTTTTTATACGTGAGATTATAGTGTTATAGTAAGATTAATAATTCATACATAAGATTCCATGACAACCAAAACACACGGCTATTACGTATTTTACAAGTACATGAATGTAATCATTGTTCAACCTTATCAGACTTAAACTGAGTACCGTTGCTATATATGGTCTGGTGCCCCGCTGTTCATTTCGATGTCCTCGACAAAATCCAGAGACGAATATGCAATGTGATAACTCCTGATCTGGCACTCTCGTCTACAGTGACTTTCTCCCAGACATGCTTTGGCTTCCCTCTGTCTATTCTACAAATATTTCAATGGCAACTGCTCTGACGAGCTACTTTCACTTGTATTCCAACAGCATGAATTTAAGCTTGCTACTAGTTTGGCATCTCGGTCCCAATCCTCACAGTCGAAACAGTTAAATGTAACCGCCTCTTCTACGCCATCAGCTTCTTTTCTCGAACTTCCTGACAGCGGAACTCCATTCCTCTTCCTTGTTTTCCTGATAGCTATAATCTTCAAATATTCAAATGTAATGTCATCTTCTGATGCCTTGATCTCGATCCCCGTCTTTCTCTATAGCCTTTCCTCAAATAAACCACTTTACTCTTGTTCTGTCTGTAACCTCTTGCGTGTTAGTGGTACTCCCGCCTTGCTTGGGGTGAAATGCTTAAAAAAAGTTCAGCAAACCTGACTACAAAAGAAAAAAAAAAACTTGATAAGGTTGTACTTCGCGCCTCTTATTTTAAACTTGTTTGCATAATCTCTCTATATATTAATTTGCAGAAATGTCTGTTTGTGTATAAACTTTGTTTTTCTAAGTAGATATAAGTAAAATCTGTATATTTTAAGGTTTTGCTTGGATTACTAGGTAAATTTGAATGTGTATGTATGTAAATTTCCCTTCAGTTTTTGTACCCACGACTACAAAAATAACGATTTTATAAGTTACACAACGTTGAAAATAGCATTGAGCGTGTCGTCAGCATTACAGTAACACATACATATAAATATTTTTTATTGAGATTTAATCTTAACTTAAGGCACCGTTTATTGGTCACGACTAATAAAAATCAGCGAATATGAAATCTGATAAAAAGACTGCGGTCAGAGGTTAAATCATTTTTTTTCAAAACATTTTAAAATTCCCAGGATATTTGCATATAGCCTTTCAGTTAACTTGTTAGACCGATAACCAAGGGTATAAGGTTCAATATCCCTGGACTCAAACATCCCCCATGGTGTTGCTGAAATTAAAAAAAAGATAATAATAATATTGCATCTAGACTTTGATTAGAATTTAGAATGTGGTTCGGTTGAGAACTTTTCAGTACGCGAATGTAAATGTTACATATACTTTTTAAAGTAGTTTTGGGTGGAAATAGATGAATCTAATTTCAAAGTAACTAAGAGAGGTGAATTTTAAACACTTCAAAGACAATTTCTGGGGTGAGTAATTATCATTGTTTATATTCGGACTATTTTCGTCATCATTGTTTTTATTATCGCAAAAATTCTGGCCTTCATCAGATTTTGGTAACTTTTAGGAAACTTAAAGCTGAAGTATTTATTACATCTACGGGAGTAGATTTTTCTAATTTCACTGCTCAAGTCCAGTTATATTTTTAGAACTTCTTGTTTCGTCTTTACTATGAACACGTGTTGACTCTTTCATACAAACACACATATAACAATATTTTCATTGTTTCTCACACAAACACAATTTATATTTTATTTCAGAACTTTATCAACCCAGACAAAAAACATTACTTTCCAATCTATCATAAACTGCTTGTATCCTTGTCGTTATATTAAATTAATATTTATTTGTTGAAACTACGTTGTCTTTTCTACTGAATTTTATTCTTTCAATGAAAATCGTTTGTTTTAAACTGCCGAATTACGAGCAACCCTGTAACAATATTTTATGTTATTGTATCGGATCCAGACTCTCCAAATTTTAACATTCCCCGAAAAACTGAGTAGAAAGATTCCTACTCAGTTACTGCCATTTGCATTGTATTTAACTATGCATTGCTCGGCCTAGGAATTGAACGATGTCCACAAATTCACTAACCAACTCTTTAATCCACACGTCACTTGGGTCCTTAAAATTACACCGCTTGCAGTAGATTAAATTCCTTTTGAAATTCCTTGAGGGTTAACTGGACCGAAAAACACCTGGTGAAGGACCAAATCAAAACAGCTGAAAATTCGTGATGATAAAAACAAACAACTAGTAGGACAACATTCCGTCTCTAAATAATGTAAATATCCTGAAAATCGGTTTTATTATTTTCAAGAACAAATAAATATTTGAAATCTTGACTAGATAGACAATCGTAGATTTTATAATGTTTTGGGAATAATCGGAAGAAATGTTACAGGACATGCTTCTGCGTATATGATAAATATAAGGATAAGAACATAACCATGGAATTTCTGAATTATCCTCAGAAGATAAATAAAAAATGTCGAATTACTGGGTGATAAGAATATAACAATTAACAATTGAGAAAAGACAACTGATCAGAGACAAAAGAATAAAAATACTAAAATTCGCGAGACAAAAACAAGAAAACTTGTGTTAAGAAAGTCAAAAAAGAAACTTGAAAAATGTCAAGAAAATGGAAAAGAAAATACAATTGCAAAAAAATAAAATTAAGATGCTGGAGTTATTTATGTAAATAGAGAATAAAGCAGCAAAATATTTTAAACCTTGGTTCAATCATGAAAACAAACAAAATAATAAATGTAACTCATTTCTACCCAATATATACCGCTCGGAATCAACATATATTTGGACAATTTCTACTCCCAAAAAGAAAAAAAAACACTTGTTCGCATTCAAGAATATATATATATATATATATATATATATATATATATATATATATATATATATATATATATAAAATTGTCACAAAAACATTGTCCAAATCGATAATTGTCCATCCCACAAAATGTGAATATCTAAAAAAAAAAAAATACTAAAATTAATTGACTTTCTTTTTCCAGGTTTTCAGATAAGAGGTGTAGCCATCTTTGTCGTAAGAATCACAGAAAAAAAACTTCTGTGCTATTCGGCTGGAAAGAAAACAGGCTGAAATCGTTTTGTGTCAGGCCCAGTAGGTCTTCCCAGCACTGGTGAGAGTAAAAAAGATCATTCAGGACTAATGGAACCGACATTCATTCTCTGGCTTCCATCTTCAAAGTCCACTCAAGAACCATCAAGAGAACGGTGAATAAGTTTAAAAAAGAGGCAACAGAAGAGAGAAAAACTGGATCAAGAGGTCACAACAGCAAGAGGGATCATCAATTCAGCTTAGAGCTAAATATATTCTTATTGTTCAAAGTACAATACAATAATGTTATAAAATCTTCTGAAAATTCCAATAAGATTTGTTTAATCTTTTCTAAAATACATCGGTTCAAAACTTAATATAACAATTGGACAATTTTGCAGTTACACCAGTTATATATATATATATATATATATATATATATATATATATATATATATATATATATATATATATATATGTGTTTGTTAGGGAAACCTTTAACAACGCGTTTCCTATGTGTATTCGAATCAATGTAAACATCATTTAAAAGACGAAACGCATCACACGAAAAATTTATAAATATTTACCTATGGGATCACAGGTATATATTTACTACACGAACTAATCAAAATAATAGATAAAAATGATACAGAACTCTGCAGGGACGACAGTCTCATATTTTTAAATACAATAACAAACAAAGCATGGACAAAAGTAGAAAAGCAATAATAAAGATTTTCAAAAAATAACGGATACGACATAGACATAAAAACTAACCTAAAAGAAGTAGATTTTCTAGATGTTATATTCAACCGAAGAAAAGGTACATGTAAGCTATACAGAAAACCCAATGATAAACCACTGTATATACACACATCTTCCAATCACCCGTCTTCTATAATTAAACAGATACCAAAATCAATTAACCGCAAGCTTTCCGACAATTCTTCCAATGAAATCATATTTAACGAACCTAAGACTACGAAACAGCCCTAAAAGAGAGTGGATTCCCGACAACAATCACATACTCACTACAGATCACAAAAAAGGCCAACAGGAAGAGAAATATCAGATGGTTCAACCGACCGTACAACAAAAACCTAAAATCAAACGTAGGAAAAATATTCTTCAAACTATTACAGAAACACTCCCCGGAAAGCAAGTACTCTAAACAAGATATTCATCAAAATACAGTAAAGATCAGCTACAGTTGCACCGAGAACATGACACAAATAATAAAAAAGCACAACAGGAGAACTATCAACAAACCCCCCGAACAAATTAAACCAAGGTGTAACTGCAGAATAAAGAATGAATGTACCTTAAATGTCAATTGCTTACAAAACAACTTAATATACCAAGCCACGGTAAAATCACCAGATAATGAAGAAAATATATATAGGAGTAACTGAAGGACCTTGGAAAAAAGAAATTATGCCCAATTAACATCTTTCACAAATAGTAAATATGCGAACAGCACAATGCTTTTAAGCATATCTGGGAAATTAAAAAAAAACCACAAACGACACCAAAAATATCATGGAAAATAAGGAAAAGATCATCAGCCTACAGCAATAAATCCAAAACCTGCAAACTTTGCTTGGAGGAAAAAAATACCTATTATTACCTTCCCAGACCGAAACACACTACTAAATACACAATATGGACACATTTCAAAATGCAGACATGAAAATAAATTTTTACCATGTAACTTAAATATCGAAAACGGAAAGGAATAAATAAAAATAAACAGAACAAAATACATGTAAAATAAATTAGCCCATGCAAATAATAAGCAAATTAACAAATCACTCCCGTTAGAATAGTTATTTTTACGTTAATTTTGAAATCTTTTGCTAAATTCTGAATATTCCTAGAATAAATGATAAAAGGTATTTTTAAATTGATTACATATGAATCAGAATCTTGAACGAAGAAAGACACAGACAGAATATCGATTTTAAACTAAAAATCTTTTTTCAATTCTCATTGACTCTCCACTACTTTGATTTACTCTTTCCCTTCCTTAATTAATATAATTTTATGTAACAAATTATGTCCGCAATCCGTATATTAAATTAGGTCACCACAGGTCCTAATATCAGTTCATACAACTGTGACGAACTATGTTAGTTTCACTGTCAATTCAATTATTCTCTCTTTCACTCCTCTCCCTATATACACACCGTGTCCTGTCTCTCCTCTTCTTACACTATCATGAATTTATATCTTTCTTTTCCCCACTCTCTCAATATAAGAGCAGCATATTTAAAGTAAATTTATTCTTAAATTTTAAATATAGAGTGATATTTTTCATTTGCATTTGGCTTACAGGTCTGAAGAATTGAAGCCATTTTTATCGACCTCAATGAAATAAATATCACCTAATGGCATTTTAATTGTTTATTTTTCATTATATAACAATTATTGCTCTTTTTTTGACATAGTGCTCTCTCTCTCTCTCTCTCTCTCTCTCTATATATATATATATATATATATATATATATATATAAAGTCAATTTTGAAGACTGTTTTTGAAGCAAAAATTGCTAGTTTTTTTTAGTAGTTTGCTGATAAATGTATTTTAGTCAAACAGGATTTGTGGTAGTGCTCAGTAACGAAGATAAAGACAGATTATTAATAGAAGTATAAAACTGTTTTTCCTTTATCTCAAGTTTACTTAAATGTTTCATAGTTACATAGATGCAACTACTTTTCAGAACAGAGTCGAAATTTTAATATTTCTCAATTTCTTTGTACATTTATTGTCGTGAGTGTGTTATTTTTCCTTTCTAGTTTGATGAGTGTTGATTGATTGTTGATTTCACTCCCTCTCCCCCTCTGTTTGTTTTCTTTTTTTTCTTTTTTCTTCTTTCATTGTTTCCTCACCTTCTTCAGTGACATCTGTTTTATTTTTACTTGTATTATGGTTGGATTTTTTGTGTCTCTGTGTATTTATGCAGCTGCGTGTTTATGTGCATGTGCATACGCACGTATGTATGTAGACATACATACAAACATGCACGTAAACTCTAACCATCCCTTGTATGATTGTGTATGCGTGTATGCGTGACTAATTGAGTATCTGTGTTTGCATTTGTGTTAATTGTATATGTCCGCGTTGGATTCAGTTTTATTATTATTGTTTTGACACTTTATTTTAGGTCATCATTGATTTTTTTTTATGTCTGTAAGTATTTTTGTGGCCGTATTCATTATTAAGGTTATTGAGTGTTGGGTTTTCACTTTTTATTATTAGTATTTCCTTTATTCTTAATCCTTTTTTTTACATGTGGGAGAGGCTGTTATACTCCTATTTTCGACTACTATGTAGAAGATGGCGTTTCGTAGGTTTCCGTGTGAGTTCTAATTGAGATAAGATGGGCTCGGGTACAGACACACACACCTTTATATATATATATATATATATATATATATATATATATATATATATATATATATATATATAAATTTGCGTATTTAGGTAGCAATCCTTCTTTCGTTCAAATTTTATTGAATACGATTGACAAGGTGCTTTTATTTAGTTTTTTATACGATTTCTCATGCGATCTAATATTTTTTTTCTTTTCAGATGATAAATTATATAAAAACTGTCCGTATGTTCTTTTAATCCGAGTGTTTTCGGCTATACATTTTAGCCATTTTCAGGGATTAAATATTTTAACTGCTAAATAAGAAATAGTTTGTTCCATATATGCATATAATGTTTTCATTTATCTAAACACGGTCCATGTTCATAGTTGATATTATTAAGTGTTGTTTTTTTGTTGCTTTTATTAATAAGGCTTCCATTATTTAAACCATTTTGCATGTAAATGATGTTAATTTTTGTTGTCAACAAATATGTTACGAATAGTATCCGGTAGGTCTCCATGAATATTTAAATTTTAATTGAGCTATGGTCAGAAAGGTGTAGAGTGAGTCTTCGTGTTAAAGATGTTGTAGTGTGGCCTGTATAATTATTTACGAATTTTATTGATAATGAATACGATTTCATAATGGACATTTAAAATCGTAAATAATATTTGCCCTATTTAATTTAGTTCTATGAGATGAATTATTATTTTTAACTATAACTTTAGAGGTTTTAATTATTTTGCAATATATATATATATATATATATATATATATATATATATATATATGTTTGGGATCACTCACTGGATTTATTAATTCGTAAGCTTTTTACTTTTCTTGGTTGAAAAATTCTCGGACAGGATACTGAAATTATTTAACACATTATGCATTTATTTTTTTAGGTAATTTGGTATCAAAATCTGTTGATCTCCACACACAAGATGTCCATTAACAAACAAGTCATATCAGACATAAAGGACTAAGGTTTTACGGGAAATTTATTCAATAATGCGAAAATTCCCTCATTATCCTTTATACTGAATATAGTAAAACCACAGGCCAGAAATGAGCAATTTAATTGGAGGCGATTATTCGATATCCAGCGTAGGTGCCAATTTGTTTTCCTAAAATCTATATACATACTATACTAAGTTTAGATAGATAGATAGATAGATAGATAGATAGATAGATATGAACACACTAAGATAGTTACATCGACAATGACCATTCTATGCAACTACTTTTATCAACAGATGCCATCCATGAACAATCAGCAAAAGGTAAGGCCACAATTATTTCATTTTTCTCGGCAAAGTTGCTAGATTCTCAAGGACACATGGAACAGTGGATAAAGACGTTAGTTAGATTGTGTGAGTTCAATACCCGGTTAAGGCAGTGGGGAACTTGGAGAGGGGAATTAACAGGAGATAACTGATAACTGACATCCATTAGACATGGCACGTGGAACTAGAACAGTCTACCCCAGTAAGCGAAATAAAGCGTTCAATTCGACATTCCAACCACCTGAAGAAGGCCAGAGCGTACAACGGCCGAAACGTTGTAATAAATATGGCGACAAAGATGAGGCCAATAGTCCGAATAATACAATTAGTGTACATAATATCTCATCTCAGAAATATAGGATTCTTAAAAGAAATATAATACTTTCGGTTATGTCTGCCTATCTTTCTATCGGGAATTTTCGTCATCTGTTAGAAGGTAGGAATTTGATCACATTCACTGATCAGAAACCCTTGAGTTTTCATTTAATACAAAAGTGAAAAATTATCCTAATAGAGAAATACGTCATTTATTTCACAATTTTTCCACTGACATCGTTACTTTTCTGGAAGCAAGAACAGTGTTGTTAACGTTCCATTATGTTATCTACATTATCCCCATCTTTACTGCCATATTCACAACGTTTAGACCGTTTTACGCTCCGGCCTTCTCCAGCGTGATGGAATCTGAAAATTTATTTCTTCCACCAGGGTATATTGTTCTAGTTCCATGCGCCATGCCTCTTTAGGATGTCAAAGTATCAGTTATCTTCCTTTAACTCAACTCTCCATATATTTGTTCACCTCAGCTGTAACCAGGTATTGAACTCACAACTCTTTAGGTCAAATCAACGATTTCATCCACTGGGCCACGTGATAGATAGATAGATAGATAGATAGATAGATAGATAGATAGATAGATAGATGTGTGTGTATGCGCGCCCACGCGTGCGTGTGTGTGTGTGTCTATAATGAACATAAGCCTTAGCCAGCGACAACGTGCCACTCACTGGTTTTCGTTCTTGCCAATCGTTTATCAGCAGTCGTGGATCGTGTAAACAATCTGACATGGGATCAACGAGATATTTGTTTATTTTTTAGTGGTAAATGAGATCTTTCTAGGGATTTGACGCTTCTGCCACCCTCCAGCGCTCCTTTCACCTTGGGGATATTACATCAGAAAGTCAGGATGGGAAGAGGATGACAAGCTGTCAAGATCGGATGTAATTCAGCTGAGTAAAACAAAGAATGATCAACAGTCAACCACGTCTCGCCAGAACTTCAAAAATCAAATTAAAATTCCTTTAGGAAATGAATAGATTGTTTTACCTCCAAATTGATAATTACGTTGAATTAAAATCTTCATACAGTTTTTTATGCTTTCCAAATGTAATGTATTTATTTCTTCTTTTTTCACATCGGAATTATAAATTACTTTCCTTCTCCTGGATGATTTCTTTGTTAATCTATTATACTCCATATAGTTCTATTTCTACAAATTTCAAAACTGACAAAATCAGAAAATTCATGCATAAAAGCAAATATGTATATATAATGAACAGACTTAGATAGACAGATAGATAATTAGATAGATAGATAATGAACAGACTTACATAGATAGATAGATAGATAGATAGATAGATAGATAGATAGATAGATAGATAGATAATGAACAGAATTAGAGAGACTCTTCAAATTGGATTGAGTTCTCTAGTCACTGGTGTGTTTATGATAAAATAAATACGCAAATATTCGCCTTTCTCCGGGCGTCATAATCTGGAGGTTTGAATCTCATACTGATACCAAACTGTCGGGTTTCGATCCAGGTTTGAAGCGATCGGATGTCTAGCCACATTGATGAGCTGTGAAATAACGAAACAGTCTGTCGATGACGGTATATATATATATATATATATATATATATATATATATATATATATATATGGGAAAATATATAAAAAAAACTTTTTATTGGGGCCATGGATTATAAAAGTTAATTTATTGTATGTTAGCTTTTAAGCTAACTTATTCAATGCGCGAATTTGATGATGTCGGCAAAAAACCGTTAACTCATGTCTATTGTTTAATAGATTTTTATTATTTAGAATAATGTTTTTAACACCCTACAAAAAATGATAGACCTTTATGAAGTCGTCAAATAACAAATGTTACGAATGTTTTTATATACACAAAACCCTTTCATAAATAAATAAAATAAAAAAATAAATCTCCATAGACAAGTAAACCTGACTGATTGAAAACATCTTCCGTTTTAAATTCAGACACCCCCACCTTACCCTGACTTGACATCTATAAAAGTAACTCTATGTTGATAAATATCATTAGCAGACAACACCCCTACCTATTTTAAAAATCCACCATGGCTGTCACCATGGGAATTTTTGATTTCAATTATAAATATACTATTAAAACACGTAAATTTCAGAAATAAATTATTCCAAAAAAATTTCGCTTGAAGATGAAACAGAGCTCACTTTAACTCAATTTAATTCTAATAATTATATTGAAGTTTTCGGCTCTTGTTTTTGAAACATGAGACCTCTTATGTACCGTGTTGGAATCATGTTTTTATATATATATATATATATATATATATATATATATATATATATATCGTAGCATAGTTATTCCAAACATATCCTGAGGATGAGACTGCCACCCGGTAGTTAGTGTTTAATATTGAAATTAAACCTAGTAATTTCTGTGTCGCGATGTAATCATATTTTTTTAAAAAATAATTATAATCTAGGCTGTACTTGTGTATCGAGCACTGTTTTCCACAATAAAAAAAATACTAAAGGACTTCGGATCATCAATCTAACTGTTCTTTCCTATTATATCAATTCACACACACATACGCACATACATACATATATATATATATATATATATATATATATATATATATATATATATATATAGAGAGAGAGAGAGAGAGGGGGAGGGAGGGAGACAGAGAAACAGAGAGTCTGTTCATGTCTATCTATCAATCTGTTAATTTCGTAGCTATCTCTCTCAGTGTGTTCATACCTAACTAAATATATATATATAATATTAGTGTTAAATATACACATACATATGCAAAATCTATAAATATATATACATACATGCATACACATACATATATATTTTTTGAATAAAAAAATTCCAAGAGGATAGAATCCAGGTAGAACTCAATGTCCAGGACAGAGTAAGGATATAATAAAAAAGCTTAAACACTAATATTCCGTGGTCATTTTACGATTCCAGTGGAATAAATTATGAGCATGGAATATTAGTGTTTAAGCCTTTTTATTATATATATATATATATATATATATATATATATATATATATATATATATATATATATATATATATATAGTGCTGGTGTTAAAACAGTACTCGATATAATACAACAGAGCTTTTAATTATATATATATTAATGGATATGCATATTATTCCACACCGAGTGTTGGTTAGCAATGTTAAATTACCGTTTTTGAACTACAAACAGAGCATTTACTTAAATATTTGTATCTATAAAAAGAACGTATAGGCATAAGATGTGTCTTAAAATAATTGTCCGAATATTTTTGTCTGTTTTATAATATATGTCATTAAGATGTGCTTTTGAGAAATATGAGCGTTCGAGAGAAATCATGGGAAGTTTGTAGTTCAGAAACGTTAATTTAACTTTGCTAACCAGACGCTTCCACTGTAGTTAAGTAGTATATTACGTCAGACTATATGGCAGTTCAGTGTAGGATACAGGCTCGATTCCTGTCGGAGGACACATATTTTCTTTGAGATTTATCGGACAATCAGGACGGTAAATCGTGTTAATACTGTTTATTATGAACAGCACCTTAACTTAAATATTTGTATCTATAAAAATAACGTATAAACAAAAACATATATTAAGAAATACATATATGTGTGTGTGTGTGAGTGTATGCGCGCGCACGCGCGTTATTTGAGCGTCTATGTGTGCGTGTGTGTCTACATGCGCGTAAAAGTCATAACATCCAAACATCAGGCACAATAGACTCATTTATTTCTCATCTTAGCCTTTGTCGTTTTCGCTATTCTTCAGTGAAATGGAGATTTGTAATGTTTTGACGATTTTGCTTCGGTTGGCTTTATGGCCGAAACTACGTCATACTCAACCAACGATCATTTTCATTTCCCATGAAGGATAGCCAAAGGATAAAAAAATAAAAAATAAATGAAAATCAGACGAATATGATATCTTCCTAAACTAGCTCATTAAATTCTCATACTTTTCTCTTTCTTTCTTTATTTTTCTTCTTCATCGTCCGACCTGACAAGATTTTTAAATGTTCCATCTTATTTGTACGAATCGCAAGTAGTTTCACAGAGTCATCTCTCTTTCCTTCTGTTTCCATATCTTTATCTACAAAATGACCTATTCTGTTCCGTTAAATCTTTCTTTCTTTTTCTTTTATTGATCTTCAATTAGCTATTTCTTTCGAACAAAATAACCTTGATCAGCAGCTATAACAGAAATCAGGGAACTGACAAAATCTCTGTTGTAAACCTTTATCATTTTATTCTTTATTAATACATGCAACGACATTTCTTTGTGCTTTGTTTCATTGCTCAAATTCTTACCAATGCACTTTCAAATTAGTTGATGTTTTAGTAGACAGAAATTCTGTAAATAATTCTGGTGTAATGTAACTCGGCTTTACATATTTAATTTATATTGCAAATAAGATATGCATAAGCACGTAGCCCCCTTCGCCCTAAACATGGTATGAAAGGTTTAGTATTAATTTCCAATTATCTTTCCATCCCGGAATTAGTCAAAAAGTGGTTTCATGTAAATCTCTAGTGCATGTTTCATGTTACTTGGAGATGGGAAACTAAAAACTTCTCCTTTACGATTTATAACATCTGACCAACTTGTAGAACAAATCGAAAGAGTTAATCAACATTTTCCGCCTTAACGGCTTTTTTTTTATTTCCTTTGATTTTTTGTTATTTTCATTTTCTTGCCTTCTCTTTCTTTCTCTCTCTCTTTGCTATGTTTTTCTCTCTATTTTTTTTATCTCTATGTTTTCTTTCTCTCTCTCTCTCTCTCTCTCTCTCTTTGCTTTCTCTTTTTGTTCTTTTTACCCTCTTTTTTCTCTTTCTTTTTGCAATCTCTTTATCTCTGTCTTTTTCTCTCTGCTTTTACACTCTCTTTTGATCTCTCTTTTGGATCTACCTTTTCTCTCTCTGTTGCTTTCTGTCACTTTTCCCACTATTTTATCTCATTTGTCACTCTCTTTTTGTTCTCTCTTTTTGTTTTCTCTTTTTATTGTCTCTTCTTCTTTCTTTCAGTCTATTTATCTCTCTTCCTCTCTTTGGTATCTCTCTTTTTCTCTCTATTTTTTTCCCTTCTTTTCCTTCTCCCTCTTTTTGCTCTTTATTTTCTCTTTCTCTCTCTTTTTCTCTCTCTTTTGCTCTCTTAGCTCTCGATTTTTCCCGCTTTTTTCTCTGGTTTCTTCTTCTTTTTCTCCCTCTTGTTTCTTTCTGTCTGTTTCTCTCTCTCTATCTATCTCTTGTATTTTATTTTTAAATAAAAAGACATATTCTGAGTAGGATGGAATAAAGTCTGAAACAGACTAACGAATGAATTGCATCCCGTGATATCTGAACTCTGACATTTAGACTAAAATTTTAAATCGATTTTTAAACCAGAATTTGAAATCATGGCGGGTGGATTAATATTCCTCTTTTATTAAGTAAAGTAACTTTTCAAGACTTAAAAATTATTTCATACTTGTCCCAGAAGATGTTTATACATGTTACTTACACTGAGTTCATTTCTACGGGTTCACAGTTCTTCGATCGTTTTAGCATATGTAAGTCATCACTGTTATGGTGTAATGGATATGATGTTGGAATGAGAAGGCGGAGAGCCGAGTTCGAATTCCAGTCGAGTTCGATACATTCACTTATCCACAAATACTGTTGAGAAAGGCATGAATCCATCTCTTCTCTCTCAGCAATGGTTAAATAGCCGGACAGGCTGTGTCATATAGCCTTGGTTGAAAACCAGTCTACCACAAAAATAATTGGCAAACTACTGCGGAAAAAAATGACTAGACAATCAGGAATCGAAAAAGACATTATCTTCCAAGACATTATAGCCCAAATATGTAACACATGTGGCACTTAAATGACTGAAGACACCAACAGTAGCGTGTATTTCTAAAGAAGGAATGTGTGCGTGGCTTACCCTATAAAATTATTTAGTACAAAATTAAAGATATATTAATTTATTAGTCTTTAATAATCTGAAATGCAAACTTCAGTTTACAACAATCCCTTTTTTTATAGGATAAATTTATGGAAAAACTAAAGTCACACTAAGTATAGCATCCTGTAATCAGTGTCAAATTAGATCTAGATCAGATTTCTATAACAACGTTACTGATCATTTTCTGGTAAGCCAAGAGGAATTCAATTGAAATATAATTAAAATAGTATTTTTAATTATTAGGTTGGTGCAAAAATAATATCGTTTTCTCACATATGTTACTATGTGAGAAAACGATATTATTTTGCACCAACCTAATATTATCTTATTTAAATAAGGTAATAATATTTATAATATTAAGATAATATTATAATAATTGTAATTCTTATTTGTAAAAGAAATAAAAATCTTCTTCTAAAATCTTGTAATCTGCTTGAAACAGTCACTAGTCGTGAATTTCTTTTCTATATTCTTATTACTTGAATCTATACGAAGGGATTTTGAAATGCTATTGACAAATATGGTAAATAGCAGGATAAACTCAATCCTATAACCTTGGTTGGCGAGTAGACTAGGAGATTGAAAACTATGAATTCAAACTAGTTCGGAGAGTCTCAGGATCCGTTAGGCTGTCTTGCCTAGGATACAGCACTGCTGCTCCTACGGCTGCAGTACGCGGTGTCCCTTGGAGACTGGTTACGGGACCCGTGAATGTCGTGAATGAATTGGGTGAATTCTTTGACTTTCATGCAATGAACCTATATCTCTTGCACCATTCCGACAGTACTTCATCCCATAATGTGTAAAACTGTGGAGGGAAAACAGAGTTAGAATGTATAAGGGAACTGGCTTTTCGATAAAAATTCTTCCAAGTCGAACTGTGAATTCTTCAATAAATATTCAACGCCGTAATACTTTCTCTGTGAATAAACCACCTGCGTAAAAATGACAAAAAAGAAAATGAATTATAAAATGTTACATTTTTTTCAGACATATTCAGATTTAAATACAGAAGAGAAAAAATACTTAAAAGCCCCTTTCCCCACCACACACAATCTCACTGAGATTAAAAGTAGTTGGTGTTGTTTATTTGTAGTTGTATTTTTGCTGTCGGGGACATCTCGAACGAGATTTCTTGACATTTTGTGCCGATCACTTGGGCTGGATGTGAGGCGGGAGAAGTAATCGGGCAGATAATGCAATTGCACGGACCATTGACTGGCTAAACAGAAAATTTAGCCCCCACCGCACAGCAATATGGTGGATGAGGGATGATTATGTTTTATTTTTTTTAAATTTTATTTTGTTAAAGGCTCTGTGGATTAAAGAAAGAAAAAGGGCTTATATGATCGGAAGAATACAGAGACCATAGAGTATGAGATAAAATATAAAACAAGAAGGAAAAACAATGAAGAAAGTTGACAAGAAGAAGGGAAAGAAAAAGTTGTAAAATCAGGTATTAAAAAGGAAAAATAATAAAATGTCATTGAATATGAATGGAAGAGCGATAAATCTCATAAGAGAGGAAGAGTGAGAGAGAGAGAAAGAAAAAAAAAGATAGATAGATAAAGAATAGAGTGAGATAAAAATAGATAGATAAGAATAAAGTGACATGAACAGCCAGAGACGTAGATAGATACATATATATATATATATATATATATTAAAGACATTTTTTTTATGTTTAACGTTCTTTTTATAGATACAAGTATTTAAGTAAATGCTCTGTTTATAATAAACAGTATTAAATAACATTTACCGGCCTGAATGTCCGAGAAATTTTCATAGAAAATATTCGTCCTTTGACAGGATTGGAACCTGCATCCTATACGTAACCGTCATTTAGCCTGACGTGCCTAACCGCTCGGCCGCAAAGGATCATTCGGTTGGCAAGGTCGAATGTACTGCTTATAAACTTCAATAAATAAATAAAATTAATAAATAAATTGTCGGACTTTGTCCATTTCTTAATGTATGACGTCATTTGTTTACATTTGATACGCCATGAGCAGTTATGAATGTACGAGATTCATGGAAGTTTGAAGTTTATAAGCAGTAAATTTTATTATAAACAGAGCATTTACTTAAATACTTGTATCTATAAAAAGAACGTTAAACATAAAAATGTCTTTAATAAATAAATTGTCGGACTTTGTCCATTTCTTAATATATATATATATATATGTGTGTGTGTGTGTGTGTGTGTGTGTGTGTGTGTGTGTGTGTGTGAATAGATAGATAAATAAGAATAGTGACATAACCAGCCAGACAGAGAGAGATAAAGATATATAAGAATAAAGTGATATAAACAGCCAGATAGATAACAGTACAGTAAATAGAAAGATAGATAGAGATAGAGATAAAGATAGCTAGATAAGAAGGAAATGGCATAAACAGATAGATAGATAGATAGATAGATAGATAGATAGATAGATAGATAGATAGATAGATAGATAAGAATAGAGTGACATAAACAGCCATACAAAGAGAGGAAGATAAGAGAGAGAAAGATAGATAAGAATATATTGACATTAATAGGCAGATAGATACAAATTGAGAGAGATAAAGATAGATAGATAAGAATAGGATATCTTAAGCATTTAAATATTTAAATGCATCGCTAATATTGTTCTACCTTTTTTTTAACTTTGTTCATTTATAACCAATTTTCTTCAGTAACGTTTTCTCAGTTAGTTTCACTCTCACTAACCCCTTGGGTGTTAGTGGCTTCGTCGCCTTGGATGGGGTGGAATAATGAACAAAAATGCCATGCATATTAACCATAAAAGTTAATGACATCCAGATATTATTTTTACTCCAAAAATGTTTTATTCTCACTTTCTTGTCTTCCTCGGCAACTTTAGTTTTTGATATTTTTTATTTATTTATACAATAATTCATTCGGAATATCATGTTCCGATTGTGTTCTAATGCATCTACCATGATTATGCAAGGTTCACTTTTGCAGTATCTTTGCTACCGTCTTTGTTGGTTATTGAGATGCCTTGGTGTACTTTATGTCAATTTCATTCAAGTCTTCGTGAAACACATTTATATGGGACATTGTTAAAGTTTCTGGAAAAATAGTTTGTTCATTCTATCGCTCCAGGTAGTATCTGATTCCGTCTGCCAGGCTTTATCTTTACACGTCTCAGCTTAGAAGAAAAATTAGGATACTAGCAGCCATACCCAAGCTGGTCGATCAGAAAAAGGGTTCAATTAGAATGCAGCAAAAACAGCATCATTTTTAGATTTAACAGAGTCTATATTCTTCAATTATTTAAAGTACTTTCATTAAAAAACATTTTCAATTAATGCAGTTACTGATATAACAGAAGTATTTTATTTATTCAATCGAAATTAGCCGAGGGCATGAAGGGTTAAAACAGGCAACGTGAAAGCCCATTTCAGACCAAAATGATTTTGGAATTTTTGAAATTCAATTTGTCAGGCATGTAAAAGAGAATACATATATAAAGCAATTTTAAGTTTGATTAAAATTGGTTAAAATATCAACGAAAAATAAGAGAGAAACCAATAAAAATCGCCATTTTTCTCTATTTACGCGGGTTTTCGCTATATGGGTGGACTCAATTATCAAGTTAAATAACTGTTAAACAATGAACTTATTGTTGGCCTCAAATCATCATAACAGTTTCAGCAATAAGCCTCTATATTGAATGGCTCTTGAGCCTTTTATTATATGAAGATTAGGGCAAAATTTGTAAGTGTCAGACTAATTCGAGAAAAACGTCATTGCAGATGTACTTTTTACAATTCTCGAAGTTAAATCTATGAAAAGAAATAAAAAAATATATAATTTTGAAATATAATAAAATATGTGTAATAATTAAGATTATTCATTTTTCGCTCACAAAACATTATTACGACTTCATTTTATTTTGATATTCCCCAGTCCATAAAACAAACAGTCCGCATTTCTCTGCCTATAAGACGCACTATAAAAAGGGAGGGATTTATAGTAAGTCGGATAAATAATACGATTATCTTGTTTGTTTGTTTGTTTGTTTGTTTGTTTGTTTGTTTGTTTGTTTGTTTGTTTGTTTGTTTGTTTTGTTTTACGGCAAATTAACCTCACTGGTTTATTTAATGCCAACAATATTTTTATTGCTGGTAATATAGTTTTTCAAATGTATAGCTGGTAATTTTGTTTAGTTTTTTTCCCAAAAATTATGACTGGTCATATATTTTTTTTCAAAAATGTTTTGCTAGTAATAATGTATTGCTGGTAATAATTTTTCTTCAAACATTTTTCACTGGTAATAATTTTTTGCAAAGTATTTCCGAATTAAAACCTCTTTTTACACTTTCATGGTGTTTTGACCCCAGTTTGGGGGTTAACTATTTGTCCATAGCTAGGACACTAACAGATGCTACCACACCGGGGTAGGATGGCCCTGGCAACACCAGCAATTAAGCGGTGGTTCCACGCTACTCAAGCCCTCTTGACCAGAGGCCTTGATGTTGGACGTAGTTTATCGTTTTGCCCAGGACACAATGCGGGTATTATAAAGATGCTGCTCACGAAAGCCTCAAAGGCATAATATATATTTATTTGATTTTTTGCTACTAATTTCATTGCAAAACAGATGTTCCTTTTATGTGTACATAGGTCTCCCAAACAGATTTTCAAAGTAATCTTCCGAGTAGGTCATTACTATACCATAATAATAATTATGGCAATATTAGCCATTTCCATATAAGGAAATATTTCACATTTATTGACCGAGCAACTTCTTTCTGTTAAAATCTATCTCTTAAAATATTTTTGACACTATTTACATTATTCGGACTATTGTCCTCATCTTTGTCGCCATATTTATTACAACGTTTCAGCCGTTGTACGCTCCGGCCTTCTTCAGGTGGTTAGAATGTCGAACTGAACCCTTTATTTCTCTCACTGGGGTAGTCTGTTCTAGTTCCACGTGTCATGTTTAATGGATATCAGTTATGTTAATCTGTTAGTTCCCCTCTCCGAGCTCTCCACTGCCTTAACCGGGTATTGAACTCACACTCTTTGGGTCATGTTACTGGATCTAACGCCTTTATCCACTGAGCCATGTGTTCTTATTTTAATCTATAGCCTGTATCCCACAGACAAAACCTCGCAAGCCTATCGCTGTTCTGTTACTATTTCCATAATAAATATTCTGACGAGATGCATTTCTTAGTTCCTTCAGTACTGACCATCACAACTAAGACAGGGTATGTCACGAATCCATTCCGTTTGCTTTCCTTTGGTAAAAAATAAGTTCTATTCTGATAGCATCTCTAAAAGAACCGCAATATTATGGGATAGACTCCCGATAGTATGCTTCTCCGATCACCTCAATTGTATCCCTTTCAGTTCTAGGTTTAACCATTATCTTTGTCACATAAAACTGCACTTCTTACCTCGTGCATCAAAGTGTATCACTAATCCTCTAGCTTAAGTTACTCTTGGGCATAAGCGTTAACAATTACTAAACAAAAAATATCATTTCTCTATTTAACTTTTTTCCATTTGATGCCGTGACAAAGTAATCTAAGGTTATAACTATCTATAAATGGGAAAAATCAACGCTTAATTAAAAAACGAAAGCCGTATGACGCAACTAGACATTCATATGTAATACATTTGTAATAGTTTTCAAAGAACATGCGATATAGTAGCAGTGAGTTGTGATGCCATGACTAAATTTCTCGGCGTATTAATTCAATCTTTGATGTTATGCAGTGAGTTTTATATTTCTCAATTCGCTTATACAAAAAATAATCCATCTGTTCATATTTTTATTCCATTCCATTGCAGATTTCGAAAGAAACAAGCAGAAGAATGACATTTCTCCCAAATAAATAGACTTTTAAATTTCATGAAAGAAAAATCAGTAAACGAATTTGTCGCGTCGATAATTCTGCAAAGTCGACAGAGCGTGAAAGGCAAAAAGGATTTCTCCTCGTTTTAACCTGCGGGGCGGCAAAATCGCTTTCCGTTTACCCTAATGTTTTTAATGCCATCATTAGAACAAAAAGAAAAAAAAAACATTGATAATAGAATTATAAAAATAATACCTTTTGTTTGTCGACATCTTAGGGATACACACGCATATACACATACACGCAGGGGCATAAACGGACACACACACACACACACACACACACACACACACACACATACATATATATATATATATATATATATATATATATATATATATATATATATATATATATATATATATATATATATCCACACATACATATATAAACCCATGCCAAATATGCGTAAACACACGTAGGTCTGCGTCGGGAGAGAGAGAGCAAGAGAGAGAGTGAATGATACACACGCATATACACATAGACACATACACGCAGAGGTGCAAACGCGCGCGAGCGCACGCACGCGCACACACACATATATATATATATATTTAAACTCAGGTAAAACATGCGCAAACGCACGTGCATCTGCGTGGGGTAGAGAGAGACAGAGGGGAGAGTGAGAAAGCAAGAGAGAGCGAGAGAGTCAAAGAGTGAGTGAGTGAAGTGAAAAATCAAAACTGCATTATGACAGTCAGTTTCATGCCTTAAGACCTACAAAAATTTCTGTCGTGGAGTAGGTCTTCTTTTTCTTCCGTACTACCGTACACTACTTCTACTTATAGATACGGTAAGTAGCCAAATTAGTGTAGGATTTGAAGAGTAGTTGATTTCCTCAATTTCTTCCGTAATTCCATTTCCAAGATTACTATCATTAAATCACCATAGGAAAAACTTTTCTGCCTTTGATCACCATGCTAACCTCTAAAGAGAGCAACAGTTTGCGCTTTCTCGATCTCACGTATTACACTGACATGAAATGGAAGGATTATAATGAATCAGTAGCTATGTCTGCTACGAGCAAAGATGGTTCCCTGTTTCGTGCCAAACCACCGTTCTCGTTAGAATCCATCTTGCACAGTTATCTACCATTCCATCGTGCATTGAATATTGCTGCCGTATCTGGTCTGGTGCTGCTGCTATATGTTTCGATATTGTTAACAAAATCCCAAGAAGGGCCTTTAATATAATCAATCCTGACATGGCATCTCGACTGGCCTTAATTTACAGCCGACGTGATGTGACTTCTCTTCGTTTTTTATCTATATATAACTTCATATTAATTATCCTGAGAAACATTTTCTTTGTAATTTATAATTTATGTTTGAAATACATCCCAGAGTATTTTGCTTATTGGAAATAGTAAATTTTAAATCATTTACGTTTGAATTAAATCTTAAATGAAAGCTAAAAAAAGCGTTTTCATTTTTAAAAATTCATTTTAAACCTTACGTGTAGCGAATTAGTCAACGTAACTAATTTTAGGATATTTAAAATGATTATTCTTTTCTATTTTCAAAGTACTTTTATTAATAAAATCTTATGTATTTTTTTTCATCTGTATTTCATTCAATGAAATATATTTTACATTTTTTAAAGCGACCAAATCAATGTGTCATGTCAGGATGAGGATTTTGATTCAGTCAGTAAAGCGGCACACGCAATACACGCTTAGACGGTCATTTCGATTTAGGTCTGATGAGGCAGAAGATATTCCCGCTGTATGATGACGTTTCTTTATGCGGTAGGCTGGTCGCCAACCTAGGCTATAGGTCCTGTTATCCAGGCTGCTCTCCTATTCCCTCTCTCTGACGGGAGAAGAGATACTCATAACATTCCAAAAGGTATTGTAAGTAAATGCGCGTAAGTGAATGTAATGAACCCGATTGGAATTCGAACACGGCTCTCAATTATCCATTACAACACAACGGGTATTCTACACTAATGTCTGCTAAATCAATCATGTCGTATTTTGTTTATATGAATGTTGGTTTGTCTGAAGAAGTTGTTCTGTGTAGGAAATGATACCACAATTAATGATCCGTAAATATTAGACTCTTCGGAATGGAATTGCATATGTTAATGCAATGATTAAAAAAAACAAAAAACAAAACAGAACAAAAATAGACGCATAATTTAGGTTAAAAATTAAGAATTAGTTTATTCACTCTTCTCTCCGTCAGAGTGTCATCCATAGTGGATTTCCGAGTTTAGCTCAATGGAGGATAATAAATAAAAAAAAACAACAACAACACATTGCCTATTGATAATTTCATGCATTCCAAAAGAGTAATCCCGCTATATAGGCATTTAAAATATGTTCTAAAATATGTTCGTCCATACTTAAGAATATTGCTGCCACATATGGTCCGGTGCCCCTGATATTTACTTTGAGCTCCCTGATAAGATCCAAAGAAGAATCAGCAATATTACTGGTCATGAACTGGCGGCTCGGCTTCAGTCACTTTACCCCCGCCGTAAGGTTGCCTCTCTGATAAATAATTACATAGTAATTGTTCGGATGTGCTCCTCGCTATGGTATCGAGATTTTTTTAAAAAATGTATGCGAACTAGGAGACTGGCGTCAAGGTCCCATCAATTTACAGTTAAACTGGTTAAATATAGTTGTAGGTTCAATGCTAACAGTTATTTTTCTCGCACTTGTGGCTTGTGGAACTCCCTTTCGGCCTCATGCTTTCCAGCCAACTTTAATATGCAAAAATTAGAATGCAATACTAATCACTATGTAATGTCTTTTTCATTATTCTTTTCTCTTCCCGCTCATTATTAATGTTTCTGCTCCTAAGTTTTTCTTTTGTGAATTAGTGGCTTTACTGCCTTGCATGGGGTGATACTGATTAAAAAATAATGTTTGCAATGACGAAGGAATAATATCAAGGGTCGTAAGTGTCAGCTGTTGTGTAAAAGGTTTAGAAGACTCCTCATTTAGAATGAAGAAAGATACTTTTGAATTAGATTCACCTGAAAGCACAAGAGATTTGACTTGGGTCATGATCAACTCATCACAAATATCTAAAGCATACTGGGAAAACTAAAAAGACGTTTCGTTTGAGAACAGAAAACAACGTTCCGACATTTTTATCAGTCTTTTATGCAGAAAAGTTTTTGTATCTCATAGTTACTGACTATGAAAATTGGATTTTCATGACAATTTGACTACGCGGCCTTGTCGGTGATGAATCATTTTTCACTTTGAAACCCTCTTTTTGCAGCCAAAACGTCACAATTCACTCGCTATTCTAAATAGCTTGTTTCCACTAATTCAGAATTTCACAGCTAGGACACACCATACTTTATACATAAGGTAGAACTAGCTTCATTCCCGTCATATTTTAGTTGAATCCAGTGACTTAACTCAAAGAGTTGTGAGTTCAATACCTGGCTAAAGTAGAGATGAATAAAAACTTAGAGAGTGAGAGTTAAAGGGTGATAACTGATACTGAAATAGCCGGAAGAGGCATGACACGTGGAACTAGAACAATATGTCCCGGTGAACGTAATTCAGTAAAAAGGTTAGGTTCGAAATTTCAATCACAAGAAGAAGGCCGGAGTGTACAACCACCGAAACGTCGGGAGTATGACAAGGAAGATTCAGAGAACAGTCCCACCAATGTAAATAATGTATTAAGTTGGTGCAAAAATAATGTCGTTTTCTCACATATGTTACTGTGAGAAAACGACATTATTTTTGCATCAACCTAATAAATATCATTTATTTTGTTTAACAGACTCTAGAGAATATACTTGCCCACAATGTCAAACATTTCAAGTCTCAGGTTAATCGTTACTTACTTTCAATAAATGGAATTAATTCATTTCACTTCTTAAAAATATTAGCTTTGAAGAGATAAATATATACAATATTTATGAATTAAATTATAACCGATATAGATTTTAAAATTATTTATTATAAAATGTTTTGTAACTTACATTGAGTTCTCATTGGATTAAAGTCCCCTTTGGAATAATCCTTACCAATTATAAATTGGTATTATATATATATATATATATGTGTGTGTGTGTGTGTGTGTGTGCATATATGCATATCGTATATATTTAATGTGAACAAAATAAACTACGAAATGTCCACAGATATTCTTAAATTTCTATAATTGATAACCGAAGCCATTGGTTTTTACCAACGGCTTCCCATACTTAATACTTCTCGTTTTTACTCTCGCGTGGTCATGTGTGATGTCAGGAGCTGCGATGCGATGCGATTTTCGCTTCCGCGTCTCGTATACACGAGTTTGTCGATGCTTTGAAATTTTTCATTCAACAAAAACAGATTATCATTATTGTTTCGTCCATGTATTGGTTGATATATTGAAAAGTAATTGTCATCTTTGATAATGGCTTATGAAGTCGAAAGCTTAGATTGGATTTAAGCATGTATCAATATGGTGATTTCTTTCGTCTTTCAATGATAATGTTATTAAGCTTATCAAACAATATGAAACTTACTAAAAAAATAGACAAAACTTTTCTATATTATTTAAGGAAAATTCATCAAGGAATATGTGTGTGTGTGCGCGCGCGTGTGTGTGTATGTGTGTGTGTGTGTGTAAGCATGTATGTGCTATTATGCAAGCTATAGATATACAATACGCCATCGAATAATTAAGTAAATTTGTCTTTTCGTCATATCTGGAATATCTTGGAACGACAAATAAACAGAAGCGTGAAAAACATTCATACAAGGCCAACCGCCATTTACAATCTGATTCCAAATTAAGGAAAAAAAAAAAAAAAAACACTAAAAGTTTCGGGATTTGTTTTTACTTCTTTTTTGATTTTCGCTAAGAATCGTCCGTTTTTCGTCTCGTCCATTTCTTCGTTGTTTTTTTGTTTGTTTTGTTTTATGTCTTCCCGGAATAGAAAGACGTAATAGACACGCGCCATTATGGCGTTTCCACAAGCCAATTCTCGTATTTCTTTTTTTATTACTTTGCGCCAGTTTTTAATAAAGCGATTTTCTCAGTGAGCAAGACTTGAAGATAGGGCTTCGGAATTTAAAGAAAGAATATATTTGAGAATATGTATGAGGGAGTGTGTTGAAAAGTTCTCGATCCGCCCGACCCACAAGGAAAACTTCTTACCAACAAAGGTACATGATGTCCCAAATATTCACCTCGCAGTTCAACAATTTTGACACATGGTTTCTTACACCTTCTCAAAGAGATTTCAATAAATGGTCATTGAAATACTGATTTTTATCACACCCTCATATGTATCCGTCTATATATCTATACAAGGTAATTATGTTTAATATTTTATTGTGCTTAGGTATACGTGTAATTATGTTCTTTTATGGATTTAATAAATGTTAATATTGTTTATGAGTACGGTGGTCCCGAGCGCTTTCTGTTAAACTGTTAGCAAGTATACTTGACTAACATACTACTACAGGGTTATTGAAAAAGAATGAACCTATTTCAGGATGCATTGCTTCAGTTCCCAAGTATGTTCATGGAATGAGTCAGTTACCATTTGAAAGAGGAATTTTCTAGGATTTCAATGGCTGCCACGGGGGCGCTGTAGTGGCGTCGTATCTCCCACAACGTTCAGTTGTTTGTTACCACCCGGAATGGTGAGTTCTCAACAAAAGGCATTCTGCGTTCTCGAGTTCGTGAAAACAAATACGGTTGTCACAGTGCAGCGTGCTTTTCGAAAGAAATTCGACATTCATCCTCTTCTAAGAACATTCGCCAGTGGTTTAAACAGTTTCAAGAGAGTGGGTGTCTGTGTAAAAAAAAATTCCAGGACGACCACGAGTTTCGGAAGAACAAGTGGCGAGAATCCGTGCTGTGTTTGAGGGAGTCCTTGGAAGTCCAAAAATCGAGCTAGCCGTGAGATAGCTCAATCCACTATCTAGCGTGTGTTAAGAAGACGTCTACATTTGAAACCTTACACACTACGACTCGTTCAGGCTCTTGCCAAGACCTTGCTCTTCGTGCTTGGCCTGCAAGATTCCCAGACCTTACCATGTGTATATTTTTCATGTGGGGATAAGTAAGAGATGGCGTTTATGTTCCACCGCTACCCAGTAACCTCGATGACCTTAAACATCGAATAATAACAGCGATCAACTCAGTGGATCGTGATATGCTGGTACGGGTCTGGGAGAAATTCTCTTATCGCATTTATGTTACCAGTGCTGCAGGTGGTGACCACATTGAACACGTGGAAACACAGGAAAAAAAAGTTGATTGTTAGTAGAATACTTTTAACTTGTCTGGAGATTTCTATTGCTCTTCCTTATTAAAATATTGCGTAATGAAATCGGTTCAATCTTTTTTAATAATGCTGTATAATAAATGGCGGGTAACTGTTTTTGTAGATGGTATAAAAATTGCTAAAAGTTATATATCCTTAATAAATCAATAAATATGGCCAGCACATCATGGCCGTGTTCATAATTAATATTATTGTTGGATTCTTGTTTTTTGTTGTTTTTTTTTCTTCTATGAAAATGAAACTGTTTCTGTAGTGTGAAGAATGTGTCATATCCTGCTCCCCGATAAGTATGTTGCATATTGAGGTTGGTGCTAAAGAAGAAAGTTTGAAGCTGGCCTAACAATTATGCATTTGAAACCTGAGTTACTTAGGTTTCAATTATTGTTCTTTATCTTACGTTTTATGGGATCTAGTTTGTATTCAGCGCGTTTAATTGCAAATTTTACCAGAGTTGAAATTGACAAACTATGAATGATTTCCTTTCGAGTTAACTGAAAATTGTTCCGTTTAACAATAGCAGGATATTCTAATCGCGCGCAGGCAGCTATGATTTTACATACGGCTGCGCGAATGGCAATGGACGCAAGGCTTCACAGCTGTATCTGAATGCGTTTCCAGACCGAAGGCAGCTTAGTAATCTAACATTGCTGCAGTTTATCCCCGCGTTGCTGAGACAGGTTCCATGTCAACATAAATCATAGTAATAAGAATTTTGGGATTGCATCTTTAACTGGACATTTAACAGTGTCTACTGTAAATTTTAATCTTATAACTGAAAAACATAATATATAAGTATCTTTATATATATATATATATATATATATATATATATATATATATATATATATATATATATATATATATATATATATATATAGGGCTTATCAAGATACATTAACATATAGAGGTGGGGTATAGGTCTATTTCAACAAAGGAAAAGTGCGTTAGTCTTATTCGACCCAGGGGTACAGATTGAAATTTTAAAATAACCTTGACAGCCGTCAAAAAATTGATACAGGCGAAATGTCAGAGTCGGTGCTTAGGGCAGGGTGGAAGGTATTAGCCTTAAAGAGAATAGTTTGTTTGTTTTATTATTAACTCGGATACTAACCTTAAGACATTAAATTGGGGTTTTATGAAGAAAGAAATGCTAAATTGAAACTAAAAGAGTGCCGAAAAGGGAGTTTTAGATGTAATTTATTTTAATTACATATAAAAAGTTAGGTTCCTCAATAACAATTTAAACTTAAAAACAAGAAATATTTAAATTTGGATAAATTATAATAAATGTAAGTAAGAATATAATTAATTTTTTTATTAATGAAAACAATTTTAAGATAAAATAAATTATGCATTTTTAACTTTAAAATAAGTTAAATCAGGGTGTGTAAGAATTTGGCTGAATACGACTAACGTACTTTTCATTAATTGAAATAGAACTGTCCCCCATATGAGGTATTTTTTTGATTTTGTCGTGTAAATTAATAATAATAATAATAATAATAATGATAATCATTATATATATATATATATATATATATATATAGTTGGATTGATGTTTAAACGCACACACACACATATATATATATTATATATATTATATATGTATAAACATAAAAACGTCTTAATATATATATATATATATATATATATATATATTTTCGAAACGAGTCTAGTTATCTATATTTATATGCATAAAGCTCTAGGTTATTCTATCGAGCACTGTTTTAAATTGACTAATATGGAAGTATATATATATATATATATATATATATATATATATATATATATATAAATGTGTGCCTGTGTGTGCGCGTGTGTCTGTCTTGTTTGTGTGTGTGATTTTGTGTGTCTGCATTTCTTCTTATTTTTTTTACGTTTTAGTGGATACACGCATTGTTTGACTAGACGTCTATGTCTACCGATGTATGCATGTGAGAGTTTTAAATATATTATCTTTAGTGTGTCTAAACGAATCCACTAAAAATCAGGTTTAAAGTAGTACGGAATAAAGTCATATTAAACATCAACTCAATTAATTCGTTGTATATATCTTTCAGCTTTTGGCAATTTTTGGCAAATGCCCTACAGTATACTTAATTATAAGAATATATAACAGGATAATAGTCTCCGTACACGTTTCTACGTATAATTGTACGTCTGTTTAGGTATCCATATACAGGGATAATTTTATTAAAATTATTGTTTACCATTCTTTAAGGGCCTTCTTTTTTTTAAACCGTTATACTCATTATTCGTCCTTCTTAGTTCGTTTCTACGCTGTATCCCCCGCCCCCGCCAAAAATAACGTCCCTTCTTGAAGCTTTCACTTCACTTATTTTTTGCTACTTAATTTTAATTTGAACCTTTCTTCCCATTCTTGGGCTCTGTTCGTTTCTTTTTTTTTTTTTTTTTTTCGCAAAAATCCAAAACCAACAAAAATAAAATCTCAACCAGAAAGAATTAAATACAAACCTTATAACGTCTCGGATCGGTTTTCACTCTGTCAGCTTTCGCTTGTATTTAACAGAAAAGGAAAAAAATATATACTAGAATCATTTCTCTTGTTTTTTCTTTCTTTTCTCACTAACAAAGAACGCTACCAAATAACAGAAACCACATCACTTGAGGAATACCAACAACAGCAACAACTAAAGAGAATAGCAGATAAACTCGAAGATAAAATAATGACATAATGAAGATGCTGACGTTCGACACTACTTCAAATGTTAGGAGGGAAATCCCCATAAATACTTTAAAGAGCGATAACAGCTACTGGACTTGAAAAAAAACTATTTTCTAGAAAAAAAGGGTTTTCAGAGAAACATTTTATGAATTTCAATCGATTAAGGAATACCAAATTTTAAAATGCTAATACTGCCATTACCTTTCCGAATTTTAACTCCATTTGTTGTCAAATACCTTCTTTATTTTGCCAGGAGTATCCAGTTTTAATTATTTATACAGAAAAAAAAAACACCTGTTCATTACTAATAAGACTTATTCCTTTCTCTATTTGTTGAATTAGCTCGGACATTTATGAGTCTATCATCCCAACCCTCACGGTTCTGTAGGTGATTACTGGGCAACTAAAACGTCATGCTTCATGGCTAGATGCTCAGAAAAGTAGATTATTGGCGAGTTCTTGTTTTGCAATCCAGCAGTTTCATGCAATGTGCATTCTGCGTTCGCATAATATTGTAGAAATATCAAGGACGGGTCCATAGATCTGTGTTTAAGCTAGATACTGTCTGCAGGAGATTTTAAGTATAACATCTCAGTATCTGTGTGTAGGTTTCATTAAGCGTAGACTCTAGTTAATGTTCAGGCAGTAGCACCAGCCATTAACACTACCTCTACAGTGGCGCAAATTAATCTCCGCTTGAGGTAGTCTGATAGATCGGATTATCACAATAGGTCCATTTTAATCAAGGTGTCCCAGGTTTTAGCTATGCGAATTTTCACATCATTTTCAGTAGAATTCATTTTGCTTTCTAGATGTGTTTATATCTGGCAGATTATATTTGGCAGCTTTTATTGAGTCACCTGAGATAATTTGCATTGAGCTTTGCTGGTTGAATCCTATGAACTCAATTTTAATCACCCTTAATTTCACCAACTTCTATTAGACGCATGCCTTCAGGTCATCATCGTCATCTTCATTATTCGACTATAGTCGGGATCATCGAGCCAATGCGAACGATCCTATATTTAGGCGTATATTATGTGCTACGACAGTGCTACATACAGTTTTGAATTCAGAGTCACTTTCTCCTTGACCAATTGTCACCAGTGTCTATAGAGCCAAGTCTTTCCTGTTATTTACCCATAGCTGGGGAAGGCGATGATGGGGGTTCATACCTTTGCAAGAGTATTAGCACGTAAGTGAACTTAATACATCTAACTGGAATTTGAACTCGACTCCCCGAATCTTCAATCCGAGACGCTACCACTACTCAACCATGTCGCCAGCATTCCTTGTACCCATGCACCAAGAAGCAGTCATGTGCATCTATGTAAGTAATTCTGTACATATTTCTATTCAAGGTTGAATACCACTTTTTAAATACGACAACTATAAATAGGACAGGCGATTATGGCTCTTCACAACTTCCTATTTCGTGTGGCGCTTAGCAAATTTTCTACCTTTGCTAAACCCTCGCCCATCCGCCGTCAATTTGCATCAGCTCGTCTAGTAAGTGACTCACTGACTTCACCTATCTCACTTGTCCTCAATATATTCCTTCAGCGTAAAGATTTCCAGGCCCTCCTTCCTCATTATATGCCCTTGGAATTTCTATTGTCTTTGCCTGATTAGGAGAATAGGTGTTCTTTCTGTTGCCGTTTTCGGATTACAATTTTTCTTTGTTGCTTACACGCTCCGTACACGGAATTCTCAGTATCATTTCTGTAGAACGACATCTCCGCCCCCTCTAGATTTCTTCCTCATCCATCATGTATGGGGTAGAGGAGAGAAGATATATTTGAAAGTAGTAATAAAGAAAGAAAGAAGACAAAATGATGGGTAATGAGGTACGGATAATGTCTAACCAAAGAACATTAGAAAGTTTTAGTTATAAATATCTCATTTCTGTCTTAAATATAGTCACCATCATTATCTCTTCTTATTTAGTTTATAAGACATTAGCATTTGTAGATTGGGATATATTTACTAAGCCGTGATAGTTGAGTTACCTAACAGAATTGAAACCCCCACTCAAGGAAAGATATGCAAGATCAGTTTGCTGTCTGTATCTCAATGGTAGGCACTTTAATTATAGCTATGTGGGTAGCTTAGATATGTATAATAAATAGCAAGGGTCGTTAATATACTAGTAAATAGACGCTTATAGTAGCTTATTATCCTTTACTCCACAACGCCCTTGTGGGTGACAAATAATACTTCCCACAATCTTTTTCTCACAGCAGAAACGCTGCGAACCACTCGCTGCTCTATCGTTATTACCAGAGAAAGTCTTCAGACGAAACACAATTTTTAATTCCACAAGTTATAACTTTCAAATCTCTAACCCGTCAAGCTACTTACATTTTAGCGAACCAGCCTCATTCACTTCGTATATAACTGGTGAGATGTAATTTCCACTCGAGCCGATTTTTCCCCAAAATTGCTACTTTGTGGAACTGACTCCTAAGAGGATGCTTTCTTGAGCACTACAATCTTAACCTGTTCATGTCTAGGACTAACCGTTATCTTACCCACATATCCGCATAAACTTTGCTTCTTACTCTGTAAGCCTCAACCTCGTGAGGTTCACGGGCCTTGTAGAGGATGAATTTAAAATAAAACTCACCTATCTTTTGGGCTATTCCGGTTAACGTTACACATCATCCATATCCAGTAGAAGCAAATGTCTTTTGGATGGTTTGAACCCTTTTTCTAAAACTTCTCAGCCGTCTGACTGGTTTTCGTTGAGCGATTTACCTTTTCTCATGTCAAAACCTCCATTTTTTCAGCTGGAATTTAGCCCTGTTATTCGTGTAAAAAATCAAATATCACTATTTCCAAGGAACGTCATCTGACGAAATACATCCCTTAGTTCCACCATCAAGCCTAAAACCCATCGTGCTATGTACGTTGCAGCGAACCAGCCTCATTCCCTTCGTATTTCGCTGATGAGATATAAATTCCACTAGAGCAGCTTCTTCCCACAAACTGCTGTTCTGTGGAACCGACTCCCAAAATGATGCTTACCCGATCACTAAAATTTGAAACAGTTCAAGTCTAGGGTCAACCGTTATCTTATCCCAAAGTTACCCAAAACTCTTACTGTTAATCTGTAACATTCTACCTCTAGTGGCTCTGGGGCCTTGTACAGAATGAACATTATTGTAAAGCACTTGTCTTCACTTTCCAGTCTCTATGATAGGCAAAACGTTGCTGGATCCTTGTGAGTAGGGAATTATTTTTCACTCTGCATTACCTTTCTTACAGGCGAAACTTCGCGTGTCCCTCGCTTCTCTATTGCTATTTCCATGAAAAATCTTCAGACTAACTGTGTTCCTTAGTTCCACCAGTTCTAACACCCAACATGCTAAGCACATTCTAACGAACAACTCGCATTTTCTTTGTATTCCATTAGTGAGATGTAAGTTCCACTCGAGCAGTTTCTTCCCACGAACCGCTGTTATGTGAATCCGAATCCCAAAATAATGCTTACTTGATCACTAAAATCTGAACCAGTTCAAGTCTAGTGTTAACCATTATCTTCCCTGTCTATTCGCATAAACTGCACCTCTTACTCTATAGCCCTCTACCTGACTTGTAAAACCGACTCCCAAAAGGATGCTTCCCCGATCGCTACAATCTGAACCATTTCAAGTCTAGGGTTAGCTTTTAACTTACCCACATATCGGTATAAACTATACCTCTTACCCTGTAACTCTCTACCTAGAGTGGCTCCCAGGACTTGTACACAGTGAACATCATTAAACAAATAAAAACAGGTACACTATATATTAGCTTTTGCTGATAACAGTGTGGTCTGGTAGAACGTTCCCAGTTCAGGATACTTTTGAAAGCCGGGTGTTATTAATCTTTGAATATTGCAACTTTGGGGACTACTTTTGAAAGTCGAGTTCTACTCAATTTTGAATGTTGCTACTTGAGGCTTTGGGGTCTGCGTTTGAAAGCCAGCGTTATTAACATCTGAATTTCGCTACTTGAGACATTTGGGACTAATTTTGAAATCCCAGTGCTATTAAATTTTGGATTTAGCTACTTGCAACTTTTGTGTCTGCATTTATAATAAGCTCGATTAACTTGGGCGACTCATGAGAAGAAAATAAAAACTTACTAATAAGAATCTTTGAACCTTAGCTCAATCTGACAACGCTGGTCTGGAACATATCCTTAAAAATTAGGTGTTCACAGAGGATCGAACCAATGATTGAACATTATTGTATGATGTAACCTAGATGTGAAACAAGTCTGAAACCTTTTGCAATTAACTGCTAAGTTAGCTTTCTCACTGCTGCAACAAACATGCACCCTTGCATGTTTCTAACGACCATATACTTACATATAACCGGTTAGATATATATCTTGTATAAAATGTATGTTTAATGCACCAGGCCCAAACGTTTATAAAGTAAATTTGATGGAATAAATGCCCAAACATATGAACGAACACACACACACACAGACGCACATACAATAAAGCAATAAAACGCACAGGCATACATCGAAAGAGAAACAAACGAAAACTCGCACATATCAGTCAGAGATTCACACTAGTGCATATACACTTGCACGAATACAGAAAAGAAATATACAAATTTATTATATGTAAAAGGGTTCGTGGGAAAATGTATGTTAAGGTGTTGATAAAAGCGGAAATTCGAATGTAATAAGGGAAATCAAGAAAACAGAAACAAGTGGCCCAAATTAATTAAGCAGATGGTCACTGGCCGATTGTTATTATTAATATTATTATTATTAATAAAGATAATTTGTACAAACGACGCTGCAGATGTGGTTTTCTTTCCAGGGAATGGCACATAGGCAAAAACTTAAAACAGGAAAAAAAAATCTCCAGACTCTTTTGAGGGTAAAGGCATCTTCGTTTTCAAAACCACGTTTCAGCCTATATAGCATACTTACATTTTTATTTGTACGCGTTTTTACTCGAAAGCTAATTTCGTCTATATATATAAAGATTATTATTATTATTATTAAGCAAAAGTAGTTCTAATAATTTTCAACACGTAAAAGAAGAGCAAGATTTTAGAAAAAAATGAATGACACAGTGTTTGACAATGTTAAATATTATTTGAACAGTATGTCTATCTTCAAGTTATATAACTGTCGAAATATTATTTTTTCTTTTAAATCGCGCTCATCTGTTAAGTGTATTATTATTATTATTATTATTATTATTATTATTATTATTATTATTATTATTATTATTATTATGTGAGAGTAATTCTGTACCATTTTGGGGTCTATGAGTAAAACGAACAAATATAGGAGAATTATTCATGCACATTTGATTTGTTACGTTTAGATGGCGATTTTATAATGGGTCATATGTACAGTTCTTTGTAATCTTTTGTAACTTTGGCATGTTGATATTTCCTGGAATTATCCTCACATGATATTAGATACCATTCTTTATCATAGCTAAAGCATTATCACAATTGGATTAATTGTACTTTTCACAATTGCAGGTCCTTATAATTTGATAAGTACTTATAATTTTATAATTATGTCTTAGAAACATTATTGTCATCTTTGAAATTACCAACTTAATATTTTTGCTATAATTTGGCAGAATCAGGTGAGATATATCATTATGTGCATAATAAAATATTAGTCGACCTGATGCTTTCGAAGATTTTAATGTTTCTTATATAAAATAAATTATTTGAACACAAACACCAAAATAGTTGTCTAGTTCTCCAGGGGAAATTGCACGATAGGAGAAATTGATGTAAAGAATTGTAAGGGCGCCAACATTAAGAAAAAAAGAAAGAAGAAAAAGAAACCAGAAATGAAACTTCGGAGAGAATGTAATGCAAGTATTGAAACAAGAAAAAGAAAAAAAGAAAGAAAGAAAGAAAGGGGGAAGAAAGAAAGAAAAGACGAAAGAGAGAAAGGAGGCAAGAAAGAAAAAAAGAAAGAAAGAAAAGACGAAAGAAAGGACGAAAGAGAGAAAGGAGGCAAGAAAGAAAGAAAGGAAGAAAGAAAGAAAGAAAGAAAGAAAGAAAGAAAGAAAGACAAGACGAAAGAAAGGACGAAAGAAAGAAAGAAAGAAAGAAAGAAAGAAAGAAAGAAAGAAAAGACGAAAGAAAGAAAGAAAAGACGAAAGAAAGGACGAAAGAAAGAAAGAAAGAAAGGGGGAAGAAAGAAAGAAAAGACGAAAGAAAGGACGAAAGAGAGAAAGGAGGAAAGAAAGAAAGAAAGAAAGAAAGAAAGAAAGAAAGAAAGACGAAATAAAGAAAGAAAGAAAGAAAGAAAGAAAGAAAGAAAAAAAAAAGAAAGTTCTCCTGGGCAAAGTACGGGATAGAATGAAATTATATAAAGAATTGTATAGAAATTATTTTTTGTGGTATCAACTTGCCAGTGAATAATTTTAACTGCCTACTTACTAAGTCTCCTCCGTAAGAGAGTTATCCATGCACATTTGGGACGTTTAGTTTAGATGGAGAAAGTTTCGTGGATGATATGTGCATTTTCACGTAAAGTAATCACTTGTAGCTGTGGCATATTGATGTTTCCCGGAATTTTACTCACATGATTGTTCGACATGATTCCTTATCATGACCAATGCTCCTATCACGACAGGGAAAATCGTAGTTTTAATTTTCCTCATTACCTTCTGTCTTGTTAATCCTTGCTCTTTTATTATCCTCTCTCCTTAATAATAATTTATCTCATATACTCTAACTCTCACTAAACTCTTGCGTCGGAGTGGCTTTATTGCCTTGCTTGAATTGATTTTTTTTACGTTCAAGAAAACAGTATTTGACTGTATTTCCAAGACCAGCTTTATTTTCTATGCTAGAGACATGTTCCTTGAAAAAAAAAAATTGGACAAATTCGGAATTACATTCAATCGTCGATTTTGTTGCATTAAGCAATTTCTAAAGAATTAATAGATTTATTTTTTATACGATATTTTTATTACTTCCAGCGAAATTTTTAGTGGAGACCCGTGTTTGAAATGCTTGACCTGTTATTTTATTTTAAACGCAGTGTACCGCATCTATGGGCTAATATCGGAGGTAAGCGTTTATAGATATAGACAATGTAGGCGTAGGAATCAACATAGCGTGGTTACTGTCAATTTTGTATTGCAATGCGATATTCTATGCATCTAGTCTGAAGATCATATTGAATATTGAAACTGATAGTAACTTTGCAGTGTTGATATGCCGACATAGCCCATATATATATATATATATATATATATATATATATATATATATATATATATATATATATTAAGAAATGGATTAAATCTGACAGATTGAAAAAAATTAAAAATTGTTTTTAAATGGATACTCATATTTGAGTAGATGGTCTGTTTTTATTTATTTATTAGACAGTATATTTATTTTACATCTACTGGTCTGAAATTCGAGAAATCTTGTGAGAAAAATATGTGTCCTCCGGCAGCATTCGAACCTGCATACCATGGGAAAAAAACATCATTAGATCTGACATATCTTAAATTCGACTACTTCGGAATAGTGCTTTTTAACATATATTCACCCGATTTGTGCATTTAGCCAGAAAAATCCTCTTTTAGGCAAGTCTGATTAAATACATTACAAATATTATGTCTGCTTATTTTGAGCATAATCCTTTCATATTCACGAATATTTTTCTGTGTATTATTATCAAATGAGGCAAGAATTTGATTGTAATACACAGAGAAATATTCGTAAATATGAAAGGATTATGCTCAAAATAAGCAGACATAATGTTTGTAATTAAATTAATCAGACATGCCCATATATATATATATATATATATATATATATATATATATATATATATATATATATATATATATATATATATATACATAAAGCATGTTTCGTTGTATCAGAGTGCGGATAGACATTTAATTGCTTCAAGCCGGGATCGAAAGCCGACCGATTTTTCGTCAATGGGAGATTCTACCACTAAGCTATCGAAAGGGAAATTCTAACGTATTATATACGAATTTATACAAATTCCAGCAGCCAGAGTGCTCAATTTATTAATAAAGAGCGGTGCGTTAATACTGGCGGAATTTCATTTTTTTTCAATAGAGCTCGATCGAAATGACGGGAATGAAACAATAATAATAATAATAATATATATATATATATTAGTGGGTATACGTTTTAGAGAGGCTATCTCAGTTTTTTCTTTATATTTTCTTAAACACTGCAATTCATATGGATATACCAAATTTGAGAGGTCTACTGAAGCGATATTTTGCGTCTGACAGCAAGTGATCAAGGAAGCCACATTCTTAGTTAAAACTTACCGTTACCAGATCGTCCATGGAGAACAGACTGACAGAATAAGATCTGAATCGCCTTTTTAAAGAAAACAGTTTTTTCTCGTTGAGAATTCTACGAATCTATAGCTTCAATTTTGTATCAGAAGCTTAAACAACAGTAATCTATATACATTATTCGGACTATTCTCTTCATCTTTATTACCATATTTATGACATTGTACGCTCCGGCCTTCTTCAGGAGGTCGGAATGTCAAATTGAACCCTTTATTTCGATCGCTGGTATCAGTTATCTCTTGTTAATTCACCTGTACAAGTTATCTCCAAGTTCTCCACTGCCTTAACCAAGTATTGAACTCACAACTCTTTGGGTCCTGTCACTGGATCTAAACGACGCCTATATCCACTGTGCCATATGTCCTTAAGGACATGTGGGACTTATAAACTTAATGTCTTCAGCAACCATTTTTATCAGTTCTCATATTGCAATTTTGCTGTTATCATTCCATTTTTTTTACCAGAGAACGTATTGCAATTTTCATTGTTCTTATTGCTTTTCTCTGACACCACTTATTACTGGTTCCCATATTGTATTCATTTCTATGCTTGGTCTGCTCAGTAGAATTTTGTGGCCTAAGAATATATGCTGATTCCTTAAGTTTATGTATTTTCCAACGATGTTCTTTGTCTATGATTTCTTTATATTTATATATTGTAATGATATATGTGCACACATCTGTAATTATTGATTCACAGATTTGCAAACAAATATGCACACGCGCGCGCACACACATACATATATATATATATATAATTTACATATGCATACGTTTGTGTCACACTCATGCAGACACGCACACGCATATCTTTGTGGGTCTATATGTGTATGTGTTCACAAAATACATACAGATGCTCCCAAATGTGATTTAATTGTATATCATTTTGCAGGCCCCCTTCTCCAAATCTACTTATCTTTCAACCGATATTTTCTCCTCACTTACTGATCTTCTACAAGAAGGTTTGATCAGGCTGCATAAATAAACCCTTTTTTATGTCGGCTTATCTTCTCTTTCCGTCTAACGTTCGGACAAATATCAAAATATTCGGAAATAATTAGAAATCACGCAGGAAAGATTTATCACCTGGTAAGATCGGCTTCTATTTACAGTAGTTTGGTTTTAAGGTGTCAGTTAC
>OZ010572.1:144114849-144122349 GCA_963932145.1 Acanthosepion lycidas
AGAAGCGACAGAATTTTCCAAGTTTAAACGCAATCGCCTGGTCTGAAGATTGGGTTTAAGGATGAGATAGACTGTCACCTCTGGCTGTTGACTTCAATGTCCACTTTTCTATTTAATATATATATATATATATATATATATATATATATATATATATATATATATATATATATATATATATTCTCCATTTACGGAGGAGAATTCGATCCGAAGATTTGAACATATTGGTGTCCACGAAATAAATTTATAGTCAAAATGGATAATTAAAATCGCCATCTTCTTAATATTATATATATATATATATATATGTGTGTGTGTGTGTGTGTGTGTGTGTGTGTGTGTGTGTGTCTTCTGGGATTTGCCAACTTCTTAGCCAGATCCACTTCCCACATATGACCGAATGACCAACCATCAGATTTGTTCGGGAAGAACTTCTTTGTTAATTGAGAAATATTTCAACTCCCCTTTGTATGTATGTATATCTGATTATAATGTTTCTGTAATACTGAGTCTGGCAATAATATTTAATAAACTTTTTTCATTTTATAATTTTCAACTAGAAATAATTAGAATACCTGTCTATTCGGTTTAGCATAAAATATTTTTAAATTGTCAGGTGTTCTTATTTATTTTTGATGATACTGTATGCAGGTGTGTATTCCTATGTGTGTGTGTGTGTTTGTTTTTGTGCATACATACGTGTGTATGTGAGTGTGTATGTTTATGCATTATGAGAACTAAATACACATATAAATTTCATTTATTAGAAAAAAAATAAACGACGCTATGTTGGGCAATGTTAAACGAAGCTCAACTATTAACAGCAATCATTTCTCTGGCTTTCAACATGTGCTGGAAATACTTATCTGCTTAAAGAGTCATTATTCTGTAATCCACTCGAGCCTACGAAAAATCTCGCATCGTCTCTAAGGAGAAAGAAAAGCCTGTAACGTCCCATAAAAATACGGTCGAGCACACCTAAGAATTTTTTTTTCAGTAAGAACGCTTCAACACGCCTTTTTATTCTTCAGTTTGTTGGGCCTCGTTCGAATAAATTTCCAACTGAAAGGTTTCTCAACGAATTTAAAACCTATTCTTCATGTTTTTGTTTTTTCTGTCAGAAAAACAACAGCAAGGGAACTGACAAGGCACTTCGACAAATAGGCACATCTCACTGATGATTATTGTTTGATAAACTCTATTGTCACTATCTCCTAATAATTTACATTCATGCTTAAATACACTGGTATTATGTAGACAATGGACAAAATGAGAATAAGAAAATAGGACATATTTTTGATTAATACCTTTTAATTTCTCTCTGATGCTTAACTATTTTAATAGTAATTAAATATCAGTTGATTTTTTTTGGAAATCGATCTGAATTTTTGTTTGAATTGCGAATAAAACAGACGACAAATGAGAAAAGAAAATTTAAGAAATCTACACCTGAAATTCATTGAAAATTAAATAAAATTGTTTAATCAATTCACTCCAAGTAAGGCAATAAAGCCACTAAGACGTAAGAGGCTACTGAGAGTGAAAGAAAAGACTTTAGAAGAATCAAGAAACCCAATCCTAAACAGGAAACAAGGCATAAACTAATACTCCTGTTTGTTTAGGTTAATTTTTATTTAACGGCATATCGCCAAATCTATGGGGTATTTAATGCCGAAATATGAATATTTTGAACACAATTTTATGGCTTCAGCTAATATATATTTTGAATGAATTGTATGCCTCCAACTACAGACAAAATGTATTGTTAGCTATTTTACTACAAAATTTCTTGTTGGCATTATATATATATATATATATATATATATATATATATATATATATATATATATATATATATATATATACATACATACATACATACATACATACATATATATATATATATAAATATATATAAATATATATAAATAGAAATATATATATATATATGTATATAAATAGAAATATATATATATATGTGTATATAAATATATATATATGTGTGTATATAAATTATATATATATATATATATATATATATATATATATATATATATATATATATATATATATATATATATATATATATGTATGCATGTATGTATGTATAAACGTGTACTGGTAATTTAAATATAAAAATGTATTTTTATAATTTCATGTTATTTTGTTTTCGATTGTGGGTTCACTATTTACCCATAGCTGGGACGGTTGCCTTACAGAAGGATATCTCCACACATGTGCTAAAGACTGGAGAGAATAATAATACCAATAGTCTCTATATATTTATTTTTGTTTTAATAATAATGGTGACAATGTATTTATATGGTTGGAGGTATGATGGATAATATTTCAGAAATCTCTTTCAGAAATCTCAAACAAATTTTGTATATAGAAAATGTTAAAGGTATTATATAACCTGACTGGTAGCATTAAAGTAAATCTTTGGATTTCTTTTTTCTTGAGACGCTGCAATGAAATTTGGTACCGGAAATATGGAAGAGTTGCGTATTTCGTTTCCCTCGCAAATCTGATTAACAGGCTTCTTTACTTGGTTTATTTATTGCCTCCTGTCCTCACCCTTACTGTATTTCGCAAAACTGTCCTCTAAGAAAATCAGATCACTCAATAGTATCTCTTTACGTCTCATTCCAATCATCTAGTAGACAAAAAACTCTTATTCATAAGTATTCATTCTGTTATCAGGATGATGATTGGAATTCACGCCGTGACTTTTTACAAGACTGCCTTTGAACTGACATTTTAAATTCCACACTGAGAGTTACGCCACAGAGGTTTCAGATTGTGTCAAAACCGGTATAGATGTTTTCATTCCTTCTTGAAAATTCCAGGAGAGTCCTATATCTTCTCCTTTGTTCCCACCAGTAGCTTCTGCTGCTACAGCCCACAGTAATCAAAATTTGCGGCTATACGAGCGTGGCAGTTTCCATCATAACAGGCGCCTATTCGTGTTTGCAAGTAATGGATATGAACGCGTCATCGAAGGAGCTAAATCTCTATTTGCTGAGAGAATGAGACGCCATATTGCATCTAACAACTTTAGCTCTCGTGATTATTGGTAGTTGTTTAATAGTGTATTAAATAAGATTAAGTTTTCTACTCTTCCTCTCTTAAATCAATTTAAAGTTTTAACAACTTCCGCTGATAAAACTGAATGTTAAAACTGTAAATTATCCTTAAATTCTAATCTTGACACATCTGGATTATCCTTGTCTAACTTTGACACTTAGAACTGAAGCTCTGTTGAGTGATATACATATAACTCCTTATGCCCTTTCTCTTATCATCTCTAATTTGGATCCCCACAAAGCATGAGGACCTGATGGTATCCCTGTATAATAAGTGCCTCACGGTCTCTTGCTTTCCTGCATGGTAGAAGTCCTTAATTGCTGTTCCAGTTGTTAAGAACTCAGATAAAATGCTTGACCCATCCAACGATCGATCTATTAGCCTTCTTCCTCACCTTAGGAAACTACTATAGGCTTTCATCAATGCTGAATTGCTTAAGCATCTCCTATCACAGACCTTTTTTCAGAGAAGCAATATTGTTTTCATTTCCCTAGTTCAACTGCTGATGTACTGACGATAATTGCGGAAAGTGTCTATCAAGTCCTAGATAAGAATGGTGAAGCTCGGTCTATTGCTTTGGACATCTCGAAAGCGATCGACAGGTTTCGGCATACCGGTCTTCATCACAAGTTGAAAAGTACGGTGTCTTGGACCAAATTTTTGTACTGATCCATTTTTTCTAATGAAATCCTGAACTGAAAGTCTTCCTGACTGGCCACTCTTCTAGATTCTTTTGTATTAATACAGGTGTCCCCGCCACTGCTCTCTGTATAACTGATACTAACTTCCAGGAGAGTTGCTAATTTTCTCGGCTGACACCAAATGGAAAGACTATATTGAATCCATTGATAGGTCAACTGCTAAGTAAGTTGGTTCATTGTGTCGTGCTAAACATTTTTTCTCTCCAGAACATATCTTACATATCTAGGAATCTATTCGTCCATATTAAGTATATTCATGTCACATATGGTCTGGTGCTCCTGCTATATATCTATAAATCCTTGATAAAATCCAAAAATAATCAGCAATATTATTGGTTCTGATGTGGTATGTCTGCTTCAGTCATTTTCCTACTGCCATTAAGTTGCATTTTTATGACCTTTTTATAAATACTTTCATGGCACATATTCAGATGAGCTCTTCGCTATGGTACTTAAACTTTTTCGAATTACGCATTACTAGACTGGCGATAAGGTGTCACCAATTTACAGTTGAGTTGTCTAGATGTACTCATAAGAACTTAACAGTTTCTTTTCTCACACTTCAGGTTTGTGGAAATCTCTTCCAGCTCCATGCTTTCTAGTCAACTTTAACATAAAAACATCTAAATGCAATGTCAATCGCTATCTACACTCCTACTGATTACATTACTTTTGTTCTTGCTCCTTAGTCATGTTTTGTTTTCAGATTCTTCCAAACGCCCCCAATAACCCGATTGTGGTTTTCCTGCATTGTTTGGGGTGAACTCGATTAAAAATCTAGCCCAAATCAAAGAAACCAAACCTCAACATCGTAAGCAAGGAAAATGCCCATGTATCAGCAGATAATACCGTCGTAAATAACAACAGAGTTAAGAATGTTATAGTGCATATTAATGGCAGTCGTACCAGTCGGTATTGTAGAACTGGGGACAAATCTGGAAATCATGGTAAGTTTCAGGATAAGTCAGAGAGCAGGATTAAGAAATCTGCTAAACACATCAAAGAAACTTTTGAGTAGTGCGGATATTTTTACCAGCTACTAACCTGCGTAAACCAGCAATTACTACTGGTGTGAACGAACGAACATCAACAGCACAAACAATACTACTACTACTACTACTACCAATAATAATAATAATAATAATAATAATAATAATAATAAATTAACAGTTTAATCAAGGATATCAGAATCAAAATAGTATCACTGTACCAAATGCAAATGTGTTTCTTTCCTTTCTGTTTACACGAGAATTATAAATGTTGAGAGTTCATGTAATCGTGTAAAAAACTAAAAAAATAAAAAAGAGTTTGAGAGTTTGAAATGTAGAGGCAAATGTTTCATGAAAATCTGCTTGAAACGGCAATCCGAATGATCACTCAGGCATGAGCAAAAGAACATTTGCTTACGCATGCGCACAATCTTGTCCATTCTCTTAATATCTCTATATTTTTCTATATGTTGTGTGCTGTTTAGAATCTATCTATCTATCTATCTATCTTGGCTACTTTTTAATCTGTGCATATATCATCGATAACGTGTGAGCTTAAGACGTTACACCTGCAAACAAAATATCATATTCACTATATTTTTTTATAAAAATCTATGCGCAAACAAGGTTGCAGTTATCATCTATATAAGAAGTCGGTTAGTTATACAAAAAAACAAAACAAAAAAAAAACAAATAAATTAACAATAGATGATATCAAATTATGAACTCGTCTATCTTCAAAATAAGAATTTGAGGGATATGATAAATTATACTTTGAGGCAAAAGCATTTTTATTTACATTAAACATCTATACTCCCTCCAAAAATAGATTATTTCATTCTCTCTTGTATAGTGCCTCGAATCTGAGAGCTGCTTTCCGATATTAGCGCATATATACAAATGTAAGTCAAACATTTTCGACACTTTCGCCATCACATATCTTTAGATTTGTCACAATGACTTCTGCTTATCCGTGCTTATAGTTGATACTATGTTGATCACGTGATCGAAGTCTATCTTGATCTCGACAGTTTTTTTACTGCTGTTACAGTGCAAACATGGCCGCTCTGCTAGCAGTGTGCACCAAGGTGGAACAATGAGCAGTCTTCCGATTCTGCAGAGAATATACTACATCATCGATGATTATTGGCCGATTCACCATAACTATTTCTTGTGCGTGGTGAATCTTCTCATCAGCGGTGGAGGCTGGCGGGCGTCTTACATCTTTTTCGTGCGCCACGCTTCTTCGACCACTTTTAAACTTCTCGATCGAATCATGCACACTTCTATGCTGTAGTGCACTGTCGTATTGTGTTAAATGCCCCAGATGAATTACTTCCTCCTGGGTGCAGACTACTAGAAGAGTGGCCATGTTTCACAGAATTTATCCAAACAATACCTTGGAAACCATATTGACTACACGCAGTTTTTCAGCGTAACTGATGTAGTCGAAAGTATTTGAACCCAGTACAAAACTTTGGAAAGTTTTTCCGCCATTTTTATTTAGATGTGCATCATATAAATTTTTTAAAATATATGAAAAATTTTAAGACATGTTGGTTAAATTTGAAAAAAAACATGATTAAATATATCCAACACACACTCATTACAAGCAAAAGCATACACACAGAGACCCACCAACTTACACAAACACACTACACACACACACACACAGAGTGGTATGTCTTGATAGGAATAAAAATCGGCACTTGGTGAAATCAGTGATTAAATGTATATATTTAAGAATACAAGATAACAAATTCGGCAAGATTTCACATACAAATCCGCAAAAAGGTGTCTAGGGGATTCATGATTCGAAGTTTTTATTTCTTTCGCGTGGTTTGCGACAAGAATGATAGTAAACGCCAACTACATTTGCTTTCCTGTCTGAAAGAATTGGTTTAAATAGCCTTGTGACAAAACTTGTCAAGTTTTGAGAACATTAATATTTGTGTCATCTTTGAAGGAGTGTCCTCGAAATCTAAGTAATTTGCTCTAATTGTATGTCCTCTTTAGACGCTATTAGCTATTGAATGTGAGAGATATCAGAGAATGCATTCTTCCCAATCAAGTTTTCGTCTATATTGATCTCTCTTTTTAAAAATTATTTACCGTTTTCTTGATGGTTTTGGAAAGGTCTTTGAGGATGGAAACTTGAGTATGAATGTTATATCGATATTGTTTTATTTTTGTTCAAAATGGATGAAAGAAATGGAAATCTGAATAAAGCAAAAAATAAATACAAATTTTCTTGTACTGTGTTTACAGAATGAAAACCAGTCATAGAGAAAATATAGATCTGATTTTAGAATTTGTTTATGGTTCAATCCGATATTTCATTTTATAAACAGATAGAAATAAGAACGCTAAATGGTGCAAAAAGTCGGATTAAAAAGTATCTGTGATCGGATGCCATAACCGATTATGGCGCCTCACTGTGAGATGGTTTTCCTCGCTCAGTTGAGAAGACAGTGGCTCTGACACGAAACGATTTTGACCTGTTCTCTTTCTAAATGAATAACTCAAATGGTTTTTCAGTGATTATTACGACAGGTGGTGTCCAGATGGCGTAACATTTTTGAAAACTTGGTAAAAAGGAAATCAATTAGTTTAATGTTTTTTTTAGATATTAAACATTTTGTGTTGTGGATAATTATGGTATTACACGATTTGGACAATTTTGTTGTTACACTCAGTATATATATATATATATATATATATAT
>OZ010572.1:144129849-144142349 GCA_963932145.1 Acanthosepion lycidas
GACAAATAACTATCAAATAACATCACCTGAGAACTTTCAACACAATTAACCAATAAAATGTGTAGCACATTGATCTTAAAGAGAAGATAATGGCATAATCAAAATGTTGACGTTGCACATTACTTCGAACAAAAGATTAGGTAGAACCACAAATAAGTAATGGAAAGAGCAATAACAGATACTGGACGTGAGAAATCTGTTTTCCTTCAAAATTATTTGAAATCGCTACACAAAAGTTTTAATGTTTCAATATTTTGATTGTACTTCTTCAGGCGATGGTACATAACTCCTGATTAAATGATTTTTAAGGAAATTTAAAAACAAAGTGTTACCGCTTTTCCGAAAGTTAAAAGTTCGGGGAACATAAAAGTATTGAAAATAGACTTGTGTGTATATCATATATATATATATATATATATATATATATATATATATATATATATATATATATATATATTAGTGGATTTGACCAATCATAATTAAGTAATTCATCTAGTCTAGAAGAATCCTCAACAGAATTCAGAAAGCACTGGACGAAAAGGTAGCAAACCAGATACGATACAGTGCCTACTCTTCACAAATTTCGTTGTGTGACTCATCCAAGTCTAATTATACCAACGAACTGTGCACCAATGAGTAACGCATACTATCCCCAAGCCGCTCCATTCAGTGTATTAGAAGGCAGTTCAAGCTAGGGTACATATATATATATATATATATATATATATATATATATATATATATATATATATATATATAAAGGGAAGAGGTTACATAGTTCCAACGAGAGAAAAGTGTGTATAATAAAAAGAAGAGAGAAACTGCAAAAGTTTTTGGTTGTAATGTGGATTTTTTAAAAAATATATTATGCTTTATTTTCCATAATTTTGTAATACGGGTTTCTGGTCTTGCGACATTCATCAGGCAAAGAGTGGATATTTCACATATTATTGGAAGGAATTAAATTTTTTTATGTTTTTTGATGTTAGATATTCTCGATATTAGACATTCTTTTTTTATGTGTTAGTGACGGAAAATGTCTTTCTTGAACTGGCAGAGAAAGAATTCTGCATTTAGGGTAATAAAACAATTAAGATTGGTCCGAGAAAGGGTGAGAAAGATATCTATATTCTTATCGTTTAATGACCCCATGTGTGTTCATAGATCTGTTTCTATTTTTGTGTGTTTTTGTCAGCATGTGTGCGCATACGTATATTCCCTCTCCATATATATATACATATATATATATATATATATATATATATATATATATATATATACAGTGTTATTATAAAGGATTCGTATACACATATGTACAAATACACATACGCAAATACACACACATACACATGCGTAGGATTCGCGTGCGTGCCTGTGAGCAATTTTGTTTTTGTCAATGTGTATATATATATACCAGTACGCGCATGTACATGCGCACTCGTTCTCTATACACGCATACTGTCTTATTGTAAGGAATTAGGATACACATACATACACAAATACATCCATATATTCATACATACAAACACACACACCCTTCCTATGTTATGTAGGTTTTGCGCGCATGCCTGTGAGTAGTCTATGTGTCCCCATATTCGTGCTCCACATATACCTGCGTGTGAGTGTATGAGCATGGATGCGAGTGTGTTGACCACGGTATTTGGCCATTATGTAGCATGCTGCGTGCTTTTGCGTGTGGGGTTATGATCTATTTAGAGCTGGTTTAAATTTGTTTATGAAGGTTTTTCCTTGTAGGTAAGAATAATTGTCTGTTTGGTGCATTGGTTACATTTATAGATGTGTTGTAATACAAAGAGTTTTCTACCTGTCTATATTTCTGAGATGAGGTATTATGTACACTATTTACATTATTCGGACTATTGTCTTCATTTTTGTCGCCATATTTATCACAACGTTTCGGCCGTTGTACGTTCCGGCCTTCTTCAGGTGGTTGGAATGTCAAACTGAACCCTTTATTTCGCTCACTGGGGTAGACTGTTCCCAGTCCGAAAATAGGACAAAATTGCCGTCCCGTGATTTCTATTGAGTATTCTTCTAGACTCGATGAATTACTTAATTATGATATATATGTATATATCCAGCATATCTTCATTCAAAATATTATGTCTGTTTATTTTTATTTTAATCCTCCCAAATTCACGGATCAGTTCCTTAGTGTAGTTATTACACTGATTAAGAAAGACACCGTAGTTTTGGTTATTTCTTTTATTTTCCTAAATACTTTCAATCTCATCCAAGATCATCTCCAGGGGTGAATTGCTAAGACAAAAAAAATTAATGTCATTGATAATTTTGAATTTCTTTGTAAATGCGCATGAAACGCGCTCCGTTATATTCAATTTAAAAATTAAATTTAAGTATATGTAAGGGAGGTAACTTAATTTAATCTTTTATTATAAATGTTTTAAAATACTCAATAACATTTTAAAAATATAAAATATGTATATTTTTACAATTTGAGCATCCTAAAACTTTGATTTTATATACACTTTAAAACATTATTGTTGTACTCATAATTAATTTTATTTAGTGTTGGTTGCATCTTTTTTATATAAAGCGCTTCAAGAATTTGAAGTTTTTGTTTTTATTTTCATATTGATTTATACTCCATTTATTACTATTTAATATTTCTCCAAATGGTGAATGCAGACAGAATTTGAATCCGACATCTGTAAAGTAAGTCTTCTAGATAATGTTGTTGCTGTGAAACCAACATATTTATGTATTTATTTATTTTTGTCAGAGATACAATCTCCCAAAGGACATTTAAATTGATATACAATGATGTTTTTTTGCAAAACATTAGTTGACGAAGATTTATTCCGGACGATTAAGTTGGTTGTATTAAATTTAGTATGGTACATAATTAGTTTTATTTTTTTACTGGGATCAGTGGGGGATATATAAGTACTTATGAGTTTACTTTTTTAGGATTTTCTCATATTGTTTGTAGTTGAGTGTATTTGCTTGCGGTATAGTAGGTTGATATATTTAAGGTTATTTGAGGAATTATTATGGTCTACTTGGTTTATGTTAATATTTCTAATAGATCGTCTAATTTGCTCATCAACAATGTAATTAGGAAAGTTTTTTTTTTTTTTTAATTCCGTGTAGAACTATTTTTTCGTGGAAGAGTTAACTTTTTTTTTTAACATTCTCATTTATAGTTAAGAGTTCAGGTTTTTATGCTATTTAGTTTCTTTTACACGAGGAGGTAATAAATGGATTATTATTGGTTTCTATCTATTTATCAAGACAAAGTATGTTATTGTTATTAAGTTCACATGTGAATTTAAAAACGGAGGTTTTTGGAAATTTTTTGGAGTTAATATATTTCATCTACATTTTTAACTAAGATGAGAATGTCATCTACATATCTTAGGTAGATGGCAGGCTTTTTAGTGGTATTAAATTTCTTATTTCAATGTTAGCCATGTAGAAGTTACTAAATGTTGGTCTCTAACTGGTCCCATGGAAACACCATCACGTTGTTCGTATATATTATTTTGATTGTCATAGAAGTGAACCTCATTTGTACACGTCAAGTGTAGTCTCCATAATATATAAATTGACGGAGAGATGGAGTGTTGTAAACATTTTTTTATAATTATATCAGCTTTTCTCTAACTGGGACATTGGTAAATAAACTTTCAACATTACGTGAGTCTACGGTTTCCTTATTAGGTTTTTATGTTTTTAAGATTTGAATGAGTTAATGTGTTGATTTAATACTGCATTTATTAGGAATGTATGATGTAATGAAGTGGCTAATGATTTTGTTTAATTGTTAAAACGGAATGGGGATTTGGGATATGATAGGATGGAGAGCTGAGTTAGGTTTCTGCATTTTTATAGTTTCAGTGATGAATCCTGGTTTGTTGTCACCAATTATTTTGTGAAGTTTTAAGTTGTCTTCTGCGTTGTTACGTGTGACCAGTTTGTTGATTTTTTATTTCAGTTGGTTAAAAGGATTTTTATTGACGTTTTAAAATTTGGTGTGGTTGTCAATTATTTGTTGTAATATTGAATTATAATCAAATTTATTAACTACAACGAAGATATTGGTTTGCTGCTTATTAAAAAAATATATGAGTATGGCTACGTAGCTCCTTGGCAGTGATTTTTAATAGTGTTGTTAGGAGCTTAAATTGTTTGATTTGCATAATAACTTCAGACAGACTGTAATCAGGAGGACAGTAAATATCAATTAACACAAGTAAATCTGTGATAGCGAACGGAGTATTTACAAGCAAGTAGGAGTGAAAACCTTTAGTTAAAATCAAAGTCTATACCGTTTTTTAACTTTGACCCTGTACACGGCCCGTGTTACGTTAAGGGTTAGTTTATATGGATTGTAGGGGAAGATAACAGTTAACTGTAGACTTGAACAGATTAAAATTGTAATGAACGGGGAAACATTCTCTTGGGAGACTGTTCCACAGGGCAGTGATTCACGGGAAGAACCTGTTAGAGTATAACTCGCCAATGGAATACGGATGGAATTTAGGTGGTTGTAACAATGTAAGTGGCATGGCGGATCCTAGCCGTGAAGGGTAGCCCTGATGGAGCCATGGAATGTAGTCCGTCCGAGCGCTGTCCATGGAAGTAGCAATAGAGCAGCGAGAGGCTCGTCACATCCTACCTTTGAGAAAGAGTTTGGAGAGCGAAAAATATTTCTTCTCTAACCCAGGACTCGGATACCTTTTTGGACTCTGTTAAGACCGGGAAATGAAGACTATATATATATATATATATATATATATATATATATATATATATATAACAACAGTACTCCATTTTCAGTCTGATCTGCCTCTTATGAAGGTAGAGCATTGATTGGTGTATTATTACAATTATTTTCGTAATTGTATTTTTACACGAGATATCTCGGAGCTATAGCTGGGCATTGAGCAACAGCAAGTTTACTTAGATTTACAGCACCTTCCTCTGTGTTCAGTCAAGAATTGTCTCAATCCCCATTCGAATATTTCATTCATCCAATCTCCACCTTCCGATATGAACCTTTCATGTCTCATTATTTTCACAGGTCCCGAGCGAGTTTTAGCTATGCTTTTAATTCTTTTCTTTTTTTGCTTTTCTCGTTTATGGCAGATCCTCGATTTAATTTTTTAATTTTTATTTGTTTTCATTTTCAATTTTTTTTTTTTTTTTTCATGTTTACAAATTTGCAATCTGGTTATCTCGGTTTGACGAGGTAAGCGATCTTGATCTCAATACACTAAAATTTCTTATTCTTTTTATTTTATCGGAATATTCTGGTTTCTCCTCCTCCTCCTGCTCTTCTTCCTCTTCTTCTTATTATTATTATTATTATTATTATTATTATTATTATTATTTTCATTATTGTTAAATAATTGTTCACTACAGTATCTGTTGTCATCCGCTGGGACTCAAATGACTGCAAGTCAACGCTGTAGTCCAGTATTCTAGTTTATTTTATTAATGCTGTCGTCTGCAGAGTTTATATACAGGATGTGTAATTCATCCATTACTTTGGCAATGCTCTTCGGGACCATTTCAAGCGCTCCAATTATAACAAGCACGTATACTCTTCATATTACCACATTATTTTAGTTCTCTTTCATGATATAGACATTAATATCATTATTATTAGTTATTGTTATTGTTTGCTCATTGAGTGTTTACATGAGTATTAATTTGTAACTTATGCTGGCGACACAGTGACACCAAGTCTACTTAATCGACAACAGTCTCCGCAGTTTTCGAGCAGATTTTAGTAATTCAGTCCCATGAATGGTTTACATTCTTCATCGGATTTCCAATGACCTCAATATTTTTTTCAGCCTCTGTAACAAATATGGTGTGTAGCGAGTTTCAGCGCTGGCACAGACGACTGTCTGTAGAGAATACAGATAATATCAGCAGCTAATTGTCTAGTATCAGCAGCTGACTGGCGCTTTAAAAAAAATAATAATTTCAATATATTTTCTCTTTTTTTCTATTACTTTGACTTTCGCCTAATGAGCTGGGTCATCGAAACTTAGAAGTGCTCCTTTGAATCTGGTCTTATATGTAGTTTTCTTTTTGTTTCTAAAACATAAACACTTGGAATTTGCTATTTAATGAAATGCGCGCTTTTCAATAGCCACGCGTTAATACTTCCTATCTGTTATTATTCCTATTTTATAGAATTCAAAAAATCATGATATATCAGCCTGCGTTTTCTTCTGCTTTTGTTTAGGATCACTTTGCTGAATACGCATAAGATGATATTTATACACAAGGGAAGGTCGATTTTAGAAGCGTAGTATTGCACTATTTACATTATTATTCGGACTATTATCCTCATCTGTGTCGCCATATTTATTACAACGTTTCGGCCGTTGTACGCTCCGGCATTCTTCAGGTGGTTGGAATGTCGAACTGAACCCTTTATTTCGTTCACTGGGGTAGACTGTTCTAGTTCCACGTGTCATGTTTTAGTGGATGTCATTTGTCAGTTATCTCCTGTTAATTCCTCTCTCCAAGTTCTCCATTGCCTTAACCGGGTATTGAACTCACACTCTTTCACTCCTGTCACTGGATCTAACTAACTAAATATGGCGACATAGATGAGGACAATAGTCCGAATAATGTAAATTGTGTACATAATACCTCATCTCAGAAATATAGACGAATACCGTAGTATTGCACTCAATCTGAAAGTTGGAGGCTGACAATAAATAATGATACAAAATATTTTTCAACTCATTTACACTTTTTGAGTAAATGAGTTTAAATATGAAGTTTAATGTTCAAAACGGTAGCGTTGGAATTTAATTCCTCTGATCAATGAAAGCTTTACAGCACAGCCTTATAAAATTTATAATTGACTGAAGCTTTACAAATTGAATATAGACAAGATGCATTGCACAGCTCACTGTGTCATTAAATAAGACCTTCATTTACTTCAAAGGGAATTTATACTGAACAATCTAGCTATATTATGATGCATTATGTTATACAGTGCAGTACTTTAAGTGTGATTTTCAAAAAACAATGCAAATTTAAAGCATTTTGTATTATAATTTGTACCCAACAGTATTATTGTGTTATATAACCTTTTTTTTCTCATTTTTGATTAGATTTCGTATGATTTAACAAATGATCTAACATATCTTATTCACTGAGTAGCATTTTTTGTATTTTTTTACAATTATTTTCTACTTTTTTGTACTTCATAATTTTACTATTTCAACAATAAATCCAAATAAAGTTGATATTTTTTGCATTAGATACATTGAATGGAAAATATATTCAAATCAGAATTCTAAGTATGAATCACGCCAAGCAAAACATGCAATATTTTTATCGTATTCGGTAAGTAAAAAAAAGTATAAAATATTTGTAAAAGATTACAAAAAACTACACAGTGAATAAGTTATGTTAGATCATAATTAATCAGTAATCTCCTGTTAATTCCCTCCTGCTAGTTCTCCACAGCCTTAACCAGGGATTGAACTCATACTCTTTGGGTTCTGTAACTGGATCTAACTAACGCCTTTATCCACTGTACCATGTGTCGCGATCCAAGCCTCATACCTACACATTAATTACGACTCCAATGTAAGAAATTATATTATGGAATATTAGTGTTCGAGCCTTATATATATATATATATATATATATATATATATATATATATATATATATATATATATATATATATATATATATATATATATATATATATATATATATATATATATATATATATATATATATATATATATATATATATATATATATATATATATATATATATATATATATATATATATATATATATATAAATATAAATAAAGGTGTTGGCTAGATCCAGTGACAGGACCCAAAGAGTATGAGTTCAATACCCGGTTAAGCAGTGGCGAAGAAGGCCGGAGCGTAGGACGGCCGAAACGTTGTAATAAATAAGGCAACAAAGATGAGGACAATAGTCCGAATAATGTAAATAGTGGACCTAATATTTGTCTCTATGCTTGAAATGAATTCATTTGTACAGTTCCCAGTGAAGAGAGTGAAGCAAAGTGGAAGCTTTTACAAACAACGCGTTTCGATTTGGAGTGCTAAATAGGCGTTTTGAGGTCGAAATGAAAAACAAAACAGTGTGTAAGTAAACATGTATCGTTTCATTCATTTGATAGGTACAACGCCAGGTGAAAGAAGAGGCAAACAGAGGATGAATTGGTCTGATAACGTCGCTAAGTGGCGTGCAAGTGATACTCTTGCTGCTATCGGTTTCTGTTTTTCATATAATTTGCTCTCAATCTCAAACTTGAACAAACTCAGATATCCGAGCTTCAGTATGAGGAAACGTAAACTTTTATATAATCCGAATATCCTATTGTATGCTTATGTTGTCCTGGTTAAGATTCCTTCAGAATTACCTAATCAATGAATAGCAGATCATTGATTTATTTCTTTGTATTTCCCCACTTTATCTTATATGTCTACTGCTCTCCCTCGTGTAGTTCATATTTTTCTGCCATTTGTCCAGTCGCGATTTTCAACATCAAATACAGAAACGTGATCTCTCTTTAGTTTTTTTTTTAACTGGGTTATATTTTGTTTGGATGAAATATCTTCTACCTTTGGTCATTAAATTAAATTTGATGTTGCTATTATTATTATTATTATTATTATTATTATTAGTAGTAGTAGTAGTATTATTATTATTTCATAATTTTTCCAGATCTTTTGCAGATTTTCTGCTGATATTTAAGAAACAAGTAAACCTTAACAAGAGACCAGCATATCACTTTACATGAGGGATTTTCGTGCAGTTATTTTCAGCGAAATCTTTTGTAGGACTCTTGTGTATAATTCAGCTGTAATAATTTCAAAGCCGCCAATAGGTTCCCGTATAATTGCCTTCAGTGATCCAATGATAACGTTTACGTATCTTGTATCCCTATTAATTTTACTCTGAGTTTTCACACCAGGATTAAATGGCCGATTACTCTGGAGATCAACTGACAACAAGTATTCTAAATACTCCCGCAGTTCCCTCAGTGTTCACAATGCAATTAATAATATTTTCATCTGCCGGTTTTCGACATTTTCACTTATGTCCAACTTTCAAACACTGTAATTCTCTTTGGAACAGTTCCAAGTAATTAAAATACATTTCACTATAATCTTGTTTTATATAATTTTATTTTTTTTTTATTTCAGTATAAAAATTCGAGACTTTCTTATTCCCACATTCGAAGATTACGTCTTCTTTTATGCTAAAGTCTGTTTATAAAATTAAAAGGGCCATACTTTAATCCGGATATTTGACATGGAAAGAGGCATTTAAGAAACACATCCATTGCATCACCGTTTTCTAGATATACAATCAAATTGAAATGAAAATCAATTGCAATTTAATCATTTTAATTCCCCATGCACAATACGAATGTTTTTCTAAAAGATAATAAGCAAAATCAGGGGTGCATATTATGCACAGCTGCAAAAATCTTTAAAACATTGTCGTAAAATAAAATAAGAATTATCATAAAACTAAATTAGAATAATATTATTCTATGTTTAAAACCAATATTTTAAAATAAGAGTAGGAAACGCTGGTCGTAATGAAATTGGAGAGGTACAATTTATAGGGTTTGATTATCAAACAAGTCGTGCGTGTTATGCACGAGTAGAAGCATTTTCCCACACTTTCAGCACAATTTTAGTTGTGCGTATTATGGATGAAGACGGATTATACATGTAGAATTACGGTATTTACTTCTATTTTTTAAAAAAAGTTACTAATGTGTTAAACTTAAAAACAAAAACTAAATTTAACTTATTCTTTTAAGTTTATTATATCTTTAAAATAAAACAGTCGCTTTGAAGTTTGATATCTGTCACGCTTTTGTTTATATTTTCAACTAATTAATTCGCCTGTTATTAGGATATTCATTTCAATGAAAGAAGACTAAAAATGGAAAGCAATAAAATTTGGGCTTATTTTCTTATTTTTTACACGACGTTTTTTGAACAACTATTTTCACTTTATTTTACTTTTCACATCTTGTAACTCATCAAGTTGGAGAGGCATCATATGTACCACTGCTATAGCATCTCCGAATAACAGGTGCTGTAAGGTTGGATACGCTGGTGGTGCAGTGGATAATGGCTCGATATTGTTAATCGGAGAGCCGAGTTTCAATTCCGGTTGGGTTCGTTATATTCATATACGCGCAAATACCCTCGGGGTAAACTAAGAATCCAAATCATCTCCCCTCCAGCTTTGTGTTAATATGTAAAACGTGTAACACTAAATCATTATTATCTCAAAAAAAAGTTCTTACAATCGAAATATTTTTTGGCTTTAAATAACCTACAATGGGTTAATAATCCGTAGAAAATGAATCAAGAAAATCAATCGTCAGTGGTATGCCTTTCGCAAGATAATCGGTTGGAAATCATTCCTCTTCAGGCTGATTTTAACTCGAGAGTTTACCCCGTCCGAGACTGCTTGAAACCCCAAGGAAATAGAACATAGTCAGCCACGCAATTTAACCCATAGCTGGGGGATGAGATAAGCGATTACAAATTGTATGAATTGTAGAAATTAAAATAAAATATTCTGTTTTTATTTTTTTTTTTTTACATTCCTATAAATACTTCTTCTATTCTGTTTTTATTTCTATTTATTTTTTACATTCCTATAAATACTTCTTCTATTCTGTTTTTATTTTTATTTTTTTTTTACATTCCTATAAATACTTCTTCTATTCTGTTTTTATTTTTATTTTTTTTTACATTCCTATAAATACTTCTTCTATTCTGTTTTTCTCTTTTTATATTTTATTTTTTTTTTTACATTCCTATAAATACTTCTTCTATGTGTCATGTCCCTTCAGGACTTTTGGCGATCACGGCTCTTTACAATATCCTGTCATTGTAGCTCTTAATATCTTTTGTCTTTTTGCCATTAACCCATCTCCCCGCAATTCCTGCTCCGGCATCCATTCGCTCTGCTCTCCAGGTAGGCTGTGCGTTGCTTTCCTCTCGTCCTCTCCAATTTGTTCTCTGAGGATCAAATTTTCCAAACCCTATTTCCTCAGTATTGGCCCCAGAAATTTTAACTCTCTTTTCCTTGTCTTACGTATAAGCTTTTGGAAATAATCTTTCGCCATCCGAATCTGCATTTGGATTTCCATATCGTAATTTCCATCCTCTGTTAATACACTTCTCAAATATCTCAATTATTGCACCTGTTGTCCCCAATTATCTGCAATTTTCATGCTCTGCTATTCCTATTTATATCAAAAAAACAAAAACTGATCGCTGGTGAGTTTGTAATTCTAATAGAGTTAACTAGTTTCGCAATTCATTTACTTGGGTTGTAACAGTTGCTGTTCAAAATAAGATCGGCTTAGAGTAGGCTGATTTTGCGAAAATTAAAGCGCTATTTATATCTAATGTACATTATTGCATCAAAAGTTAGGGTACCTCGACGTGGTGTAATGTTTATGAAGCTTGACTCGCTAAATCAATTATAACTGAATAGTGAGTTCGTTCCTTGTCGGGTACCCATACTTTCGGTATACACAAGTTAACACAAGTTATGCTTAGAAACTAACCATATAAAACTAAAGAGCTTCTAGTGATAACTAAGCTAAACCTTATTCTATCCATTATAAAAGGCAAAGTGATAAATCTATTCTGTCATATAAAATGCACTCAATAAACTCACTCCAAAATCTTCTTAGATATATGAGAATTGGCAAAGGAAATGCAGGCAGACAACAAAAATAATAATATAACAAGGGCGCGATGTAACAGCTTTAAACACGGACCCACTTATAACCTTCCTATGGAGAATTATGCCACTGTCATTACTTCTTGTGTAAATACCGGTATTCAATTCTTCCCAATATATTTTGATTCGTTGGGTTTTTTCCGGAAGATCCTCTTTTCTAATTGGAAATATTTCATGTGCCTATTGCTTCGCCTTGAATATAAAATAATTACGGTATTGTAGGTGCTTAAACATATTTTCAATGGATTTCTCCTCTTCATTTAAAAACTGAGAACGAAAAAGCATGCATGATTTTAAATAAAATCCGATGATTATTCCGGATTGTAGTGAGAATATAAATTATAACATCATTTTCATTGGTTCTTTTATAATGAACACTTAGATTTAGGTGACTGTTTATCCTTTGTGCGAATGTTTAGTCGTATTAACGTAAACATTACTTTAGTCCTATGAAAGTTGTCACACGAAAGCTTTTTCCAATATATATATATATATATATATATATATATATATATATATATATATATATATATACATATATATATATACATATATATATATATATATACATATATATATATATATATATACATATACATATATATATATATATATATATATATATATATATATATATATATATAGATAGATAGATAGATAGATATATAGATATAGATATAGATATAGATAGATATAGATATAG
>OZ010572.1:144144849-144154849 GCA_963932145.1 Acanthosepion lycidas
ATGCCTTAAAGAAATACCAAAAACTGTAATCACAAGTACAGCTTACACACTACGAAGAGCTTTATCTATGTAAAATGCGTGTGATCTTAGTTTTGATTTTGTTTTTTACAAAGAAGTTCTGTGGAAAATATTACGGAGCCATTTTTGACGTCACGTTTCTGATTAGGATCCGAATAATAATTTATTTCTATGCGTAAATAGACAAATAAAATATTCAATTTTTCATCTTGTTTATCACAGTTAAATTGAGATTACCTCTTCTAAAAGAACGTAAACCTTCCCATGGAACCGAATTTACTATTTTACAAGGATTTGAAAATTCATACTAATTCAATATCTTACATATTCAATTCGCTGCTGAAATGTTACGTGCACGAACTCGTTCACAAAATCAGACCAATTACAATAGATATCATTTTTTTCTTATAAAGTAAGAGATCCTTGTTTAAATTTTCAGCACCTCCTTATTATTAAAACCTAAACAATTTTATTTACGTGTCTGCTTGTGTTTATATATTACATAGTTTTCTTCTGACTTTTCATTCGCAGTTAAATTCGAATCGAATTAAAACAATTCCCACCTCCCTCCTCCGTAACCTTACTCCTCGTGATGAACACATTTTTCAAGCACGGCGCAGCAGGGTTGAGCAACAGCCAAGCAAACCAAATGTGCGCCCACTTCACGGGGGCCCTTCTCTATGCCATCGAAAGCACCCCAGGTCGAATATATCAGATTTCACAGCCGCCCTGCCCCCCATTGTGTATTATTATACTGGCGATGGTGAAAGGGAATGTCAACCTTGAATTACTTGGAAAGATGACCTGGAATCGAAAAGGTTTTAGTCGGGAGTTTTTGCAAGTAACTACATTTTGTTGCAATTGCAGCAGTTTGTTGGGAAGTAAGTCAGGATAAAAAAAAAAAAAAATGTAATAATTGATAAATATATTTGAAAACAGAAATTTCAAGACAAATACAAAAAATATATATTTCAACAATATGGTGCTCCCACGTGCGTATTTTTGTACGCAAACGTAGTAAATATAAAAATGCTTAGGTAAAGACACACACAAACATATACATATATATGTAGTATATATAGTATATATATATATATATATATATATATATATATATATATATATATATATATATATATTATTCTTATTATATATTATTATTATTACTATTGTAAATGTCATATTTAGCGATCCATGTGTTTAAGTGGTATCCTTGTTTTTTAAAGTGTAAATATATGCCAATTAGACTTATACATTCTAGAATCTTATTATATATATGCGTGTCTGTGCCAGTGAATATGTGAGTCTATGAATATGTGCATGCGTGCATATCTCTGTTAGTGAGTATGTGAGTGTGTGTCTGTGTGCGTGCGTGCGTGTCTATGTCAGTATGTGTGTGTGTTTGTGTGTGTGTTTATATGTGTGTGTGTGTGTGTGTGTGTGTGTGTGTGTGTGTGTGTGTATTTGTGTCTGTGCCTACGAGCGTGTCTGTGTTAGTGAATATGCAAGTGTGTGAAGCATGGACACAATCTTTATTTCGGAAATTTTTGCATCTGTTGTAGACATGTTTGCAAAAAAACGATGTAAAATACTATAGAGTTTGAATGCAAAACTTGTTAATCTCTCTCTCTCTCTCTCTCTCTCTCTCTCTATATATATATATATATATATATATATATAGGTGTGTGTGAGTACGTTTGAACTTCGTACTTAGTTCATAGGTATATATATATATATATATATATATATATATATATATATATATATATATATATATAAGCAAATAACAAACACACGCATATTTCCATAAATGTGTTGGTATTCATATTATAAATAATATATATATATATATATATATATATATATATATATATATATATATATATATATATATATATAAATATTAAAAAGAAGTGAAGAGAGGTGCCGCAAACGTTTTTGGTTGTAATGTGAATGTTTTAGAAAAAAAATATTATGCTTTAAAATAAAGCATAATATTTTTTTCTAAAAAAATCCACATTACAATCAAAAACGTTTGCGGCACCTCTCTTCTCTTCTTTTTAATATACATACTTTTTTCACGTTGGAAACCACTACGACCTCTTTCTCTTATATATATATATATATATATATATATATATATATATATATATATATATATATATACAGACAACCTGTTTCGCTGTATCACAGCACCTCAATGTGACTGGACATCCGATTGCATCAAGCCGGGATCAAAACTCTGTCATCAGTCAGGGGCTCTACCTCTAAGCTATCAGCGCACGGCACGGAAAGAAATTTATATATATATATATAAGTTATGATGAAATATAGATGCCTCAAGAAATCAATTGACGAAGCTTTAATAAAAGTGTAAACTCTACACATCTACTACAGGATCACGTGTGCCTTTGGGGCTGACACATTGTACATATCTATTTTTGAGCGGGAGTAATGGCAAATTTTGCAAGCTTTATTCTTTTCTTTTTTGAAGAGGAGGATGTAGTCAAGGGGACTTGAGAGTCACATCTAAATATTCGGGAGCACTCTCAGTCGGAATCCGTTGGATCGACCTGGGTCATCCTACTTGAAGATACATCTAACTGGCCTTCTCTTGTAAAGTTTTACGCTGATTTTTTAAAATAAAAATACCATATCGCACTTATTTTTCTGTGATTCAGATGCGTTGTAGACACTTAATAGCCTCGGTGTCATGAACGGTACATTGGACTTTGTATATGTGCACCCAACCCTCGTTTCTTTCATGTGCTACTTTTTAATTCAATAATGAAAATAAATATAACTGAAATCCATGTGGCGATTCAAAGCACTGAATAAGTAGAAAATCATCCTCGCGTTCTTAGACTCTACCGAAAGGAAGTACCAAAGTTGAATCTGAATCCTATTTCTATAGAAATTTTATCATCTAAAAAGTAAATCCCTAACTAAATAATATAGGCATTATTGTACTATTAATCGCTATTAATAAAAAAAACAAAAAACAAATCAATTGTATAATCACTAAAAAAACCAGGCTCCCATCCTTCTATAAAAATTAATTCAATGTATCCTACTTTGCATTATTTTATATAATGATTGTTTCTTTGATACAAGGCACAAGAGCCGTTCAATACAGAGGAGCACTTATTGAAGTTAGAGGAGAATATAAAATGTGCAAATTATGAGGATGTGTAGGGAAGTTGACACTAGACTTGAAGAGGTTAAGTTTGTAGTGATCGGGGAAGCATCCCCTCGGGAGTTTGTTTAAAAAATAGCGATTCTTCGGAAGAAGCTGTCCGATTTGAACTTCTATCTTGTTAGATGAAGGGAATGGTGATGATTCGACTCAGTGTAATCACTCAGGAAATGGACGTAATTATGGAATGTATGTCATCAAACAACTCTAGGTGATTACATAGCACTCCAATTGTATACCTGGTGTCTGTGTGTGTGTCTTTACCTAAGCATTTTTATATTTACTACGTTTGCGTACACAAATACGCGCGTGGGAGCACCATATACAGTAACATAAAACCACATCAGTACATCCTTTCCCTATATCGTCCACTGAATCTCTAGGTATGATAGAACTGTATAGGTCTACAAAATCGTAAATGTCTTGTGATGATCCCATTACCAAAATACAGTACATCTCAAATTAATCTAATAATAGAAATCAGTGATTCTGCTTTCTTTCCCTGGGCTAATTTCATGATGATGAGTTGGGAGATATGCTGACAACATAGGTATTGATAATTGCGATGAGATTGTCTTTAAAAAAAGTAAGTATTTGTTATATACCGTACCTATGAACATTAATGGGCATGTCCCAATCTTCATAAATACGTTGGACACTATTGTAAGAGAGGGCAATATGTTGCCTAAACTGGCACCGTGAACTGTCAGCGTGAGCTCTTGCTGTGTCGAACTGTCTGCCTTTGGGCAGAGAGGAACTCAGACGAGGCTATGCCGAAGGGCAGAGTCTCGTCCGGGGAGGTAGAGGATGCCCGATACCACGAATGCTCGGAATTCCCCATATTAAATTTGAACTTGTGTCGCATCCTACCTCGTGGGGAGGCAGGTAAATATCGTAATATGCAGTCTAAGTAGTCCACCACTAGCAGTGGTTTACCTACTTCATTCCGCTGGCGAGTATTGTATTTTGTTGATGTTATAAAGATTACCATTTCATTTCCAACCACCGTTTTGGTTATCCCTCATTCAGTAACCTTTTCAGCAAAAATAATGACGTAATAATGTCGTTTTTGACGTATTTTTAACGTCAAAAAACGACATTATTAAGTCATTACTTTTGCACCAACCTAATATAAAACAAAAACTATAATCAGGCAATGGAACATATCAGGGGCGCACATACCCTTAATTCTTCATAAAACTTAAAAATATAGAATCAATAAATACTAAACATTTAACACATCTCAGTGTATGGTTCAGTTATAACAAATTTATTATATGTGATAAGGAAACTGAACAGAGAATAGGTTGCGCTTGAGGTAGTTCCGTCCAATACCGAAACTTTTTACAAAAGCAAAGCATTAACCTATAAATGTGAGATCTTAAACAGTCTGATCAGATCTAGATTTTCATATGAATATCAGGCATGACACCGAAATTGTTCAGAAATATCTAAAAAAAAAACTCAGTTGTATGGAACTGATCAAGGGTTATAATTGGTTTTGAGCGAATCAAGTAGCTCATGGCGAGGACAAATACTTCTTCGAGCTTTGTGGACTGGCGCTGCAGAATCACGAAAAAGAAATGTACCAAATTACACAAACCACCATCACTTGCGGAATTTCAACAATAGCAATATCTGAAAGGAAAAGCACCTGTAGTGAAAATAATGATATCCATTTGCTGACTTTCCACAATACTTCGAAGGCAAAGAAATTTCGCATAAATACTATTAATTTTACAAGACTTGAGAAATATATTTTCCTGAAAAAATATTTTATTTGAAAGATTTTATAAATTTTAACCTATGGTATCACTGCCTGTTCTCTCAGTAACTGCCGAATATTTCCCTATAAGGAAACGGTTATATTGCCATTAACACATTAAAACTAAATTACATTAGCTACAACAGAATCATAAATGTAGTCTGCAGTAAAGTAGAGATGAAACCATTAATCATGAAAATTACTTTAAAACAAGTTGAGTAATATTTATTAATGTCTATTGCAGTCATCCTGTGGGAAATGTTCAGACAACTCGGTCGGGACCATGCATAAGAAGGATCAAAGCATAAATCAGAAACTGCTTTTTGGCAAAAGAACTGATTCTGTGTGTCAAAAACATCACGGCACCGGGAAAAAAAAACCACATGAAGGAAATGTATCAAAAGTTGTCCAACAGAAGAGAGAATTGGGCGGGTAAAAAAAAAAAATCTTGATAAAAAGCCAGAATTTGTTATAGAAATAAAAACACACGTCGAATCTGAAATTAACGATTGCACTGTTATTTCTGGAAGGACTTCGGCTTTTATTTTAGTAAAGACTGACAGAATTGGGCATTTTGAAATAACTAAAAATAGAGATTAGATTCTTAATGATGTCATGGGATATCCAACAAGATCCACCTGATATTATTATTATTATTATTAACAACAACAGCAATAATATTGTTGTTGTCTGCGTCCGCACGGTTTTCGTTTTCAACAAAAGCTCTTGGGTTACGGTTCTTCTCCATCAAGTCCTGAAACAGAGAACCCCTTCAACAGAATACTTTCAATGCCAAAACAGATTTCTGATGCGTTCTTATTAATTTTTTATTCTGATCAAAATAAGACGGTAATTTCTGTGTTATCGACAGCAATGCCTGGAAATAACTAAAACTCTAGTGACTTTATCATCCGTCATGTATTTTGGCAGTTGACATTATTATTATTATTATTATTATTATTATTATTATTATTATTATTATTATTATTATTATTATTATTATTTCCCTTGATTTCTGCTCCATAAACATTTCCCTCCGGGTCCCAATAAGAGACCTAAGGTCATAAATGTCTACGCGATATTTTCCATTGAGAAGTTTTGTAAACCCCCCCCCCAAAAAAAAAAGAACACAGGCATTTTACATAGATAAGGCATTTCATAATATGTTAGCTCTGTTTGTGAGTACAAATATTGCATTTATTTGCATTTCTTTAAAGCAGGGGATAGTAGGAATCCCTTAAATGAGTCAATCCGATGGTTCCAACTACACTTGGAATTATTGATGTCTACATGTGCCGCATTTTTCAGATTTCCACTTCGAGAATCTTGTATTTTGATAGTTCTACGAAAATTTTGCATTTTAGATTCACAGTATTATGAATGATAATTACCTGAAAGTTCCTAGTAAAAAGACACAGATCTTGCGCTGCAAGAATAAAGCCTTCCATTTCAGCCTTTAATCCATATGCTCATAACCACTGATCAGAGTTTATTTTATTAACATCGACTTTATTAGGACGTTCTGAATATTGCCAATGCAGAGGTTCGTCTTGTCAGCGTTGTTTCATTTGATCAAGACCCTTATCTTTGGCTTTCTTTTACATAATTTCTGCTGCAACAGTTGGTTCTTGGGTTCTCTTGGGTTCTCTTTTGTTTTTCTACGGAATCTATTAAATGTAAATCTCGTTTGTATTTACAACTTTCTTTCATGATTGATATTTTTCTTTCTGTTTTCGTGTTGGTTAACTAATTTCATCGTCCAGACCTTTGTTGTTTCCATGTATGTTAGTAAGCCAATAGTTGTCTTGCATGACAATTCTAGCTGAATAAGACATCCTCCACCTTCTTTACGGGAGTTTGTATAGACGGCCTGCATCAGCCCTTGGGTGATGCGTGTTATGCTCAGAAAGAAGCTTTCTTAGAAGTCATTCGTCTGATGTTATTTAGAGTCAATTTCAAGAAGTTTAAATTATATTGAACCACTGGATCTAACCAACGTGACTAAACCCAGAGTTGTGAGTTCAGTACCAAGCCACATCATTGGTGAACAAAAAATGTAGAGCTGAGTTAAAGGGAAATAACTGAGACATCCGGAAGAAGCATGGCACGTGGAACTAGAACAATCTACCCCGATGGGCGTAATAAAGGGTTCGATTCGAAATTTAAATCACCTGAAGAAGGCTGGAGCGTTCAACGGCCAAAACGTTGTGAATATGACAATGAAGATGAGGATAACATTCCGAATAATGTAAATAATAATAATAATAATAATAATAATAATAATAATAATAATAATAATAATTATTATTATTATTATTATTATTATTATTATTATTATTATTATTATTAAGCTCGAACAATGATAGCAACGAAAATGATATTAATATTACTGCTGATGATTAAGAAACTGAGGAGCCTGGAAAGCCATGTGCAGGGAAGAAGCAAATCTGAAATAATGTAATGAGGAAAAATATAATGGAAAATATAAAAGCATTTCGAGAAAAATTGTTGAATAAAAATAAGACTAAGATAAATATAGAAATATTTTTAAAATAAGGGTGGGAATAATATAGAAAAGACGCAGAAGCAAATGTGGAAAGAAGGAAAGAAATAAAATATATCTAAAAGAAAAGACTGAACCACACAAAGAAAAAACGAGGAAGAGAAAATGAATTTAAGGGGGAAAAAAATTGAAATCTGAATGCACAAGAAATAAAAACAGAGAGAAATTGAAAAAGAAAATAAAGAAATTGAAAATAAAAAGAAATGTAAAGAGAAAAGGCAAAATAAGAATAGAAAAATAAGAAATAAAGTTTTAAAAAAATAATGAAAAATAACAGTAAAGAAAGCAAGTCACAAAGGAAGATGACGAAAGAAAGCACTAAAGGCTAAAAAAACGTTTCTCGCTTTAAGGTGTCAAAAAGAAAACCCCAAAAAACAAAAAAAACAACAACAAAATAACTTAAATTTAAAACCAAGTTCACAAGAATACATATGTATGCAATTATATTGCGATAAGTTGTAGTTTAATGCATCACCATACATCAAATATAAAATATATAAAATGAAGACATATATATATAAATAAATCGCCAATGGGATTTGTATCCACGAGTTGAATATTATTTCCCAATCCAAACATGAAGACACAAAATTCTCAACTATGGTGGCCTATTAAAACGTTCTCAGAAAACGGTCAGCTCAAATATGCCTGTGACGTATTCCTTCTAGTTTCGAAATCGATGTGACACTTTAATGAGAAAGTATTTCTCTTTCATCATTTACGCAGTTACATTGAGAAAGAAATCATAAGTATATATTTGCTTGTTTATTTTCAAACGATCAGTGAATCCACCTATATTATTCGTCCTAAACTGCTATAATAACACACAAAAAGACAAGTACAAAAGTATATGCATAATACCAAACACGTCAGCCCAAGGTTTGTATATTTAATTTCTTATTGTATTTTTCAAATTTACAATAAGATGCAGTATAGATAATTTACACACACAAACACAAACACACACACACACACACACACATATATATATATATATATATATATATATATATATTACTCCACGCTGTAGTACGAACTCAGAGTTGCAAGCACTATGCATATATATATTAGAGATTTAGCCATTTTATATCATTAACTATACTAATCTACTTTTTGTATGAATGATTCATTGTAATATAAATTGAACTGCGCCACATATTTGATTTAAAAGAACTGATCCGACGTGCAAATTTTCGGGATAACAACTGAGACATTATTTATTGAACAATTTAGTGCATGCCACATTGACTGATAAACTCCTCCAAAAAAATGATTCTCAAATTACCATATTAGTAAATACTCACTTTCTTAAATTTTCAAAAGAAAATCAACTTTAGCGTTGCGACTGCACGCTCCAAAAGTTTTTATCCGTTAACAATTACACATTTCTAAAAAAAAAAAAAAAAAAATATTTCGATTCGCATTTAATTTTTCGTCTCTGATGTTACCTGGATTTTACTAAACACAAAATAATTTCCATGCCTGAGGATGACTGAATGTACAGTTGAAAGTACTAGCAGAATAAAAAAAGACCTTATACAGGTTGTAGTTATTAAAAATAGGATCATAACATTCATTGAGTGGTTCGTAGGTTAATGCAACTTTAAAAATTTTGTTTGCGAAGAGATTTCGACATTTTATATCCTTAACTTTACTAATCTACATTTTGTATTAATAATTCATTGTTATATATATATATATATATATATATATATATATATATATATATATATATATATATATATATATATATATATATATATCAAAGGAAAATCTCAAGAAATGATTAAAGAGTTCGGTAATAATTTATTTCAAACAGATTATAACTACATCTGTCTGTCTGAAATAATTTATTACCAATCTCTGTAATGAAGTTTTGAGCTTTTCCTTTGATGTGTATCGTATTGTTCTGTACTTAGAAATATTGAGCTCTCTTCAAGGATTTTATATATATATATATATATATATATATATATATATATCCTTAAACGTTATTTTTTTGAGGAAATATTTGAGTAGAGGCTCTCTTTATTTATTAAACAACATATTTATTTATTTTCGGCTACTGGCGTGAATATTCGAGATATCTTCTTAAAGAAAATATGCACTCTCCGACAGAATTCGAACCTGTGTCATTCTGGTCATAGGGAAACAGTCGGTAGATCCAACGTGACTTAACCGACTCTGATCAACCTTGCCGATCAAACAGAGTCTGTAGAGGACATTTAAGCGAATTCCTCGGATTCACAAATTACTAGAATTTTTCATATTTGCAGTTTCGTATCAAAACCTAAACAAAGTAATTTTCTAAAGATTAAAGACTTTTCACGCATTTACAAGTTCATTGATGTGTAAATAATTTCTTGGTCACATCTGTATTCGTGAGTCATTCTTTCAATGTCAGATTTAAATCTAACTTATGGCCAAATTTTTATTTGTTTATGCAGTTTATGGTCCA
>OZ010572.1:144164849-144184849 GCA_963932145.1 Acanthosepion lycidas
AATCAATTCTGGCAACAGGTCCATTTATTCAAGCCCTTGAACTTTGACATGCTTCTGTCTATTTCTGTACACGCTTATCTGTATGTTAATAAATTATCGTTCACCATTTTATTGATATATTTTTTGCTAACATCTCTTGAGTTATAATTGAAATTAAAGGTTTGTCTTGTTCAAATCTTCCAAATTTAAATATTTGGTTTATGCTTGAATTTCATCATTGAACATCTTGTTTTTTAGAGAACATTAATGGTTAGCACCACTAGCAAATATGCCCCGACGAGAACTGACTTTTCTTACGTTCTTAATATCGTTTTGAAAGAAAAAAAACGAAAAAACAAAAAGAAAAACAACGAGGCGTGACCGGTGAAGATTATATAGTGGAAATTATCCTTGTCATCAACCTTTAATATCCTCATTCGAGATGTTAGCTTCAGATAGACTTGAACTTCTGCTTGTGACATGTGAGCGACACGGAGGCTAGAATTGTCATCATTTCATATTGGCATTTCATCATCTTAAATATAGAATGAATGAATGTGCAAAGGATATTTATTAGAATGAAATTGTTGAAACGAGTTCGATCTTTGTGTGAAGCCACTGGATCTGGGATAAAATGTTCAAGTATATCAAACCAGTTTCGTCGCCGGTGATTCTGATAAAAAAAACTTACTAAAGTACCACAATAATGAATGGAGAGTTTATATAGAATAAGTTATGAAAACCACTCACCTGTATCTCGCATGTATCTACTAGGCAGACAACTACAATACAAAACTTGTGGTGAGCCTAGTAGTTAAGTTAGATGCAGGTGAGATACAGGTGGGTGATTTTCTCAGAATGTTCCTAATTCTTCCACACACTCTAACCCTTTGCATTTTACTGGCTTAAATAACGATTAAAACAAAAAACTGTTACTAGCATTGTCAGCTTTAATAGATTACAATCTTATGTAGAAATGGAGATGGAAATTCAATATAAAATCCAATAAAAGAAAGATGAAATAAAACTAGTATAGTATTCAATCATCAACGGGAAAAAATCAACATTCAAAATAGATGTGTTGCGTCGGTCTTGAACCTGAATCAGTAAAATCGCTTATCTTTGCTATGTTATATGGAAACGGAGATAGAATTTTCCCAAATGCAATGAAACACATTTTTTGGTCATTTTCATAATTTGTCCCTGTGCTCCTCCTGGTTTTTTGTTTGCGGAGGTTTAATGAAATGTATATCTATGACAGGTTTTGGAAGGTTTCAATTTCAAAGCTATTTCAAGAAATGTTCATAAATCTGCGGGGAATGAGAAAATACATTAAAATAAATTACTTTCTCTTCTTGTCACTAAATGTTCCGACATCTCGTTACATGAGTAGAGATATGTATGTAGGCATTCACTTACATATATAACTTCAATTAGCCACACACATGCGTGCATACATACACACACGTACAAACACATATATATGTCTGTGTATAGATATGTATATATAATACCCAAATGAGATGAATATATATATATATATATATATATATATATATATATATATATATATACATACATACATACATATATACATACATATATATATATATATATATATATATATATATATATATATATATATATATATATATATATGAATAAAGACAAAAGGAAAAGTTCCCTTTACCAACGTGTTTCGTTCTCTGATGGACTTTATCAAGGTAAATGTAGAGAATTTATTTTGCAACGTGTATTTATAAACAGAAATAAAGTGTAGGAAAATATCATTCCGTTTTCAAAACTTTGATGAACGTTCTGAAATATTGTTAAAGCTAACGGTAAGTAAACGTAAACTACGGAGGACGCTAAGTGATTTAATTCAAAAACCTAATAAATTTTAGCGAGCAAATATTGTTATTATTGTAGTCGAATTTTTCACGTCTTATCTGTTTCTATATATTTATTTTTATTGTGAATATTAGTTATTATTTTATGTTAATTTGATAAATTATTTATGAATTTATTTTATTAAAAAAGATATATGAGAGTTAACTATTATTTTTAATATTATGATCTTTTATATTTCATCTACTCTTTATTCATATTTTTTGTTACTGCTATATTTTATTGATATTTAAATTTGTATACACACACACACACACACATACTTACATATATATATATATATATATATATGTGTGTGTGTGTGTGTGTGTGTGTGTGTGTATGCCGTAATTCGCCATTTAATACGCCTTCATCCATATTATGTACACCTAAATTGTGCTGAAAATGTGGTAAAATGCTTCTACACATGTAAAATACGTACCCCTTTGTTTGGTAATCAAATTGGACCTCTCCAATTTTATTACGGTCAGCGATCCCTACTCTTATTTAAAACATGGTCTTAAACAGAATAATATTATTCTAATTTATTTTTATGATAATCATTATTTTATTTTACGGCAAATTTTAAAGAGTTTTGTATATGTGCATAATACACATCTCTGATTTTGCTTATTATTTTTTTAGAAAAAAATGTGTATTATACATCGGGAATTACGATATATATATATATATATATATATATATATATATATATATATATATATATATGTGTGTGTGTGTGTGTGTGTGTGTGTGCGCGTGTGTGTGTGTTCGCGCGTATGTGCGTTTGATTATGATGACGCACACTCCCGTCGATTTCGAGGTATGACGATCCATTAACCTGATTCAGTTTTTTTTATGTACTGCGTGTGACCATTCAGTCCCGATAGTGAACTGCATACATGGTCACATATTGTTTAACAGCAAGGATCTCGGGACATATCCACAGGAATATTTGCTGACACTTTTCGTAACTTTTATACACAAATTTACATAAATACAATTAATTTTTCGCACTTGGAAGAATCGATATTTGCGTACACGTAAGAAATAACATATTTAAAACTTTTCACAAAATACATAATATCCACACAAGCACGCACACACACACACACACACACACACACACACACATATATATATATATATATATATATATATATATATATATATATATATATATATATATATATAGATAGATAGATAGATAATCCAAATCCAAAGGTGATGGTAACTGATGAGCGACATTTGCACATTACAAAACACTCATATTTGAGACCAGAATGTTAGTAGCAAGGTTTTCACTGTTTAACCTTAGAACATTAACCATGGATATATAGTACCCAGCGCAAATTTTCCTATTTTTAATTACAATTTTCAGTCCCTGATTTTCTTACGTAAATAATGTTTTTCAGTTCCTATTAATGTTAACTCAAAGTACAAAGTTTGAAGTGCCTGCATGTAAAATATTTCAAATAAAGATTTATATTTAACTCCTTTTTTTTTTTTTTTTTTTTTTTTTTTTTTTGATATTTTCAAAATCGGGTATGATATACCCATCGTTAGTAGTGGTGTAACTTTAACTGATGTTTAGTGTTCTAGGGTTATATTTCCTTGATAAAGTATTTGTAGAGTGAAATTGTTGGAAAATATCATCTAAACTGTTTAATCATTTTATCCCATTCAAGGCGATAAAATCACTAAGACGCATGGAATTTATAGAGTGTGAGAAAATATGAGAAAGAAAAACTCTAATAATGAAAGTGAATATTACAAAAATTCGGAATTAAGAAGACATGTATTAGAAGTATGTATTTAGAGATTCTTGATAAATTACAAAATGTATATATATATACATAAATATATTGTATATTTGGGCAGTAATCTCTCTTTTATACATGGTTAGGCAAATTTTATTCAGTTATATATAATATTCTTAAAGTTTTCCTTTTCTGATTTTTATGAGTTGACAACACGTTCTTTCAGTTCCTACATATAGAAAGGTTGAGACTATGCTTAAACCGTTTAATATAAAGTGCTTAAGACGGTTTTACAATAAGATTTTCTTAGAATGACGGTGTTATCTACAATTTCTTTTTTTTTTTTTATGGGGACAAGTAGATGTTTATCGATGTTTATGTGCTTTTTCATCGCACTGAGATTGCTTAAGGCTTTTGTCAATTTTCAACAATGACTCAAAAGTGTGGCTTCCATCACCACCATTCTGTATATTACAAGATTGCAGTTTTGTATGGAGCAGGAAAATTGATGAAATACATTTGCTGTCCAGAAGAATATAACTGATAGACATGTTTGTATTGATAATTACAAGTTTGGCAGTTTTTAATTTTCAATAGTATAATGTATGTTGTATATGTTTTCTCGTGTTGGCTGGTGAAATGTGTTGTTTTATGATTCGTTGCATTGTGAATCCATCTTATTCTTATATTTGGGCACATGGTTGGAGTAAACGAATAATAGTTTGTTGTACAGTCTTTTTAAATGTTAGTGGCGCATAATTTCTGTAGTAAGAGTTTTACAGTGGAAACTCGGTTCACGAATTTAATTCGTTCCTGAAGCCCGCTCGTATTCCGAAATATTCGTTAACTGTAACTATTTTTCCAATAAGAATCAAAGTAAAATGGATTATTCCGTTTCTGGTCTTAAGATGATTGCTTATTTAAATTTTTACAACAGTACTTTGTGCACAAGTTTATACACAATACAAATGAAAATTATTCTTTTACGTGGATTTTTTTTACATTTAGGCTAGCTGTTTGCCACTATTAGTCTTATAATGGGTTTATAGAAGCATTTTGTAGATACTGTATTCTTTGAGTATATCTGAATTGCTTACACACACACAGACACACACACAAACATACACACACACATATACATATATATATATATATATATAGGTACGATGAGAATGAATATATTACAGAGACCCATTATTATGCATTCAAACACGACTGCTGTTCTGTAGGAATTCTTGCATGTTTTGTTGCTATATCTTTATATATATATATATATATATATATATATATATATATATATATATATATATGTGTATATATATATATATATATATATATGGTAGTGTGTGTGTGTGTGTGTGTGTAATATAATATTTTTTATTATAATATTTTACAGCACTACACAACAATTTACTTGTTTCGGAACTTTAAAATTGTCCCCCATCAGATGATGTTAAATAACTTATGACAAAAAAGATTTACTGTAGCTCATTTAAGATTTAAAAACGAGGTGGGGAAACTAAAATTACAAATTTAAAAAAATATATTTGTGGCCAAGTCTTGATTAACCAATCAAATGACGGATAAAGCTAAAAAAAGAAAATGAAAAATAACGTCAGAAGGCGGAGGCAGGGGGGTTGTTAATTCATGTTCAGATAAACTGACACTTTAGGCCCGTCCACAGCAGACATGCTGTGGCAAATATAAAGTTTAGGAGCGCTGAAGTAGACATAGAGTTGTATTTAACAAAAGGCTATTTTTAAAACATTTCAAGATTGAGAAAATTATACTTTAGAACTTTCTTAAAGGGTCCGCTAGTTTAATTTAAATATTATATATATATATATATTGAACCCAAAATACAATACTTTTTATATTAAACTACCAGCATGGCTCGGCGTTGCCCGTGCTTGATTCAAAAATCGTACGACATACAGCAATCGCTATCACTTGACTTAAAATATTTTTCCCATCCTTGCCTTTAAAGGAGTGCCCTTTGCCGTGCTGATGTTGCTACATGCCTTACTTCTTGCCACTGTGAATTTTTTCTAAGCTCTATACTAAACATTAAAAAAACGAAAAAAGAACTAAACAAAATGAACACAAAACGATCAGCTCTAAAAAAGGACTCGTAACTGGAAAAACCGAATGAAAAAATAATAACAACAAATACTTTTCACACTCAACCCAATTCTGCCGAATCAGAATCAACGTTGAATTTAAGCAAGCGAATGAGCCAACTGGAGTAAAGTGCCATGCAGATGTAAATTTTTCCCAATTGTGACGAATGCAGCTATCGATTTTTTTTTTGCATGCTAGCATGCTAGTTAACATTCGTGTCAGTCATCTGTTGGCTCTCACGCTGGCCAATAGAATCTTCCCGCCTATTCGTGGCAGCCAGCTATAGGCTCTCACTCTGGCCAGTAGAAAATGGCCGCAAACTACATGAAAATTGCCGTAGAAGCATGAAAAAATCGATTATTTCCACTAATGATGGGAGTTGGGAAATACAAAGTCAGTCTTGGCCTTTCTGCTAACTTGGAGCATATGCATGTAAAATTTGGTGCAAATCCGTTGAAAATTTTGGCCGTGCATTCGTTACACACACACACACACCCTGCCTCTTATAGATAGAGATGGACAATAAAACAAGGCAATATTAAAGTCGAAAATCAAAGAATTAAATAAATATTATTTGGACCATTATATATTAATGTAATTGCAACGCGTCAGTTTTAGTGAAAAAATCTTTCAACTGTATTTTAAAGTAAACATTATACGATCCCTACACATTACTGTTAATTCATTTCCCCGATTTAGGAGAACTTTATTTTAGGAAACTTTATAATATGTAGCTTTTCAGGTAAACACAGGGGACATGGGTCATTTAAATATTTACAAATTCCTATTTTTTTTTAAATAATATTTTCCATTTTACGGTAGGGGTTTAAATAATTTGCAGTATTTTTGTATAAAATGAACAATCCAATGAAAACGGAAAACAAGCAGAGTCGAACGATCCCATCGTATTGTCAAATTGGTCACCTGAATTCTTTTTTAACCATTGTTCTTTGTTGTTGATAAGGACAATTTTTATTCTTCTCATGTATCTAAACTTACTTGTGAATTCTTTGAGCTAAAAAGATTTACTGAATTGAAGATAATGGAATAGCTTCTATCAGCTCCTGACCTGAATCCGATCGAAAATCTATGGTCAATTGGGAAGATGAAATTATATGAAGGTGGCACACATTATAACAGCAAATTAGACCTATGTGAGGCAATTAAAACTACCATGTCGGTAACTGAACCAGATCAAGTAAATAAAAATGAACAAAATCAATATAAAATAGATTACTGGCTGTTATTGTGAAGAAATGTAAAGGATTCAAAGACTTACCATATGTGTTTTTCATTTGTTTTTATTATAGGTATTGATTAATACTTATGACTGTAGTACATTTTTATCGAAGTAAAATGTGATTATTTGATTTTGCCTAATAACTTCAGGCAGCAGTTTTTACAATACATAAAATAACTTCAATAACTTCAATAAAATATAATGATACTACCTAGAATTTTAACTTGGTCTTTGTCATGACATCTATATTGATTGTTTAAAAATAGAAAAATATATATGTGTGTGTGTCCGCGCGCACGCGTGTCTGTGTGTGGATATGTACTCGAGAGTTCGTATCTGTGTGTTTAGGTGGGAGAAACCTAACTCGGACTTTTAAATGTATTATTGATGTTATTCGTCCCTTTGCTCTTTGTCCATTGAGTCAAGCAGGTGTCGAAAGATTTTTTATCGATGGAGCGAACTTTGGTCTTCAAAGTAGCTGACAATATAAAATCGTCTGTCTAGAATCGTTGAATCTGAGAACAGGGTGTTTATAGAAGGGGGGGATCTTTTTTTTTTTTTTTTTTTTTTTCTCGACCATTTCGAACGCGATGGCAGTTTTTAACGATAACTGGACAACCTACCTCGTACTAACCGCGGACATAGGATATTTTCTGCAGAAAACTAATGCCGAAATGCAAAATCCCCCTGTCACATTTAAAGTAATTTTGGAAATTCAACCTTCAAACACGGGAGAATTTGTTTAATCATTTCATCCCAGGTAAGGCAATAAAGCCACTAAGGCACAAGAGATTACTGAGTGTGAAAGAATCTAACAAAATTATTATTGTGCAGAATGAGCAATAAGTGAACTAGAAATAATGACACAAAAAATGAGAATTGACATTGCATTCAAATTTTTGGAGATCAAAGAAACTTTCTGGTTAGAACTTACGATTGTACCTATCAATTTCAACTGTAAAAACGCAGTTCTATATTGGCACCTATGTCTCACTTAGTTGCCAATCTAGAAATGCGTTTAAATTAGTAAAGTGAAAGTCTCAAGAAGACAGGCTCATTAGAAGAATTACTATGAAAGTATTTATAGAAAGAGCACGTTACGGTGGTGGGAAAGTGAGTGAAGCCGAGAAGCCAGGTCAGAAAAGATAATATTGCAGATTCTGATTTTATAAAGAATCTCTAATTGTATAGCAAAAGCACCAGACAAGATGTAACTGCAATATTCAATGGATGTTAGGATATAAATGTGTAAAATTAATTCTGACAAGAAAAAGTGTCTAGCACAACACAGTGAGGCAAATTTGCGAACGAAAAACCTAGCAATTGATTGAATATAATTTCTCCACTCCATGTCAGTGGAAAACTTTGATCCAAGAAGACGCAATGAGACAATGCCCACGGAGTTCTAAACGATACCTCCATTAAAATATCGTTGCATGTGAGTTAAAGTTATGTTCAGCTTCTATGTGACATAAACCTTCAGAATGTGGTGATAAGGACTATCCACATTTTTCTATCATTTTTAGCTCTAAGCAATGTTTGTTTTTGTTTTTTTTACTTAACCTTCCTCCTTGTTCTCCCGTTCAGTCAAACAAATTCGTTAGATTGATTATTTGCTATTCTCTTGATTTCATTATTTCCTGTGAGGCTTAAAGTTTAGCTTAGTTTAAAAAGTGTTAAAGAATATCAATATAACAAATTTGAGAAACAGCTGAAGAATTTTATTTCAGAAAAAGAATGCAATAAAAAGAGGAATTGTCGAACTTATGTTATCTTATTTCTCTTGTTTTTACACCTCGTAACAATACTCTTGTGTGAATTTCTGAGACGACGTATTATCAATTATAAATTTTTGACGTGAATTTCTTTCATTTTATTTTTCTTGTTCTTCCACCTCATGCTAATAATCTTAAGTTGTCAGCATTTCAAGACTTTCAAGGTTGTCCAAAAGTCTTGTCACCGCCGACCAAAAAGTAATGAGACTCATAGAAGAACAAGTAATACAAAGCACATGCCCTGGATTCAGTTTATTCCTTTATATTGACGCTGTCACACATCGAGAAGGTTTGTATGAACACGATCATCTTCGTGTCAGCCACCTGAAATAGAAAATTATATTATTTAGGGGTGACAAGTCTTTCAGACGACACTGTAGTTATCATCTTAGGTGAAAGTCGGCACCGAGGCATTTGTGCCATCCTGTAAATACCAGATAAAACTGTAAATTTTTGGTTCACATCTGCCTGTTCAGCCGCTATAGCCACACAGAGCATTTTACCAACGTGATAGTTCTTTGCGTACTCTCATAAGAAATGCAACCGAGTCCTCAAAGTGGGTAAGTCGTCGTTGACTGAGAGAACGAGGCGTCGTATAGATTATCACAGGTTTGCTTCTCGTGACTACTGTCGTCTCTTGTTTAACAAATGTAAGTCCTCAATCCTTCCACTCTTCAATCAATTTGAAGTGCTATCATGTTCTGATGATTCAGCAGTATCTATATACTCTTATATATATATATATATATATATATATATATATATATATATATATATATATATATATTATGATGACATTTATTTATGTCTGTCTTAACAGTAAGTCTGACAGATTCGATAAAATCATTGGCAGCTAATGTAGAAAATTACCTTCAATCTGTTGTTAACTGGGACAAGAAATGACTTCTTAATTTCAACACCTTTATAACGAATCTGATATCTATTACATTTTTTGCCTTCCATCAGCATGGCTGATGCTAATCACCAGGAGTGTAACGCCTTGCGCTTTTTTGGTTACATATTTTACCGATGACCATAAGTGGAGAGATTATATTGAAGCAACTGCAAATTCTTCCCCTAGGAAAATCGGTTCGTTATGTGACAGTGTTTCTCTTCAAAATCTTTCTTGTATATTTTTAATTCTAAAATTTTTTTGAGCATCGAATATTGCTGTCAAATCTGGTCTTGTATTTCAGCTATGTTTCTAGAGATTCTTGAAAAACTCCGCCCCCCCCCCCAAAAAAATCGGTACGTTATTGTGCCCGATCTCATATCTTGGCTTCAGTCACTTTCCGTCCTCCATAAACGAATCCCCCTTGCTTCTTCCATAAATATTTTTCACGGTAATTATTCTGATATGCTTTCCTCGTTGGCAAATCGACGTCACAAATTTAAGCGCAGTTAGGTCACATCCTTTCACTGTTTAAATTGCTAGTTTTAACCAGAAGTATGATGCTGATAGTTTATTGTCTCATAATTTTTTTTTTGCTTGGAGGACTATCTTTTAGTTTGCTGCTTTCCAGTCAAATATGGCTTTCAAAAATCTATGGTTAATCGTCAATTTCTGTTGCCATTGAAACCTCATCATTTTTGCGTTCACTTTCAACTCAGTGGCTTGTACTTGCATTGCTTGGCATTAAATAATTTGAAAGAAATTGCTTGATGATGCTTTTGTCAAGTATGATACATTTTTAACTTTTAACTAATGCAGGTTTCATCATATTTATATTAATTGTAGCCATTGTATTAGAAAGTTGAGGAAGTTCGAGTTCTACTTGATGACCGCATATTTATGGACTTTATAAATCGTAAAAGTATTTTTTATTCAGTTTTCTTAGATCTTGTACTGCAATAAAATTTAACACAAAATATTTAAGGACAAATATTATTTTTTTAGTTCATTTTTTCCTTATTTTCTAATATTTCTATTTTTGTTCCCGCTTTTTTTCAAATCTTATAATTTTCAAATGTTTTCTTTTATTTTTAGGAATATCATGTATCTCTTAAAATGTTCTGTTTTTTTTTCTTCCTATTTCGAACATTTTCTTTCTCCTTCACATCTACCTTATTGCTTATCGTTCTTTATATTTCCAAGTGTTTCCTAATCTATTATCTCTCCTCACTTGTAAAAATCCTGCTGTTTCAGCTAAACATTCACCATTCAAAAATCCTGCCTCCATAACTAACTTCCTCGCAATTATGGAAAAGGAAATCTTCCCTGAATTCCCTACCCAACCTGCTCCTTCTTTTCTGAACTGCACCCACCGGGTGCTCATAAGAGGATCCTTTCAAATTTAACCCAAGCCACCCTACTGTTTTCTAAACTTCTATTAACTTTGCAGATTGGGCGTGAAATAACAGCGTTTTGAAACGAGTCTAATTCCGGAGGGTCGACAAACACAAAGACGCACAAAGATAGACACACATATTTAAACGCATGTACACAAGCCAAGGACACATGTCATGGACACACGTGCTGTCGTATTTATACAAACAGAAATATTCACTCGTGTGTAAGCTGGAACTTCCACACATACCGGGAATATATTAATATCTGCGTAATTATAGTTGGTCCCCAAAAGTACATATACAATTTATACGTCTCATTTAATAAACTAAATTTAGTACGGGGACAATACTAAAGAGGGAGAAATAGTGCGAGGAAGATTGTGTTACGCCAATCTTACAACTACAGATGGCTTACTTGGAACAGAATTAACTTGAGAAATCCTGATTATAGTTTGAAAAAAAAAACCCGGGTGGTTCCTTGGAAACGGATGCTACATGACAAACCAGGAAAAAGAAAAGCAAAGTATTTGTTTTCACATTTTTTTCTTTTCTTAACCTTGTGTTTGTTGTTAATATGTCAATCTAATTCTCCTTTTAATAAGATTATTTATTCATATAGAAGGACACCTATTATGTACATAAGTAAAACATTATACACATATCTATAGGCTTGTTGCACTGCCTTCTACTCATGCGTGCTAATGGTTGGTACTCTTGTGGTCACATGATCGCAGTCTGAGCTTGATCCCAACAGTTTCCAGTACAGTGTAAACATGGCCGCACCGTTAGCAACGATATGTAACAAAAGCACGTATGAACAGTGTAAGAAACCGAAAGATTTCAGGAAAGTGTGGATATTTTTTCTTATATATATATATATATATATATATATATGGTTCGTTTTCTGACCTTGAGACCTGGGTTAATTTGTCAGGAAGGAGAATTCCTGACGTTGTCGTCTGAATGTAAGTCACAAGTCAGGATGACCGAGTGTTTGAGTGTACTGGCGTTGTTCAGATTGTTGATAAGGCTAGATAACACGATCTCTCCTCGAAACTGTAACTAAGGTATGCTCATCATAGGTATAGTATAAACCAGACGTTGGCTCTGTGAATATTGAACAAACACAAATGTGCCTGAGCGAACAATAGGGATTGGCTAGCGTCCCTAGTAGATGGGTATCCCCAAATACATATTGCCAGCTATTATTAATATATATATATATATATATATATATATATATATATATATATATATATATATATATGGGCTAAATTGCTCAATATCAGTGATAGAGCGTATGTAACTACAAAAGGGAACATTGAATCAATGTTCACTTACATATATATATATATATATATATATATATATATATATATATATATATATATTGTGAGAGTGAGAGAGGTCAACATCAAGTGGTGATAGACTGTTTCATGAAGATTGCGTTCAAGAGTGAGACCATCGCCACTCTTTTAACTTCAGTTATATTTTCTATATATCACTATTAATCAATATATAGTTCATGCCAATTGTTATGAACGCATTCAATATCACGGATTTTAAATATACACACCGTTTTGATTCTAGTATCTAGGAATCGTACCCCTGAAAGTCACTCCTTGTTGTGACGGAGACGCTTACCTGGTCCAATGATTCTGAGAGCGATGTCGTCTGGAGTTTAAAACTCCTGGTAGGGCCACTCTTGTTGTCAAGGTCGAAGACGGGGACCTAGACTAAGCTCGGCCAACCGCAAAAATCCCAGCGGTGAACATGCAGATGACGATTAAAACAGATCTCAACGTTTGAACTAGCTGATCAAGAGGGCTACGCATGACGGACAGGCTACAGAAGGCGACACTTGAAATTATAACAGAGTCAGTGGCAGTCCATTGCAGTTTCATAATTGGATACTACATGTCTCATTCCATGTGTGCGGCAAGAAAATCATGAAATAAAGTGGCTGTGTGACATCCTGGTAATTTGAGGTACAACTTAAACAGAAACATGTCACTGGCACTTTCTTCTACTCGGATTTCCTTTCACCTCCAACGAACATTTGCAAAGCCAAACAGTGATAGGGAATGGATGACCGGAGCATACTTTGGTGAAAATGGATGCTTATAGTCAAGAACCTGCACTTTGGTGGCGAATTTAGTTATCAACACTATCATCATAAAGGAAGCGATCAGGGGCACTTCGACGCGGTGGAATGGTTAGCAGTTTTGTCTCGGTGGATCAATTATGAATGAATAGTTAGATCGATTCTCGCTGGCTGCACCATATTTCCGACGTTGTTACACATCTAAGGTATGCTTAAAAAGTCACCTGAAAGTAAGTGTCAGCGAAGAAGAAATAAAATTCTTAGATACGAGATAAAGCCGGGGTTCAAAAGAAGAAGGTTTTGTGTAGTTAAAAATCGTTTTTGTATAGTTAGGTGGGTTTGGATCCCCAAATATTTAAAAGAAAAATAAAAAAAAACTTATAGATTAGATAAAATTAAAAATGAAATATTCGTAAAAAGAGACATGAATATTTGCAGAAATACAGAATACTTTTCTTTCTAAAAACTGATGTTAAAATCTCTTGGAGTAGAAACGATCAAGGAAAACACCACTGCAGAACTACGGCACAACGAATGAATTTTTTCCTAAATATAGCATATCAGACCCACGTCTATACGCACACACATACATACGCATGCATATACCCATACAATTATCACCACGCAAACGTATATGTAAGAAATTGGGCTGAAACGTTCTTCCCAATATAAGATTTTAAAATTAATTCACTTTGATGATTGGTAACTGGATCTGGTCAAGGCATAACCATCTATTTTTCTACAAATAGATGGAAACTAAAATTGCAAAACAACAATTCCGATTTCGAGCTATCAATATATAAAATTTTGTGACTTCCTTTAGTCTGTCCGTCCGTCACATCTTCCAAAATAGCCATACATTGACCAATCGAAATCGATCCTGAGTAGATTTTTGTTTTTATCGGAAATGTTTAGGCAAATAGATTAATATCATCAGGTGCTATTTTGTTCATACCAGAATACACATTTTTGTCAATTTTTCAATACTCTCCTGCAATGCAATAAAGCCAAGACATAAGAGGCTACTGAGCGTGAAAGAAAAAAGGAGAGAAACTTTATTGAGAAGCGAGAACAATAGAAAATGAATCAAGAGAATAGTAGATAACGATTGAAACTGCATTTAAATTTTTGATGATCAAATTTGACTGGAAAGCATGGCTCTGGAAGAGAGTTCCACAGGAGAAAAATGGTAGCCGAAAGGTAGCATAAAGTGCCATCCATCCGCCTTAGGGGTTCCACTTCGGGTTTGAACTCATAGTTGTCTTTCTCCTACACCAGTTGCCATTCAAGGCGATAGAACCCAGTCTATTTAACAGTAGCTGGAGGAAGAAAAAGAGGATTCACACATTTCCCAAGCACGTAAGTGAATGTAATGGATTCGAGTGGAATTCGAACTCGGCTCTCCAATTCCTCAATCCAAGCCGCTATACATTACTCCACCGTGATTCCTACGGTTACAGCTATCAAATTCAACAGTGAACTGATGAGTCCTAGTAATGCGCTAAATTCGTAAACTCTAGCTACCATAGCGAAGATTTAATCCGTACAATTACCATGAAAGAATTTATAGTAAAAGCACAGAGAAGCAATTTTACGGCAGTGGGAAATTGTTTGAAGCTGAGACACCAGGACAGGACCAATAATATTGCTGATTCTTCATTGGATCTTATCAAGAATCTCTAAATATAAAGTAGGGGCCCCGGACTATCTGTGACATCAATATTCAAAACATGGACGAAAGGTAGACTTAGATATATACTCTAGAAATAAAAAGAAAATGTCTAGAACGTCACAGTGAACCGATATTTCTTAGCAGCAGTCGTAGCAATGAATTCAATATAATCTTTTCTCTTCATGTTAGCAAAGGATGTAAGCCCAAGAAGGCGCAATGAGTCAGTCTTCTGGAGGTTAGCATCAGCCATGCTGATGGTAGGCAGAGAGCCCTCTCTCATATGATTAATAGAAAAATGTTTCGTTTTGGATCCATTAAAGTTAATATGCTATTTCTTGTCTCAGTCACCCCGTAGCTTAAATTCTTTCCATGGTTCTTATTAATACAATTCTTTCATCTTGTAATGTTCATAAATGCCCTACTATTGTTCAGAGTTTGCTGAGTAGGAAATATTCCATAAGTATGAAGAAAATAGATATATGATGCAGGCTAGACTGTACAGCTATCGAAAAGTTGTGAGTATGGCAACCAGGATGAGCTTAATTGTCTAAATAGCCATATATATATATATATCAAAAAGATATGTTTTGTGTTTCTGTTTGTTTCGTTTCTCGAGCAGAAAGTTTTCTCGTTAGCCCGAACTTTCGACATTTGTTTCCGTGAAAGTTTAAATTGTTGTAAGTTTGTTTAAGAAATTAGAAATAAAATGAAATAAGAAGGATATACTTAAGAACCCAGTCGGATTTTGTACACGCCTGACGACGTTCGAATCTCATTCTCTTTGAAATACATTTAAAATATAAACATATAAAAATAATAAAGTAAAACACAAAAGAAGATGTCGAATGGAGGGAGATCATTTAGCGATATTACCCAAAGTCTGTGCGAAATAACTTCACTCAAGGCCAATAATTAATAACACACTTAAAGGTTACACATTCTGCAATAAAAATCACAGATATAAAAATAATGAAAAGCCCTGCAGAAATAAAAATTTGATTCAACAACGTCTTCAATGCAGTTTTTAAAAAATCTGAGGGTTTACTTTTGATAAAGTCAGTTATGTACCATGCGTGATATACGCTTATGCGATCATATATTTTTCGATAAATGATTGACGAGGCAATTTTTTCCCGAAGTAGGTTGCCATTTCTTTCTGTGGTAGACCAATTGCCATCCAAGGCTAGAGAACCAGATCTCTCCTGCTATTTAGCCGGGGGGGGTCTATTAGCACGTAACTGAATGTAATGGATTCGACAAGAATTAGGACTCGGCTCACTCCGAGCCGCTCTCTATTACTCCACTGTCACGCTATCCCTTTTGATAAAACAAAATCATAATTCAGCAGTTTTATGTCAGGGCAATTTGGATATTGTCTTCCGGGTGCAAATGATGTCATGTTTACAAAGGTAGGATTTTCTGAAATAGAGCTGGATATTAATCGCTTTAACATGTACAATTTTAAAAGCCTCTACTGTTTTCGAAATCCATTCAGTGTATTATGTCATAAAGCTCATGTAAGCAGAATACGTTTATTTTTATTTCCTACTTCCCTTTTTGTTATTTTGACTATATATGAGACAATTTCTTTCTGTTCCCCAACCCCTACACTCTTGTGGGCCCTGAACTTTGAAAAGATATGGGGCCCCCTTCGCAACCAGTAACAACAGATTCAAGGTTCCATCTGCGAAAATATAGACCATGAATAGATTCCGGTGAGCTAAACAAGCCTATACAAGTGAGGGGTTGGATGCTGCAAACCCTCAAGAAACTTTTGAAATTTGACCAATTACAGGGGTATTTTCACGCCATATTAAATGAATATTAGTGTATATTCTAAGGACAACATTAGCTACTTAAACAATTCGCTTATGATTCTTCAACTAAAATAGCCTGCTATAACGATGTCAGAGTCAGCTGATATATGTTTAAAGGGAAAATATCTGACCTGTCACAAAAATGACTTATGGCATTTATTTTTCCGATGATTATAAGCTAAATGAAGTGGACTTCACAAGTAACGTGTCAAACGGCACGGAGAAATAAAGTCACTGAATGAAGATAAGTTACATTTACAGACAAAGATGAAAAGAGGAAAAACAATGTTCTATATAAGGTAGTGGTTACTATCCAGGAAAAAGGCAGAGTGAAGAGAAGATCGCCTCGCATCGACGCGAAAGGGAAAACTCCAGTTACACTGTTCAACACCCAGCTCCGCTTTGTCTCTGCCTCGCTCTTCTATAGCCATAGCTTACAACCCGATAGTGAAATTTGCTTACTGCTATAAATTCTGATGGTTTTAATTCGAGGGCGACTATCTGGCCAACGGATTATTTTTAATCTACGTGTGTTTGAATGGAAGACGGTTTACTGTGAAAACGAAACTGGTGTCTGGTCGGAGCTGCAACGATACACATTTTAATAACAGACACTAAAAAAAAAGTTCATATATTTTTTTTGAAAAATGCACTCATTATGATGTTTCAGGGGCCTTTCTGGAGTTAAGGTCCCTTAAATCTAAGCTTAATTTCATTCATAGTAGATTCATCACTGCTTGCAATCATCAAATAAATGTGTAACAAAAAAGGAATGGAGTATTTTTTGTGAAATAAGGATAGCTGTATTTTCCGACTTAAAGACGCAATTTTTTCTTAAAAGTAACCGGAAAAATATGCGTGCGTCTTCCAAGAGGCATGTAAGGAAACACCCAGGCTCAAGTAAGCTTGGATGGTCAACTAATTGGCTTGACTGATACACATGCGGATTTGTATGTTGAGTCATAACACTATAATGTTAGCTATCTAATTCAGCCTTTTATTTGGTGCAACCTCAGTACTTAGCAGTTACAAATATTTCTAAGATAATAAACCTTCCTGGAGCCGAGCCACAAGCTTAAACATGCTCTGTTTAAGGGTAGTGGTGGGAGCCTTTCTGCTCTTGATTAGTATGTCATTGGCATACAAACAATTTCGGACATGTGATTAATGTAAACAATATGTAGCGCCAGTATATGTGGGACGTATGGTGAATGTGTTTTTTTTATGAGAATTACTTTTTTTTCGTTTTCGTAGAAATTTCTTTCCAATATTAGAGTGCGTCTTCGAAGCCGCAGCCTGTGGTAAACCGGAAAATACGGAAAGACATTAGGGGAAAAAATAGTAATAGACGTGTGTAGAAAAAAATCTGTAAGAAGAGAAAGTGGAAAACTTATCAAGGCAATTTCCATGATGATGAACAACCACAACAAGCAGTAACAACAACAAGAAAAACAAAAGAAAAAGAAGTAAAAATAAAGATTTGTATATTTTTCAGGCTTTTGGAATTCAGAGAAATCGCAAAATCTCGGTCAAGAGACCTGATCTAGAAATCATAAACAATGATTAGCCAATCTGTCAGATAAAGGATGTCGACTTCTCAACAGAACAAACGGTGAGAGAAAAAAAACATTAACATTGCTAGAGAGCAAAATGATTTGAAATAGAAGGGTAAAGATTACAGCTATCAGTATGAGAGTTTTTCTAACAATATCAAAGAGATTTTTAAACAGATTGGAAAAATTGGAAATTCAAATTATTAAAATCAGCACGAATAGGAGGGAGTATGGAGGTTGTATTGAAGAGACATATGGTCATCTGGTTCCGGCAGTGGAAAATGTATGTAATAAAAATAATAATACTAATAAAAACAAAAGTAAAGCGTGGGTAGAAGGCGAGAAGAGGAAATAAAAGAAAAAAAAAACATCCCGCGAGAACGAGACAAACAAGGTCGTCTGACGACAACAATTAGAACATCAATTTTACAAGAGAACGAATATACAGGAGAAAAGAAAAAAGACAAGGAAAGCAAACGAAAAAGTCGAATGAAGGTAGTCACACCCAAACTAGAGAAGTCAACCACAGAAGGATTCTTGTCGGCCAGTTAGGATCAGTTTAAAATAAGAAGAGGACTGTCTAAATTTAAAAATAAACAAAAAATATAAAAGTTAAAGCACACATACAGACACACATGTATATATGTACGTGTATATATATATATATATATATATATATATATATATATATATATATATATATATATATATATATGCGTGTGTGATGTCTGTGTGTGAATGTATGCGTCTGCAAACAAGTATATATATATATATGTGTGTGTGCGTGCGTGTGTTTGCGCGTGTGTATGTTTATATATATATATATATATATATATATATATATATATATGCGAGCTTGAAAATGTATACCTGTATATATATATGTGTGTGTGTGTTTGTGTGTCTATGTTTACATACTCCCACACACACACACATATATATATATTATGTGGACTGACGATTGCATATAGCATGAAACAGACTGTCGCCTCTAAGTGTTGACTTCTATGTTCACTTTTATATATATATATATATATATATATATATATATATATATATATATATATATATATATATATACATATATATATATGCATGTTTCATTTAAAACGACAGACAAGGTACCACGGTTAAGCTTTTTATTTAATTTTCTTTGTGTTCGAACAACATCTTTCTTTTCTGGACAAAGTGTGTGTAAAACCTGTCCAAATGTTTTATAGTTCCGAGCGCTCTCGGCTATACCTTTAGCCATAATCAAGGATGATTCAATTTTTTCAGCTTAATAATAGATAATGTTCGTTCTTTGTAATTTTCATTTACTGGTGTGTTGTTATTTTTGAAGATAAGGTTAGCTGTCTCACATTTACAAAGAACGAACGGTGTTCCTGATTAAACTGGACTCATAAATAATTACGTCGGTTACACAACTGCTACTACTCCATTAGAACCCATTTAAACACACACTTACCAGACTCCATTAGAAAGATACTAGTAGTAAACACAAATATGATAAATTCAACTTAATAAATTCATCCACTTGTAAAAAAAGATTAAAAATAGTGGAAGCTTTAATAATAAAAAAAAAAAAGCCAACTCTTAACAATATTAACTACGAACAGAGTCACATGTGCTAACCGTATTCGGAAATTAAAATCATCTCTACAACACACTAATTACATACTCATAATGCAGCTGAAAAACTGAATCATCCTTGATAATAGCTAAAGGTATAGCCGAAAGCGCTCGGAACTATAAAAGATTTGGACACAATTTGACTTGTGTCGCGTTTCATCTTTTAGGACT
>OZ010572.1:144189849-144191239 GCA_963932145.1 Acanthosepion lycidas
GCAAGTTCTATGTTACCAGTTTCTTCGCTTGCAATTCTTTTAGTTTTCTGCTTTCCAGTCAACTTTTATTTTTAAAATTTAAATGAATTATCAATTGTTATCTTGTCTTCCGAATTGTTGATTTTTTTTTAAATTTAAACAAGCTCTCGTCATATATTTAAACTTTTGACCTACTAACTTAAGAACATAAATTTAGTGCTCGTGTATATTTTTGTAAAATACGATTACCGAGTTTTTAGAAAGGCAAAGGTGAATTTCAATCAACCTTTATATTGAAATGGTTATACTTTTTGTGTCACGAAATTGGATTAAATTTGAAGAGATTTTAAAGCGATATTATAAGTCCATTACAGATGAATTATTGAAAATGATCCTTGTAATATATCGGTCCATGTTTCACGAGACAAAGTAAAAGTAAATTTTTAAGGCGTATATTCTTAAGCCAAAATTACATAACGTCAGAACCGAATCCGTTTGTACGCACATAATCGGGAAGAGAATCCGTATACAGAACAGCAGGTATATAGTTGCACTTACATACCTCCTGCACTCTCTACCCTACACTCCACTCATATATATATATATGTATGTGTGTGTGTGTGTGTTTGTGTGTGTTTGTGTGTGTGTTGGAACGGATGGTGGTATGAGATTAAATGCATGTTAATTTCACGGTGTATAAAAACGACACAACAAACTAGAAAGAATAATATATTTACATGACTTTTCTCAAATAAATTACGAAGTATTTTCTCATGTATTAGGAGCATGATCCATCTTATCCCTCCTTGCATGCAGAAATATATGAAATGATTTTGCACACACACACAAACACACACACACACACACAGAGTGTGCGATGGATAAATTTTCGTCCATATTACGCTAAAATGAAAATAACAGTCACATCTCATTTTAACAGATATATTTACAAATATTACATAAAATATCTTGAAATACTAAGGGTAAATTTATTCAATAAAATCACCATTGACTTCAAACACGGCCTTCAGACGACTTCGGAATCTCTTGCAGCTCTTCTGGAGGTCTCATTGTTCAAGTCGATGAATATTGCCTTCAGTTTCATCGTTCAACTGCATTCCATATTTGAAAATCAAGACGGCTGTAGTCTGGGGAGTTAGGTGTCAAGATGTAAGGGTGATATTGTCGTAGAAATTGTCTGACAGCTATAACTGGGTTCTTCTGCTTGTGTGACATGGTGCAAAATCTTGTTGCCAGGTATATGGTCTTCCAGCTGTCACCCTCTTGACTCACGGAGGCATTATCTCCTCAAGACACTTAATGCAGACCTCTATGTTGAGTCTTAGGCCCTGTGAAAAGATGAATGGAGGCATAACGATCTCTCCAAACACCTTCGTAATCACCATTAGAT
>OZ010572.1:144191439-144201439 GCA_963932145.1 Acanthosepion lycidas
ATGGAAATAGATCTAAGAACACACAGGGGTCATTAAAAGATGAGCATGCCGATAACTACTCCATCATTTCTCGGACCAATCTTAATTGTTTTATAACCCTTCACTCAGAACTTTTCACTGTCAGTTCAAGAAAGACGTTTGGATCACTAACACAATCAAATCGAGAATATTTAACATCGAAAAACATGAAGAAAAAAATATAATTATTTTTAATAATATGTGGAAATCTCTACCCTTTGCCTGATGACAGTCGCGAGACCGGAAACACGTGTAAAATATCCACATCGCAACCAAAAACGTTTGCGGTTTCTCTTTTCTTTTTAATATATATATATATATATATATATATGTGTGTGTGTGTGTGTGTGTGTGTGTGTAGGAAATGAAAAATTAAACAACGCATTTAAACTTCTTGTGCTTGGTCTGTGTCATCATGTCAGAATGAAAACATTTTTTTTCTATTAAGCCGTTAACATCCATTAGATTTTAAATTCGCCCACTCCAACTAGATATCTATTATTCTCTCTAGTAGCGCGTGTAATGTATTGTGCTGTTATTGCTATGATCAGTAATATTATGTATGATCCTGCTTATCGGTGAGAATTGTGACGTCGGCACACAACGCATTTTCTTGAAAGTGATTTTTTTTTCTTCTGACCATTCATGTATTTATTAAGTCGAAACTTTGGTCAGATGTGTTTTGGTGAACTAACAGTGCGTTCAAAATGTCGTTACCCAGTAAATCTCTGCGATGGCAATAAAAACTTTTTTTCTATATTTCTAATGGCTTACTTTTCAAATCCAACATACATTACCATCTTTAATACAAAATAAACGCAAGGCGATGAAACAACACGTTAAATCACACGTAAAACGAAATATTATGTGTATATTATATACGGTTTAAATTCTATGTATTTTATGAATATTTAAAGAAAGTGTTGTCAAACCGTAACAAAACAAATCAGTCAAAAACAACATGGATATTTAAGGATGACAAAAACACATTAGTGAAAAATTGAGAAAAGTATCAAGAAGGAAACATGGAAATTAAAGAAATCAAATATTCTCATCTATCACGGAACGTTCTCGCAATGTTGCAGTGCCGTATTTTGTTTACAGGAAATATGAAGTGGTGAAGTCTCTGTAGCATTAAAATCAACTGTCTTCCTGTCTCCAAACCCACCGCTCTTTCTCAGCTTTTTTCACAACGCTATACTTATGTTGTGTAATGCCGTTCCTAAAAAATTATGTACTGGTCAAATAATATTTTTATTTACTTAATAATCTTTTACAGTAGCTCTCTCACAGACGTGATGTCGTTTCCCTCTGTCTTTTCTTCAAATGATTTCGCGACAACTGCGCCGCCGAGCTACTTTCGCTTGCTCCCAAACTGCATGAATTTAAACGTGCTACTAGGTTGGCATCTCAGTCCCACCATTTCCCTGTCGAAACGGTTAAATGTAGCCGTCTCTTCCACTCAAATAGCTTCATGCCTCGCCCTTACCGTGTGTATAACTCCCTTCCTCTTACTTGCTTCCCTGATAGCTACAATCTCCAAATATTCAAATGCAATATCAATCGACATCTCCAGATGCCTTGATGTATTCCTCTTCCTTCCCTTCATTCTTTCTTCTATCACGCCTCTACTCTTTCTCCCCCTCTTTGTAACCCTTTAACTCCGGGTGCCTGTCTGCCCTTAAGGTAAGGCTTCAAGAACACCGGAAAGCTGTAATACGAGGTGAAGTGGAAAAATCAAAAGTGGATGACCGCATATGGAGAGAAAAGGGAGATCACCGCCCTATGTGGGATCAAGTTGAGATCATAGACAAAGAACGCCATTGGAAAATTCGGAAACTTAAAAATCAGCACATATTCTAGGCCACAAAAATCTCTTGGGCCGACCAAGCATAGAAATGAATACAATATGGGAACCAGTAATAAGAAGTGCCAGAGAAAGCGATAATAACAATAAAAATTCAATATGACTTCTGGAAAAAGATGTAATGGTAACAGCAATAATTATAATATGAGCACTGGTAAAAAAAAGATTGCTGAAGATATTAGGTTTATAATACCAAGAAATTCATACACCGATATACTCAAGGACACATGGGACAGTTGATAAAGGCGTTAGCTAAATCCAATGACAGGACCCAAGGTGTGTGAGTTCAATACCCGGTTAAGGCAGTGGAGAAGGTTAATTAACAGAAGATAACTGATAACTGACATACATTAAAACATGGCTCGTAGAACTAGAAAAATCTACTTCAGTGAGCGAAATAAAGGGTTCAGTTCGATATTCAAAGAAGAAGGCCGGAACGTACAACGGCCGAAACGTTGTAATAAATATGGCCACAACTTTAGGACAATAGTCAGAATCGTGTAAATAGTGTACATAATATCTCACAAATATAGACCGTTTTTCAATAGCACGATCGTTAATAACCCATCCATTTTATCAGAGATAGATACATAAAATGAATTTTCATGGACAAAGACTATTTCAATTGGAAGTCCTCTAAGACAAGTAAAGAAAACTGTACTGAAATCTATTCTTCAACACTGAGCCAAAGAAATGAAACATATCAGCACTTTTTAAGTTTATAGAAAAGATGTTTAAAAAACCTCATGGCAGGGTTTGTTCAGGGTTTGATGAACAAGTCGATTTGAAGCAGTGATCATGCGATTAAGGACATCTATTCTGTTTAATCGCAATTAGTTCACTCATCTAGATATTACTGCATCATAAATAGTAGATCCCGTGCTAAGACATGTGGGATTGAATCTACTTTCTGATTCCTCCAAAATCTTGTGACCAAATAACAATGAGATGAAACACTATCTAAAAGAATGTATGAAATCTTAAGAATACTTCACTGAAGTATCTAGGACAACTTTGTGGTCAATCATTTTTATTGATTTTTTATTTTTTTTAATCATTTCAGTCGAATCATGGAAGTAAAAGCTATTATGATACAAGGAGTTACTGAGAGTAAAGGAAACAGACAGGTAAATAACAGAACGGGATTAAGAGAGAGAAAAAATATGACGATTGGCATTGCGTTTAAACTTTAGAAGATTTTCGTTGACGGGAAACACGAATTCCGAAGACATTTTCCTCAAGTGGGAAGTGCGATAGAATACACTATTAGCATAGAAATTAGGGTTATAATTAGCCATTACACCAATGAAATTATGAGACCTAACCGCCAACCAAGGACTTCGCTTGATTTCGTGTAGTCAAGGTAGCAACGAGGTAAGATCATCAGAACAATTATCGTGAAAATATTTATAGATAAGAACCAAGGGAATCTACGTTACAACGGTAATAAAATGACTGCATCTGTGATGCCAGGTCAAAACGGCTATGGTTGCAAATTCTTATTTTGATTTTGGTAGAAATCCCTACGTATAAAACTGTAGAAACAGACCTGATAAGATACAAATATCCGATGCAAGGATGAACTGGAGACTAATAAATGCATGAAGCAGAATCTGGAGAGAAAAAATGATATAGACAGGCATAGTGAACCTAATTTCCTCGCATCAGACTTAGCGGCCCATTAAATATAATTCCACTTCATGTCAGTAGAAAAGGTGAGACGAAGAAGCTGCATAGAGTTGCTCTCCTCAACTTAACATTAGCTATGATTATGAAAAAAGAATTAGTTCTTTAGAATGATTAATCATTTTAACAGTGAGGTTCACTCTGTACAAGACCCGGAAGCCACACGCGATAGAATGCTACAGAGTGAGAGGCACAATTTAGGCGGATTGCTGGGGACAATAAAGATTAACAGGTTCAGATTGTAGTGACCGGGAAAACATCTTCTTACTAGTCGGTTCCACAGAGCTGTTTCAGTGGAAGTTACATCTAATCAGTGGAATACGGAGTGAATGAGGATGGTATGCTACAATGTACGTATCATGGCAGGTATTAGCCGTGAAGTTTAGAACTCGTGGAACTAAGGAATGTAGTTTGTCTGTGTACTTTCTATGAAAATAGCGATAGAGGATTAATAGCCTTGCGTCATTTCGTCTGTGGGAGAGTGGTTGTATAGGGGGAAATAATTTGTCATGTGACGTCCCGCCGGTGTCGCTGCGCCAAATGTGACGTCTGCCTAGCCGCGTCCGTCGTGCTATACCGTCCTGTGACAACCAACTGGCTTGGTATTGGTCGCGGCACCAAATGTAACGTTCTAACCTTTTGGTGATTCGGATGGGAATCTGGTTAGATTCGGTATCAGCCTTGTCGTTCCCAGCTCGCCTCCAACATCTGGTTACCGAAGTAACTGTTTTGATTTCCAGTCTAACCTACCCACGTTGTGAATTGATCTTAGGCAGACGAAATCAATGAGTCGCTGGGCCGTAATGCAAGCCGAGTTCGATCAAGGGCAACACCGCACAAGTATATGTAAAATAAAATAAAATAATAACTCGAAAAGTTCAAATGTGTTAAAAAAGGATAACAATATTTTATATATGGTTACTGAATACAGGACTGCGTCTACTTCCCAACCTGCTATATGGATTCGTGACACTTTGTGTTTGTTAGGCGAGTCTTAACATCTTAATTTGTTTGTTCTTTAAGAAACTGATTCTTGGTGTATCCTCAGGTGATATTCGTGAAACTTGTTTTGGTGGTGTGAGTCTAAGTCATTAATAAATTGTTCTTGGCTAGAAGTTGAGTTCGGAATTGCGTGAATCTTAGTCAGCTTCTGCGAGGCGGGTCTTCAGAGCTCTCAGCTCACTGCAACTGCTTGCCTGTCTGTCTCCAACACCAACTGCGAACTTCACTCAATTTAACTGGAACTCGAACTGGTCTGGTTTTCACTCGCTGCGACTCTGCTTATATGGACGCCGACGAAAACCTGGGTCGGCTTGTCGGGGTTTGAGGTTCCTTGACAATTCTAATCCCACAATCCACTTCTTTGTTTTCGGTCAGGATAATTTTATTATTTTCCATTTTTGGAAGTCTTTCGTCTTCCCACCTTCTTCTGTTCTCATATTGGTATCTCACCATGCCCTCAGAGGGTGTCAACGGGTTTCCCCTCTCTCTCACAGTGGCATCTCACACCTATCCCTTCAGGGGGGCGCAACAGGCCTCCCCTCCTTCTTCACATGATTACCTCCGCCTAACGCTCATGCCACCATTCAGCCAATGGGCGCTCAGCAGCGTGGGTGTGGCCAGACTAGCCTCGGTTTAAAAAATCTTGCTCAAAGAAAAAAAAATTATCTTCCTTTTTCTTTTTTTTTCTTTTTCTTTTCTTTCTCTTTCTTTTCTTTTGTAGTGTGGTCCCTTAATCGCAATTCTTATCCTAAATGTCACCTGGAATTCGTCAATCAGATTTCCGCCAGCATCAAGTGGGTGGTGATGTGATGAGATCGCATTATGGCGTTAATAAAAAATATTTTTCTTATCATAGCCAGCTCCTGGCAAAAAACGGATGCTTTTTTCTAAGATCTTCGTAGATAGCCAATGGCTCAGTCATTTGTTTTTGTAATTCTGCGGTTGATCCAACGGACATTTTCTGCGATCCAATTAATTTTTATCTCCTTAGAATTCCGCGGGAGGTCGTGCGGGCATTTTGTTTTTCGGTCAGTACGTGCTTAATTAATTTCTATTTCCCAGTTTCTGTTTCGTAATGGTCTCGGTCAACCTGAAATTTTCATTATCGTTGTCATAAATTAATTTAAATCCGACACATCCGCGACCCTACTTTCCTCGCTAATGAGAATAAAAACCTCTAGCACTTTTCTCTGTTAGAAAAAAGATAACATCGCTTAGTGTCCTTTTCGTGATGGCTTCTTATCACTTAAATTTAATTCTCGTCTGTTTTTCTTCTTTCTTTCTAGCGACCGTAAATGGTGTCGCAGTCAGCCACAAAGATGCGGAGACGCTTTTGGACTCTGTCGAGTTTGGAAAGTGATGACAGGGTAGCTCCTGCCCACGTATGACCGCAGTACTCTATTTTAGGCCTGATCTGGCTCTTGTAAAGGTAGAGGAGAGCACGAATAGTTAGATACTTATGAAATCGGATACAGGAAGCGACCATTTTCCCCGCATCTTTAACAATAGACCGAATGGACGTATTCCACTTGAGGTCTGGGGTGAGTTTAAAAACCAAGAGTCGGCCAAGACACGGCGTCTCCCCGATGGGACATCAATCCATCGTAACTGGTGGTAGTCCGAAGACCGATCGGTGATGATGGAAGGTAAATAGTTTCGTTTTCGAGGCGGAGAAGGTAACCAGCCAGTTTTTTCGCAACTGTAATGTTAGAATCAGCTGTCAAACTCTGGTCATCTAGAGCATTGGAGTTGTACACATATACCGTTGTATCATCAGCATAAATATTCACAAATAATCGGAGTATACTCTTAGGTAGATCATTCATGTAAAGTAGAAAGAAGGTTGGCCCGAGAAACGACTCCTGGGGGACACTTTCGCCTATAGCTTGGCGTTAACAACTACTTTCAATTTTATTTTATGTCAAACCCTTCTCAATGCTTGCCGGCCACTGTGATTGATAATTATTGGCAGCGTATTTTTTACATTGATGTTCAACGTTTACATGTCCCAAGAGCCACTCGATGTAGAACAATACAGAGTAAAAGTCACAGTTTTTTAAAGATATATGATGAAGATAAGGGGAACCAATCACTTTTCCAGCTTCTTTAGTAATGGATCTTATATCCGAGGTCCACTTGAGGTCTGGGTAGAGTTTAAGTTTCATTAGCCGCTTATTCATCCCTGTGAGGGCGCCTGTACATCGCGATAGGCGGACATTCAGCGTTCGTTAGTGACGATGGAATATCACTAGTTTGGTTTTCGTGGCATTGAATAGGACCAGCTAGCCCCCACCTACTTAGCTGTTAAATCTAGGTCAGACAAGAGCTCAGCTGCCAGTTGCTCTAGTCATCGAGATTTTTCGAGGTGCACCTAAATACTGTTCTATCATCTGCATAAATATTCAGAAATGATCGGAGTATAATTTTAGGCAGATCTTTTATATAAAGTAAAAAGAGGGTTGCTGCGAGAATCGGCCCATCGGAGACTGGCCGTTAATAACTACCTTCAGGGACCTACCCGTTAAGAATGAATATATTATTGAGTAAACTTCTAGTGATTTCATAGCGAGAGAGCTTGTGCAGCAATAGTTTATGCCATACCTTGGCAAAGTCCTTTGAAATATATGGTGCTATAGTTCTTGAGATATATCTATTTTCTAGTAGCTCAAGCATTCTGTCAGTTGTTATAGTTAGGACATCAGCAGTGGATCGGGCTGATCGAATCATGTACTGATTGTCACTCAAGACGTTGTTCCTATTTACGTGACCAACAACCTTCTTGCTGATTTTAACATTGAAAAGCTGATAGGTCTATACTGAGAAGATGAGCGCTTAATAGCTTTCTTGAAAACTGGGACTACGCTTGACACATCCCATAGACTTGTAGTTCTCGTTCAAGATTCGGTTAAATGATTTCAAAAAGATCGGGAATAGTTCCAGGTTGATATTCTTAAGAACAACCAATGCGATTTTGTCTGCGCCATTAGGTTTCTGAGGATCAATAATTTTGATAATTCTTGAGATTTCCCGGGCTGTAACAAAGATTCAACTGAGTTTGTCTTCTAATCTTTTAAATGTTGAATTAGAGACAAAGATTGAGAGATGCTTAGAGAGCATTTAATTTTGAACGCGTTAAAACAAGCAACTTGTTCATTATCTACATTATTTGGACTATTGTCTTCATCTTTGTAGCCATATTTATTACAACGTTTCGGCCATTGTACACACCGGTTTTCTTCAGGTGGTTGGAATGTCGAACTGAACCCTTTATTTCGCTCACTGGGGTAGACTGTTCTAGTTCCACGCGCCATTCTTAATGTATGTCAGTTATCAGTTATCTCCTGTTTATTTCCCTCTGAAAGTTCTCCACTGCCTTAACCGAGTATTGAACTCACACTATTTGGGTCCTGTCACTGAATCTAACTAACGCCTTTAACCACTTTTAAAAGACGAGGACAATAATCCGAATAATGTACATAATACCTCCTCACAGAAATATAGACAAGCAACTTGTTGCAATATTTAACAACAGACTGAAGGACATTTTTGGGAACTGTCGCTAAATTGAATTAATCAAATCTTTCAGACATACTCTTAAGACAGGAGTAAATAGTTATGTTATCAGAACAGATATCAAGTCGTAATTGTTGACATCATGAATGTCGTTGAAGAAAAATAAGGAAGAGAGTTAGTTCAAATATAGAACTCTAAGGGATGCTTGCATTAATGCAGAAATATATAGATGAGTGACCGTCTAAGACAAATTTCACTGCACTGTTTAAGAAAGATTGAATCAAATTAAAGAAAAAACATAAACAATCTTGTGAAGAAGACCAGCATAAAAACTATGTCAAATGCCTTTGAGATATTTCAAACAACAGCACGAGCTTAGCCATTCTTATTTAAACCATGACATACTCTTTCTGTAATAACCATAAACACACCGGCCTTTGGCCTAGATATGGATTTCTAATAAACGAGAAATAAAAAAAAAAAAATTGGCAGTAACTAAATCCGAATATAGAAGTTGTTGTTTGTATCAACGCTTAGAAAATTACTGATTTACAACCAGTGTCAGCTTTCCAGTTTTAAAGCCAGTAAATATAGTTAACATGTCAAATGCTAATTTTCTAGGGAGTCGGATAAGCCATTCTTTCTATTTCCCCCCATAAATGTTGTCATTCTGTTCATTAGAAAGGTTTATTTAATGCATTACCCATCTGAACCTTGCGTTTCTGATCAATTTTAACACTTCTGCCTGAGCTCCTGAGTCAACATTTGCAAATAATTGGTATGTAATAATTCATGCTAGATATAAACATAGTTACAAGTGTTCACCTACCGTTTAACCGGTGGGTGAGCATGAAGTCATTTTTCTCTACTACCGGTAAAGCAGTGGTCAGCGATCAAAGGGTGAATGAACCTGATGGGCTGTAAATAAAAAGTTATAAATCTTATTATTATTTGTTTATAAAAAAACAAATTAACAACAGTGGGCATTAATGGGTTACTAAACGAAAATAAATATCGTGAAAATCCCGCTAACCAATATGGCAGCTGAAGATTTTTCTCAAGATTTCTATAGAATATATTTCTTATTCCCATCAAGAAAGATATTCTCAAGACACTCATTTAAATATAGTAGTGAAAATTTTTACATTTCTACAAGATAAATGCTTCTCTCTCTTTCTGTTTTTATTTGTCTGTCCATCTATCTATTTATCTATCTCCCAGTCAGGAGTGAATTTGTGTGAGTGTCTGTGCGCGCGTGTCTCTGTGTGTGTGTGAGAGAGAGAGGGAGAGATAGAGAGAGAGAGGGAGAGGGAGTCAGGCAGAGAAATTTAGATATGAAGCATCGGACTACAAATAAATAAAAGGTCGTTTCGTAGACCTGATTAATCTTTGTATATATATATATATATATATATATATATATATATATATATATATATATATATATATGTATGCATATATATATTATCTGCGCAAAAAAATTTCGCATTTGCTAATATGTTCTCACTCTTTTGCTTTTGAAAAATAAGGCGCTCGAATGCACAGACCATTTATATATATATATATATATATATATATATATATATATATATATATGTATGGATGGATGGATGGATGTACAGTAGATGTGTGTGTAGCATAGCGGTTATTCACGTCTCGAGATTCAGTAGAAGCCTGTGAATAGAGTTGCTATATTTTTTCAGTTCTAAAGATTAAATTATTCTATCTATACATCTATCTTTCTAGTTAGCTCTCTATCGATTTCTCTTTCTCTGTCTCTTGCCCTCTTTCACTCTCTCTCCTTCTGTCTCTGTTTCTGTCTGTCTGTCTCTCTCTCTCTATATATATATGTGTGTGTGTGTGTATCTTAAAGAAGCAATTTATACAAAGAATTAATTAGCAATGTTAATGTGA
>OZ010572.1:144206439-144221439 GCA_963932145.1 Acanthosepion lycidas
CGAATATTCCATGGTCATAATTTATTACATTGGTATCGTAATCACGATCCAATTCATCAGACCTACAAATTCAAAAAGAAATCGGAAAATATAACTCCGGGTATAAAAAATAAAATTTTAGTGAGAGTGTATATATATATATATATATATATATATATATATATATATATATATATATATATGCATTTCTTACATAAGGTAATTGAACTTTACTGTGAGGGTTTCCCGGAGCTAATGATGAGCTACGCGTAGCTTAAAAGATGTCTCACTGATTGTGAAATGATTCGGTCCCGTCAAATTTTAGCTGAAAGTTATTGGAGGATGTATTCAATTCATTTTTATTTAACATAATACGTCCACAAATAACTCTAAACATATCAAACTACTATCCCGTAATCAGATGCATTCTAACTATAAGCAGCAGGAAAAAAATCTAGAAAAGACCCATAAACACTAATATATACCCCACTGATCCAAATAAAAAATATAATGAATTATATACTATAAGAAATTTAATACAACCAACCTAGTCATCCATAACAACACTTCCCCGTCAAATATCGTCTTACAAAAGACCAACATCATATATCAATTTAAATGACTTTTGTGATATTGCATCTCTGATAAAAATGTTAATACGTATGATGGTTTTACAACAAGGACAATGACGAGAAGTTTTACGTTTCACTTGGACAAATATAGTTCAATCTCAGAACATTTAAAGGAACATTCATCTCAACATTCACAGTTCAGACAGGGATTAGTCGAAAATACATCGGTGATTCATTAGGGTAATAATAAGCAAAAACTTAAAATTCTGAATCCCTTTATATAAGAGAATCGCAGCCAAAAATAAATAAAGTTAACGAAAAGTATAGCAACAAAATTCTTAAATGATTTTAGCGGCAATGTGTTATATAAAATATTAAATTAAAATATTACAATTAAAAAGTCTTTTTAAAAAAATCACATAATTTACCTCCTTTTCATAGCAGTAAAAACATTTTTAATTTACGGTGTTTAACGCATAACACATCCATAGATATGCAATAATTGAAGATGGTCACAGATGAGACTGAAAGTACTTGGGAAAATAAAAATTATTTGAAAGAAAATTATTGAATTTTTCTTAAATAATTTTCTATAGAAATTAATTCGGGGACTTGAAAGGATTAAAACTACAATAAATAAACATAATATGTCTATGTTTAACCAAACCTGATTGAGTGAAAATATGCTGCATGTCTATCTATCTATCTATCTATCTATCTATCTATCTATCTATCTATCTCTATCTCTATCTCTATCTCTCTCTCTCTCTCTATATATATATATATATATATATATATATATATATATATATATATATATATATATATATGTGTGTGTGTGTGTGTGTGTGTGTGTGGTGTATCCGGGAAGCAATCCCTATTTTATGCAAGTTTTTCATTAAAAAACGACTGGCAAGATACTCGTTAATTTCGACTATACGTTTAGCCATTATCATGGATGAATTTTATTTTTGATTTTAACTTAAAGTATGGATTGTTTTAGGTGTTTATCTAGAATTATGGAAATGTTTTATTTTCAAAACACGTCATCACGTTGTCACCTTTTTCATATTTGATATTATTGAGTGTTGTTTATTTTTTCATTTTTATTAATAGTGCTTCCATTATTTTAGTCTTTTATTACATATTAATTAAGACGAAAATTAACGACTGATATTTTATTTATATTTTTGATGATCTAAGTTGGAAAGCAAGGGTACGGAAAAGAGTTCCACAAGCGATAAACGCACGAGAGAAGAAAATGTTAGATTAGAACTTACGCTTAACTCTCACAGTTTCAACTCTAAAATGACAGACCACGCTGCAAATATGCCCCTACGCTTTAATTTGTGAAATAAGTCTACTAAAAAGCTCGTCACAACTGCCTTGATTTTTTTTAAAGTGAAAATATCTGCTGAAGCAAATGCTTTTAGAAAAAACATCTCTATTACATATCTCTATCACTCGATGTATTAAATTCAACCATTTTCATCAACACGTTTTTCATCCATCTTTCTCTGTCTAGACAATATAATTTTTAAAATATCCAGTAAAAAATAGAAAAACACTTAAGAAAAGAACAGATCAATAACTAAATTATTCTTATATAAGTTTCATTTGCATCAATGCTTTTGTGCAAACGGGATTCGCGATTGTTTTAACTTTCATCTTGCAAACTATTACCTTACACTTTTTTCCTGGGGCATTTTGATACATTCAGCTTTATACTCTCATTCCGTTTCTCACACAGTTACACGCGTTCAACAAAATAAACCACCAAAGTTTAATTTATACTGAAATGTTTAACTATTATTAGAGGCACTACACTTAAACAGTGATATAAATATAGAAATATTAAAAAGGAAAATCAGAGACTGGACAAATGAACATGTAGCCACAGTAAATGGCAATACGAAAATAATTTTTTAATAAATCGAACATTAATCTCTAGTGTGGCCACAAGACCATGATGAAGAGTACAGTTATGATTGTTCTCTATCTTCTTGTTCTTGTAACGGCATTCACTCGAGGTGGGTTGAGCCGGCTCCAAAAGTGGAGTTTCATGGGAATTTGGAATTCACAAGCGGTCCCCAACCGCATGTATAGCACATGAGATTTGATTATAGTGGTGAAGGTTTCCTCCAGGACCATCCACACTTTTTGAAGGGCCGATTACAGAGACCTGGTGCACTACGGGCCACAAGGTCCCCAAACGACCCTCCGCAGATTTTGAATTCAGAGTTTTCCTTCTCCTAGACCAAGTGCTATCCAAGGCCATAGAACCTAGTCTGTCCTGCTATTTACCCATAGCTGGAGGAAGAAGAAGAGGATTCACACCTCTCCCATAGGTATTAGCACGTAAGTGAATGTAATGGATTCGTGTAAAGCTCTGTATTAGGAGGGCTCCTCGATATTATGTAGTAATTAAGTAGAAAAAAACTTTACGAATCCAAAATTGCTAAGTTTAATAAATTTAGTTGAGCTACTTTTTTTAAAAATAATTTTTTATGTTGTATTTTTTTACTTAATACATTCCTTATTTCCGTGTATGATATACTGAAATTGCCAGTATTATTACAAGGTCACGTGATTTAAGGGTTTTGTCCCTTTACGCGGCCTTTTCATAACATTTTTTATTTTCCATTCAACTTTAAAAGTGTAAACTTTAAATTTTAAAGTAATTTTTCTTTTTTTCATTTACTATTTCACTAAATAATTTTATTTTATGTATTGTATTTCCATTAGTGTGGGTCATACTCAAATAGAATAATTTATTTTTTAAACTCAGACTTTTAAAAATTATGTCATTGATGGTAATCCGTAGTAGCAGTCATCGCCTCGTCATTCAACAATCCATCAATAGGTGGGTCAGATTAACAGGATCGATCGTTAATAATTGGTTGTATATTATTTTTTACGCTATAAGTAAGAAAGATTTCTTTCAAATCAGATTACTTTAACTTTAAATTTTAAATTTTACTAAAATAACGTGTCAGATATTTTTTAAATATTTTAAAAATCGATAAATTTGTGTTTGTTTACAAATTTCTTAAAATTAAGAAAATGGCCGTTTTTAAGAAAATTTAAAAATTTAAAATTAAATTTGACAATCAAATGTATATAGTTTCTATCTGAAATACATCAGAATTGTTTAATTAATAGAAATCGTAAATTTAATCATTAAACTTTCAATTAAAGCTAAAATGAAATCTTCAAGAATGTTTTTTCGTCGTAAAAGATTCATTTTAAACTTCAATATAGAAAATTTATGCCGAAATAGTGGAGGTACCCAGATAAAACCCTTTCCAGATATTTAAAATTCGAGACATGTTTGGTTTTGATATCTCTAATTCGAAGTTTGCATCTTGCTTTTTTTTTTTACAATTGTTGACAATCATATATTCTGCCTTCTTTGAATTGATCGTACTCTTTTTACTTTATTATAAACAAAGCCACTAAGACGCGAGGACGCGAGTGACTGTTGGAGAATATGAAAAATACAATTAAGGAGAGAGGAAAATAAGTGAACAGGAATTAACAAAACAAAAGATAGAGATTGACATTGAAATAATATTTTTAAAGATAAATGGTGATTGAAAACCAAGAGGCCGGAAGAGACTCCCACATGCGAGAAGTGTGAGAAAAACCAGGTCATGAGTTCTTGCAGTTGGCAGTACAGACAAATTGAGTAAACGCTGACTGGTTTTTGAACCTCTCTCATCGGAAACTGATGGAAGAATTAAAGTACTACAGAAAACGACTAAAGAAAATTGCTATAAAAAGAAATACACTCTTGTGAAAATTAATTGAAACAAAACGAATAATTCCGTTATTTTCTTTTATCATATTTTTCCAATGAAACATGACCCAATGCACATTTCAATACTTCGTATGTCCATTCCACGAAGTCATTCCTTGCAGACTGACCACAGATTCTCGATTCGATTTAAATCAGGAGAGTTTCCGGGACAGCCTATTGTACTTTGTTTTGTTCACTGGTAAGGTCTGCCAGTGCGTTCGTGCAGCGTTACACTTTTCTTACGCTTCCTTGGAGTAACGTCCATCGTAGACAATGGCCGTAGGACAATTAATCAAAATTCGAGACAGTAGTGTCTGGGCGTGAGGAAAATCTGATGCAATCACAGATGGCGCATTGTTTTTCAAGGCCCAAAAATTACATCATACACCCCAAAAATAGATTCATATTACTGCACATCACTGAAAATGACCTAATCTGAGGAAAAATAGAAATCGATTACATCTTGTCACTCCAGTGGGTTTAAACCTGAGCGTATGGTGAAAGAAAGGAAACTAATGCGGTTGTTTCAATTAATTTGCTCAAGAGTGTATATCAAAAAAGGAGAAGTGGACACTAGACAGAAGAAAATACAACTGCAGCAAATTGCAATACAAAAAGTAATATTAGTATCAGCTGAGGCCGATCAGGAATGAAAATAATGTGTACAACGACTAAAAGCAAAATGTAAGATAATTATATTAAAAATACATTGACATGCATATATTATGCAATAAACAGATCACACTGAAAACCAACATTCTTTAATTTGCACATGAACTTTTTCTCGATTTAATAAAAAAAATGTCCAAAGAAAATTCAGGTGATAATCAGAATGTGATCTACTCAACAGAGAAAACATTCTCCCAGGTGTTTAATGCGCATAGCCAAAATTTAACGAGGTATTCAGACACCACATGTAACAGAAAACTTATGCAAAGTCGAACTTTCCTAAAGCATACATATTGACCAATTATCTCCGCTAATAGCTGGTTTGTTTTACCTATGTAGTCAGCGTTGGACAGACAAAAGAAAAATAAGGAAATTCGTTTGAAAGGTAGGCCATTTTAATGAACTGATTTGAAAATTGGCTAACAAGAGAACATGATACATGCATTCGCTGCAAAATAATTTGGTTACAAAATCTCAAACCGCGCTGTAATCCAAGGCAATATTCAAGATGTTTATCGTCTCCAAATAATCTTGGTTTATGGAACTGTATAATCTTAAGAGAAAAACTAGATTTCACTACATCTACTGGAAAGCCATTGTCGTAAAATGTGTTCTTAATGAACTCTACTTCGTGTTCTTAGCGTGAGAACGAATCATCATAATGGACTAAAGTCGTAATAAGATTAAATTTAAGTTGCCTAAGACACGATAAATCTATGACTGTGTTGAAAATGATCGGAAAACCAGATGAATTTCAATACAGCCTTAGTATTGGAAATAAAGAAAAAATATTGAACAGAGCGTTAGAGCAACGATGAGGTTTTGGAGAGGATGCAAACAAGAAGAAAGCTTATACTTAAAATCAGGAAGAGGCAGCTGAAATTTCTGGGACACGTAATGAGAAAGAACAGCTTAGAGGATCTGATACTCACAGGGCGAATAGAGAGGCAGAGAGACAAATGGAAGCAGCTCGTCACATTAAGCTTGAGGAATTGGATGAGAACAGGGCTTCGGAGAAGTAACAAAGGGACAAAACTTATTGAGAGTTACAAGGGATAGGGTGAAGTGGAGAGCCATGATTGCCTACGTCCTGAACGGACGCGGTACATAAAAGAAGAGGAGATTGGTATAGTCGATGCTGGTAGAAGAGTTCAGTGTACTGAAAAAGCTACAAATCTACTAGTGTTTATAGAGAATGATAAAAAAAAAGACGTTACTGTGAGCGGAAATTTTGTGGGCGGAAAATCCTTGTTGATGAAAGGGTTCGGAGTATTTATAGATTAATTGGTTCGTTTTCTAAGGCTTAATTATTCTTTGAAGGTTATTTAAAGCTAGAAAAAATAATTTTTACACCGTAAGAATTGTTTTTTTTTAAATTATAATGATAAAACATTTCCTAATTAACCCATAGATGTGGAAGAAGAGATGGATTAATACCTTTCCTAATGGTATTTGCGCGGAAGTGAATAAAACGAACCCAACTGTAATTTGAACTCGGCTCTCCAATTAACAATTCCGAGCTATTATTCCTTACACCATGCACACATCCAAGCTTCTAGCACCTGATATTTCCATGAGTTCATCCATCTTGATACTGACCAGGCTTGACGTTGCCTAATTTCGGTGATCGTACGGTAACAGGTTTTTTTTTTTAAGGTGATGAGGTCTTCAGTCAGCTTAGCGGAGAATATCCAGACTTGTTCAAATTGATAGAAATTAACAGTAGCCCATAAAAGCCGTCTTTACAACGAAAATATATTAACGTGTATCTCTGAACACACAACACGTCGAACCTTGAAACAGATAAGCTGCAGCAACAGAAGACCACGTCAGATAAAATACTTCCTGTCAGATGAAAATAAGTAACCTAGGTTACAGATTGCTAAGGTTCTGTAAAATTGAACAACAGAAGTTTGAAAAACATTGACTGGTCTGGAGAATACCGATTTCTGTTGCGTTTTTCGGGTTTTCCATGGCGGGAATTTGACGTAATCAACATGAAATTATTATGCCTTTTTTCAGAAGTTCATGTTCTTGGTGGTGTGATCCTGTGGGAAATATATTCTTGCCATAAACTAGGTCGCTTGGTACAATAATAGTTTGTTTGAATTGACACATTCTTACCTACATATTATAGCTGATTTTATACCTCAGTTTGCGATTAAGGTGCACCTATGCTCTGCTAGCCACTTTCACTTTCACTTTCACTTTCAATTCACTATGTCAGAAAAAATATCCTTACACATTCATTCTTGGGACACAAAAATGAGTTTTCCGTGTAGAAATTACTTCTACATTAAACGGGGCTCAATCCCATAGAGTACTTTTGCCATTTATTGGAAAGAGAGATTCAAAATCTGGATGTGGAAACAATCAATCTAGAAGAATTTCGATAAGCAATAATAAGAGAAAGGAGCCAATTTCGAATGAGTGCTTCGAATATTTACCTAACAAATCTGACGTGGAGCGGATATAAAACTGTATTGAAAATTTAATGAAGTGAACATTGTGCATATATAAACTATGTTATGACATCCAGTGTGTTAGTATGAATAGTTCAACATCGAGCTTGGTCAGTACCTAGATGTCTATCCATTTCGAAATAACAGGTGCTGTAAGCTTGAATTTGCGAGTGGTGTAATGTATAAGGTCTCGGAATGAGAAGACGGAAAGCTGAGTTCGAATTCCAGTCGGGTTCATTACATTCACTTACACGCACATATCCATCGGAATGGTACGAATTCATCTATATGCTATACCTATATTCCCCTATACATGGATTAAAATTTAATTGTATCGGAAAACATTTATCTCCAAATAATTCTAATAAAATATTCACGTGTGAAAAAGTAAAATAAAATAATTATTCTTAGAATAAAATAAATAACGGGTTTAAATAACAGGTTTAAATAACTTACAAAAGGTTGCTAAACTGTAAAAAATCAGTCAATTAGTATGAATAGTTCATCAGTGTGTCAGTATAAACAACAACTGGTGTGTCAGGATAAACAGTTCTGATATCTGTTGTGTCAGTACAAGAACAAGCTAGTGGACATGAATTCGATAGGGAATAAGAATAGGTGCCGGACGGATGGGATATTTCATTTTTGAAATTCAGAGGACATTTAACGTTCCTCCATCTCCGGTGTCAGAGGTGCGCCGTTAACATCTGATGGAAGATATTGATGCGCACCCTGGAAAATGCAGTAATCGACAACGCATCCTTAATTATCGTAACCAGAGGCATTTGGCTGGATTTGTGAGTGCTCAGAGACAATTATCACTGGCACGAATTAGATCCTCTTTCAATGCAGGGGTTACCGGACATATATACAGCAAATTAATTCATCGTTCTTTATCTTCCATGTTTTTTTTTTAATCATTTCACCCCAAGCAAAGTGAGAATGCCACTTGTGCGCGGAGGGAGGTACAGGGATTGAAAGTGAATAAGAAGCCTGAGAATAGGGAGGATTGAGGAAAGGACAAAAGCTGAATGGTGTTGCATTTAAATTTTGGAATATTGTAGTTATCTGGGAAACAAGTAAAAGGAATGGATTTTTAGAGGTAGTAAGTAAAATAAAATAATTGTTGGAGCAAAAGTAGCGGTTGCATTTAGCTATTTCAACAGTAAAAGGATGAGACCTAAATGCCAATCTAGTAGCACACTTAAATTCATGTAGTCGGACAACTAAATTAAAAACAAGCTCACCAGAGAAGCCGTCATGAAAATATGTGATAGGAGAAAAGACTATGCACCAGGATACCTCTGTTAAAATCACGACAACAGACACAATGCTGCAGATCTAGTAGTAACGTTGTTAAATATGACACTTTAGGACGGGCAATGTGTAATAAGGATCGAAAAGTCAAAGTTCCACTTATTCCATGATGATTATAGTGTTCGGCTGTAACACAGACCGATGAGACCTTAGAGTACAGTTGTTAACAAAGCACCATGCAGACTATTGGTAGTTCCATTATGGTGTAAGATGCGTTCTTCTAGCATGCGATGGTTCCACTGATCATTAAAAAAGTCATTGATCTCTGGACGCAATCTTCTTGACCAGCTTGACCATATGATGAACGTTATGTTCCTAAACAATGATTGGTGATATCGACAGGATAATACATATTGTCATCGAAGCCAAGAATTGAATTTTTTTACAATGATTTTTATCACGAGGCAGCGGGTTAGAGGCAAAACTTATGCGGATACGTGTAGAAGATAACGGTTAACTCTACAAGTTCAGATTATAGTGATCGGGGAAGCATCCTTTTGGGAGTCGGTTTTACAAGGCAGGTAGAGGGCTACAGAGTAAGAGGTGCATTTTATGCGAATAGACAGGGAAGATAATGGTTAACACTAGACTTGAACTGGTTCAGATATTAGTAATTGGGGAAGCATCCTTTTGGAATTCAGAGTCACAGAACAGCGGTTCTTTGGAAGAAGCTACTCGAGTGGAATTTACATCTCACCAAGGGAATACGAAGAGAATGTGAGTTTTTTGCTAGAATGTCTGTGACATATTTGGTGTTAGCTGTGAGGGTTGGAAATTGTGGAACTAAGGAATACATTTAGTCTGAAGCCTTTTTATGGAAATAGCGATAGAGAAGCGAGAGACTCGCGATGTTTCGTCTGTGAGAAAGGTAATGCAGGGTGAAAAATTATTCGCCATTCACATGAAACCAGAGACGTTTTGGCTACCATCGAGACTAGAAAGTGAAAACTTGTTCTTTACAATGATATTCACTCTGTACAAAGCCCCAGAGCCACTAGAGGTAGAATGTTATATAGTAACAGTAAGAGTTCAGGGGAACTTTGGGATATGATAACGGTTGATCCATCCTTTTGGGAGTCGGTTTTACAAGACAGGTAAGGGCTACAGAGTAAGAGATGCAGTTTATGTGGATAAGTGGGGAAGATAATGGTTAACCCTAGACTTGAACTGGTTCAGATTGCAATGATCAGGGAAGTATCCTTTTGGGAGTCGGTTTTAAAAAGCAGTGATGCGTAGAAAGAAGATGTTCGAGTGTAATTTACATTTCACAAGGGAAAATGAAAGGAATGAGCATGATTCGCTACAATGTACGTGGCATGGTGAGTCTTAGCCTTGAAAGTTAGATCTGGTGAAACTAAGGGCTTTTTTTCATCTTAAACTCTCCACGATAGTATAATCTCCAATTATTCAAATGCAATGTCAGTCAACATCTCCAGATGCCTATTCACCGTCCTTCTCTTCATCCTTTTCTCTGTCACGCCTCTTTACACTTGCTAACACTCCCTGTAATCCCTTACGTGATAGTGGCACTCCCGCCTTGCTTGGGATGAAAAGCTTAAAAAATAGCGATAGAGCAGCGAGAGTCTTGTGATGTCTTCTGTGAGAAAAAATTTGTAGGGTGGAAAAGAATTCTTCACCTACAAAGATGCGGAGACACGTTTGGACACTGTTGAGAGGGGAAAGTGAAGACTGGACAGCTCCTGCCGATATATGGAAGCAGTACGCCATTTCTGGCCTGATCTATCTCTTGCAAAAGTAGATGATAGAAAGCGGAGTTAGGTATTTTTGGGAGTGGTACAAGAAAGCGACCATGTTTCCATGATCTTTAGCGATGGACCGTATGTACGAGTTCCACGAGGTCTGTGCTGATCTTACGTCCCAATATGTGCTCAAGGCACGGAGCTTCCCTGAGAGAACATCTGTTCATTGTGACTGGTGAAAGTTCTCGGTTGGGGATCATTCTAGAGACAAATGGTATGTCTAGCCCTGTTTGTGCAGCATGATCGCAGCCGAGTAGTTAAGATACTTGGTGGAGAGATATACACGCACGTATTCTTCACCAATAATCTGAACAGCTATACACAGAGAATGGGTCAACATCACATCAAAACACCGGTTCCAGTACGATCACCAACATTAAGCAACGGTGATCCTGGTCAGTAGCTATATGTGTGACCGCTTGATAATACAATACGCTCTAAGTTTGGATGTTCGCGGAGCAGAATGGACAATGGCTCGATTTGTAATCGGAGAGCTGAGTTCTAATTCGTGTTCAGTTCGTAATAGTCACTTACGCGCCAATACCCGTACGAAAGGAAGAAATCCGCCTCATCTCACTCCAGCTATGGAATAATTAGTAAGACATGTATCACTAAAAACATTAAATATGAATAGTGAATATCTTTGTTTAAATGTCAGTATAAACCCTCCGAGGATAGCTCATGTGAGCCGAATGCTTAGATCAAAGAACAGCATAATAAAAAATATCCACATGTTGGAAATTTTTGACTTTATTTTCACCCAAAATTAAAGCAACCGTGCGAAGTTTAGAATGGCTTGTGATTAAACATAATAGACATTCCCTGTCTGTTATATTTAACATCATGTTTAAATAATGATCTACCGCCCCAATATATATATATATATATATATATATATATATATATATATATATATATATATATTGTGCGACCGGAAACTACCTACACAATAGACTCTTCCAGGCCTATATTAAGTAGGCGACATAGCACTCTAGAGGAGAGGGATAGAGAGTGACACAGAGAGTCTAGTACGACTACCAGTGTTGGACACTAACTTATAGTAAGCTCTGCTTACACTATCTCTATAACCTGTTGTTAATATATCTTTCTTACATCTAATCCGTGTTCCGTGTTTTACTTCTGTGGGCCAAACTTTGGCGCCCACATCAATATATATATATATATATTTATTGTTTAAATTATAAATGTTTATGTTCGATCATTGAATCTATATGTTTCTTTCGAGCCATACGGTATTTTCACATTTGATTTTGGAAATTTACATATTGCCCACGTGGAAGAAAAACTGCTATTTAGATCGAATTATTGCAAAAACTGCATCAACTGGACTCAAATTTCGACCGAATGGAAATGTCTAAACGAGGTTAAACACTTATACAAAAGAACTGAAAAGAGTTCGACTTCATAAATAATGTTCCCTCATATAATTAATGTCGCCTTTAAGGCCGATCCGTAAGTGAACTCGAAAAAGACTGGATAAATATCTGGAAATATTATTATGTACCTTGCTATTCCGACCTTCACTTGTATTCTCACAAGGTTTTTGGATCTGTATATTTCGGTTGACAGAAGACAGTAAGTGCGATGCTGAGATCTAAAGACGGATTGAGATGAACAAAGATGCATTCCAAAAGCTGAGCAGAGTATTACGAGACAAGAAGATTTCATTGATAACAAAGAAAAGAGTAGTGAGATGCTACTTGAAATCTGTCCTCCTTTACGGCAGCGAATGTTGGACAGTCTTCTCAAAAATGAAGAAGTGACTTGAGGCGACGGAGATGTGGTTCTACAAAAGGATGCTAAGGATATCATGGACCGAGCGTGTGAGCAACGATTAATTTTTGGAGAGGATGCAAACAAGAAGGAAGCTTATACTTAACATCAGGAAGAGGCAGCTAAAATTTCTGTGATACATAATGAGGTAGGAATTTTATATTCACATGTTGAATAGAGAGAAAGTGAGACAAGGGAAAGCAACACATGACATACCTAGCGGGCTTGAGAGAGTGGTGACAAAACATGGCCTGGTGGGAGGTAAGGGAACAGACTTATTGAGAGATACAAGAGAGAAGGGAGAAGTGGATGGCTATGTTCACCTACGTCCTGAAGGGACACAGCACATTAAAAAGAAAAAAAAAAACGGTTTTCTTCCAATGTCTCTCGGGGTAATCGTTGACTTCTTGGGAATTTCGAACCGAAGTCTTTATTTAATCCACAATAGCAGATTGTTATCATTCAGTTTTGCACACTTAGGTAATTATTTTATATCAGTTAATACTCAACAGTTTTATTCCCTCGAGTTTCATTTGAGAAGGTTACCGACTCCGTCGAGAGACAGGCTGTACAACATCGGAAATGTTGTGTGTGAGTCTAACAAAAAAAGTGCGCAGATAATTTGATAATTCCTCATTTTAAAAAATTCCGAAGAAAAATGTCTTGGATTTTCATAAACTCTAATTGTTCTAAAATATAAATGTCACATTCGTATTTGTAATTATTGGAACTCTTGGATCTATAACTTTAAATGTAAAGAAGACAAAATGCATGTTTGTTAGTAAAACAAGTTATTAGTCACTTATCAAGGACTTAAAAATTAGCCATATTTGTAAATCTGGGTAATGTTGACGTCCTAATGTGTCAGACGTCAAAATGTGTAACACAAGAATCCGAAGGCGTTTAGTATTAGGTTGGTGCAAAAATATTGTCGTTTTCTCACATAGTAACATATGTGAAAAAACGACAATATTTTTGCACCAACCTAATAAAAAACTTGGCTTTCAGAAATTGGGAAAGAGCTCAGAAAAGGTCATTAGAAACAAAAGTATTTTGGACTGTGATTCAAGGAATTATCGTCTATATTCCAATAAATATTTATTTCTTTAAAGATGAAGTTAACACGCCTGACTACAGAGATATGCCCGACAAATTTATTTTTTTAAAATACTATGAACAATGTATGTGGAAAACGAGGAAGGTTTTAAAAAAATAGGAACTAAGGGACAATGCTGCTAACAATCAAAGAGAACTGATAAGGAAAATAATGTTGGTGGAATTTAGCACTCAGAGATCATATTGAATGGAAGAGAAGCAAGGGAAGCAAGGAATAACATAGTTGAAAATTATGTATAGTTGGACAGCGGAACAAATATGGCTAAAATGGCAGTTAAAAAGTAATAATTGAAGAAACAAGAAACAGAAAGCTGTGGAGAGACGTCATGTTACTTTGTGTGTCTTAAATCTTATCAATGTCTAACAGACTGAAGCGCTAAACTGCACTCGTGAATCTTGATTCATTCTTAACTATTGCCTGAATTTGCTATTTCATAAATAAAATGCTTAGACTGAAGAAAACTTATTTTGTTCTGTAATGAGCATAGAAATCATCACACTACGCTAGGTACATTAAGATTATATTTTAAGCAAATGTTAGTTTGGAGCAAAGCTCCAACTCATAGTGTTTCCATTTCGTAATAAATTTGTTGCTAAAGTAAATTTGTTTTCAGAAATAATTTTCAAATCCTTGCACTAGAGGAAGAACCGGACATCGAATTAATTATTATTGAGAACATTTCTAAAGACTAATAATTGCCATTCTCTATGCTGATGTAAATAACGAAAATTAACGGACGACGGAAAATGTGACACCGAAATTCGAAGGTGGATTGGAAAAGTAAAAGATGCATTTAAAAATAGCTAAGCAAAGTATAAAAAAAGAAGATAATTTCATTATAAACAATAATAATCGTGCGGAAATTCTATGCAATATTACCTTCATGACAGGTGAAAGGTCTCTTGAAGCAATAGAAATGCAGTTCTACGTGAGGAGGATATTGAGAATACTATGAAATGAGTCTGCGAGTAACGATGACATTTTAAGGAATATGGACGCAAAATGTCGCTTAGACTTAGAAACAGAAGAATAAATTTCTAAGACACATAAAAAAGAAAATAGGTTTTGGAAAATTTGACATTCACAGGGCATACTGAAGGCAAGAAGGGGACGGGGAAGCGGTCTAATGAGCTTATGTAACTGGATGGAAGAAAAGGGAGTTAGAGGCATAGTAAAACAAAAACCTTGCTAACAGCTACAAAGGTTAGAGTATTGTGGACAGTAAAGATCGCCCAGATCCTGATGGGACATGGATATTTTGCGAAAAGTGTAAAAGCATTAGCATTATTCATTATGTATTCTGACATTAACAATGGATGTGCGTTGTGATGTAATGGATACAGAGTCGGAATGTAAAATCGTGGAGCCGTGTTCGAATTCCAGTCGAGTCCGTTACATTCACTTATGCACAAATACTCTTGAGAAAAGCATGAATCCATCTCCGCGCCGTCCAGATGTGAGTTCAATAGAAGGTCGGTTCTATAGCCTTGGCTGGCAACCAGTCTACCGAAGAAAGAAATGGCAACCTACT
>OZ010572.1:144223939-144241439 GCA_963932145.1 Acanthosepion lycidas
ACATAAATAAAGGAAAGTAGTTTCACCTCATTATGAATCAAGGCAAATTCGATGAAAGACAAATAAAAAAAATAATACTAATAAAAATACCTCATCTAAGAAATTGATTTGTTAGTTGATTTTGTTTAACGACGTATCAGTTCCTATGAGTTATTTTCTGCCGAAATCTAATCAGTTTCAACCATATTTTCTGGTTTCAACTAAATATATTTTGAATGCGATTCCATGGCTTCAACTACAGATAAAATGTATTACTGGCATTTTTAATATTAAAATGTATTTTTATAATTTCATAGTGTTTGGAGACGATTAACATTTACCCACAGCAGTTACCCTAACAATTGCTACCACCCTGGTCATGGTTGACCTGGGAACAATACTAATCAGTCGTTCCACGCTCCACAAATACACTAAAGTCCAGATCAGATGTTTTGCTTCCGGGTGTAGCTTATAGTCATACCCAGTATCCTAAGTTATTGATACAAGCTGAGGATTTATTACTACTAGGTAGTAAATAAACGACATATCATAGAGAAATGAGATGCATAAATAAAGTCTGTGGTTCAATCATGTAAACGTCTACTACAAATCTAAGTTCAAATTTTACTAAATTCATGTCTTCGTCTCCTCTGATTGTTTAACATTAGCTGATTATTAAATGGCTCAAGTGTTGCGATAAATAGTAAGAATAATCAACTTCATTGTAAAGATGAATGTTAAAGATGAAAATAATCCTTCTTAGGAATTCAGATTCCATAAGACAATAAAAGAACACTTATTTTCCAACACCGCACCAGTCTGTTGACGTTTCGTTCCCTACGGCTTATCAACAGTTTTGCGGGTTATTTATAGCTAGAAAATAATTTTAGACGATAAGAATTTTTTGGAGATAACAATAGGTTATTGATAGAAATGTTACTTATTAACCCATAGCTACGGGGGAAGAAATTGATTCATACAATTCCCAAAGGTATTTGCGCGTAAGTGAGTATAATAACCCAACTGGAATTGAAACTTCGATGAAACCATAATCCAATACACCACTCGCACAGTCAAGCACACATCACATGCGGCCACCCATCTACTTACTGTCCAGGTTTGAAATTGCTTAACATTGGGGAACTGTTAGTTTCAACATGATGTGGCCGTAAGCCGCACCAATCAGAATTTAGGAATATCTAAGTAATACATTCACTGTGACCCTTTAAATAACTATATATATATATATATATATATATATATATATATATATATATATATATATATATATATATATATATCATTACACAGTGTCTCTTTATCCAATTTTTATTTCTTTTTCAAGAAATATGTGTGTTTATACCTGCGTGAGTGTGTCTGGTTAGTACTCGCGTGCAAAAGTTTATAGCGAGTAACTTTTCAATTCCGATGTAGTTTTAGATAGATAGATAGATAGATAAATAGATAGATAGATAGATAGTCTAAATTAAAATCTTCACGGAATGATAACCACGGGTTTACCACTAATATAGAGTATATCTGTATAGAATTAATATGGCTTTTTTAGTTTCCATCATCGTGTAGACATGAAGGTAACGTAAGTGCTATCAGTTTCGAAAAATTCTGATCGACATTGTTTCATTCACTGTAAGTAATACCATTCGAAAAGCATGAATCCTTATATAGGGTCATAACACACTGCAGACTAGGCTCACTTTACTTTGGTGCTACAAGTTTTTGAAAAGGGTGTTTTTGAATTCAAAATCAGCCTGAATGGAGATAGACCCCATTAGGCTCTGTCTATTTTTGCCAAAGATACATCTAATTCTGCTACATCTGCAGTACATGTGGTTCTCCGAAGAATCTATTGGTTACGGGACCGTGATCAGAGTTTGCGAATTTCAGATGAAGATGAAGCCTCCTTTCAATTTTGGGGTTGCTTCATCTATTAACTTCGAATTTAAACAGTCCAAGATAGGCTTGTCAGTCCAGTTGGAAATGATGCTTCCATATTCCTCTTTGATAGATTATATATTGCCCATGGATTCATGTCACTTTTCATCTGCTCACAGAGCTTCCTGGTTACAGATATGTACCAAAAATACATTTGCTACAAAAGGAAACATTAATTCAATTATGTGAATTTGATTGAATTAACTAATTATATGACAATGTCAAAACACTGTGCACTTAACATAATGGCGGCGGGAAATTAGGACATTTTACACTCATTGCTGTTCTCAACTCTCCCTCGAAATCTATCTATCTATCTATCTATCTATCTATCTATCTATCTATCTATCTATCTATCTATTTATGCTAACGTTTCTCAACCTCTCTATCTATTAGATTAAAGAACTGGAAAGGATTATTATGAAAATATATAGACACAATATGACTATATTATTCAATGAAACATATATATATGTGTGTGTGTGTGTAATATGAAAAATAATTCTCTAGCTATATAACAAAATCTTACACCAAAAATGTTAATGTAAATATATTTGAGAAAAACAAAAACAAACTTCTTTTATATGATATTATAAGCTGAAATACACAGGGTATATTTATCATAGAAGTTTAAGTAGGCGCTAAAATGTTACTAATATTGGTTGGTTAATACTAATTTTATTGTGCAAACATTGACTTACACTGTGGAAACTGACATAGTGCCAGTTATTTCTACTTGAAATGGAACACCACAACAAATATAAAAAAGTGAAAAGAAAAGCAAACATAAAAAATGGCGGCGATTCATGTTAAGGAGTTCATTACGTATTTCACATTTTACTTGCATTTTGTGTCTGAACGCCTATGATCTAGAATCGACATTCGACCGAACTTGAAAAACGCATTATTTTTTAATTTATCATTTCACTCTAGGTAAGGCGATAAAGCCACTATGACGCAAGGAACTTCTGAGATTAAAGGAAACTGAGGAAAGATTAATGAGGAGAAAGGTAGATAAAAAAAAAAATATCCTTGAATCTACGTTGTTTCTAATTTTCATAAATGAGCTCCATAATGTCATCAGTTCTCAACTCAGTATCTCCATTAATGACATAGCTATTTATTTGTGTCTTAACAGTAAGTCTAATCAGTTCGATAAAGTCAAATTGGAAGCTGTTCTAAAAAATGACCTACAATCTATCGTTAACTGTGGTTAGGAATTGCTTGTTAATTTTACCCCCCCCCCCCAAAAAAAAAAACTTCGACTGAGAGAAGCCTTTTCAATTTCCATCAGCATGACTGATGCTAACCTCCAGGAGAGGGATTCATTGTTCTTTCTCGGACTTATGTTTTCCACTGACATGAAGTGGAAAGTTTATATTGAAACAATTGCTAGCTCGTCTGTTAGGAACGTTGGTTCACACTGTCGTCATGGATAATTTTTCTCGCCAGAATCTATCTTACATATTTATAAATCTACTATTCGTCCCTGTTTTGAATATTATTTGGAAATTCTTGATAAAATACAAAGAAGAATATCCAATTTTATTGATTCTAACCTGGCATCTTGGTTTCAGTCACTGCTGAAATATAGCTTCTTTGTGCCTTTTCTATAAATATTTTCATGATACCTGTTCTGATGTGCTCTCCTTTTTGGTACCTAGACTTTAAGAATTTAAGCGCGGTACTAGATTGGCGGCACAGTCTCCTCAATTTGTAGTTTAATTAGCTAAATGTAGCCGTAATTTCTATACTAACAGTGTCTTCTCTTGCGCATCTCGATTGTGAAACTCCCTTACGGCTTCACACTTAACAGTCAACTTGGATCTTCAAAAATTCAAATGCAATGTCTATCGTTATCTTTTGTCTTCTTAATTATTGTTCTTTAACACTCAGTAGCACCTTGAGTCTTAATTGCTTTATTTGCCTTACTTTAGGTGGAAGGATTAAAAAAGATGTAAGAAATATTAGACTAGATTTGGCAACCATACTCAGTTTACGGGCGAATGAATGATTTATCAAATGGCAAGACAGATTGGGGGAAACCCATTGGTCAGCACGACACAATGAACCAACTTACATAACAGCAAAGATAGCTATTGACTTGATATAGTATCAGTCCGCTTGACATTAATGCAAAAAGTGGAGATAAACAATCGGTTATACGTAAAGAAACAAGAATGCGTCCTTAGAAACAAAGGAAAGGATACTAGACTGTTATGTAATATCAGTTCACCTATATGGCAGTGAATTCTGGAAATCGTCTCACAGATGAAGAAAAGACTTGTGATAAAAAAAAATGAACCTACAGAATAGTGAATACTGTGAACTGAACATGTGAGCAATGACGAAGTTTCAGAAGAAATGGAAACACTTAGAATCAGAAAAAAAAGTCTCTTGAAATTTACTCTTACAGAAAGAATTAGTTGGAATTTATAGGACACAATAAGGAAAGAGGTCCTGGAGAATTTGACATTCATGGGACCTATTAAATGCAAGCGATTACAAACGGGGTTTTATTTTTGTTGTGGCCTGTTTAGGGGCCAGAAAGAAAGACACAGATGACGAAGGTAGATTCAAAAGGTATATTGAAGATAAATACAAAACAATATTGTTAGCAATAAGTAGATTAGCACTGCGTCTACTACTCCACTTCACTTCACTTCACTTCAATCTACCCAACACTCGCAGTTTGTATTTATGAGCAGGTTTACCACAACAATTTTTTATATCATTTTCAATTGACGGCTGGATTTCTTTTGAAGACAACGTTTGGGTTTATTGTTTGATTAGTTTATTGCCATGTTAATCAAATCTTTATTTGACTGCGATCTGATAGATAGCAAAAGGTAGAAACCAGATAGAAAATAGAGAGGCAAGTTATTAGCGTTTGTGTGTAAGACGTGGCACACACAGTCGCAGTCGTCACGGAAGATATAGTGAAAGGCGTGGTCTATCAGGGAAATCATAACTTGACATCCAGGATAATCAGAAAATGATTTCCTTTTACAATAATAAAATTTCCATTATTTACATTATTCGGACTATTGTCCTCATCTTGGTCGCCATATTTATTACAACGATTCGGCCATTGTATGCTCCGTAATTTATTTTGTCTCTTTCTTGTCCCTAGCGAGTGATCAGCTAGATTTTGCTTAGCAACAGAATACAGTGGGCACTCTTATTTTTATGTCGGATGAACGGGTCCTAATATATTTTAATCTTGATGTTATTAATTTTTTCATTGGCTATATTGAAATTTCACCAAGTCCGTACATGACGCTAGGCATCACGCGGTCTCCAGTTAACGTTTGGCGGTAAAAGGAAAGAAATTCATTCTTTCTTTATATCGTTCTATTGAAAAATGTTTGAACAAAGTAACTATAAACAAAATGTTTTTATTTTTATTATTTTTGCTATCCTCTCGCAATGATGGAGGAAGCATTATATCGAACCATGGCCAGTGAGACATGCTGCAAGACAATCCGTTTCGCGAGGCTCATCCCTTAGTCGAGACGCCATCCCACCAATCCTCTCGAACGAGGGCCAATAAACCCAGAAGTCTCCACTGCCAAAGGAGTAAAGATAATCTGTCAGCAAGAGAAGAATACTTAAATATTTTAATTATATTGTGAATTTTTTTATTTTTTTTTTTTGTATTTGTTATTGCGTACATTCCCTCCCCACAGCATTTTATGTCATATTGTTATATATTTTTATATAAAAAAACAAAACAAACAGTTGTATATATTTTCATGTCAAGGGTGTTTTAGTACGATCCCTGTGATATGCGCTATTATGGTATGTGTTAGATTGAATGGCGATGAATGAGTTCTTGTACTGTATGTGTAAATTTTAATGAACATGTCGTGAACCAGATTAACTAGGTGTAGGATAGTCAGTGATGACCAAACTTTTTTCATCTTTTGGCCTTGTGCCACATGAAATATAAGATTTCTAAGTAAAAACATTATTCTGCGTACAAATTATCAGTCAAAATGTTTTAAATTTGCATTGTTTATTGAAAATCGCACTAAAACCACTGCACTGTATAACAGATTACATCATAATATACATAAATTGTTCAGTAATAAAGTAAATGAAGGTCTTATTTGATGGTACAATTATTTATTAATAATTTGCTTGTACCTTGTCGTTATACAATTTTTTAATATACAATAATTAATTTAACTACTCTTTCCACATCTTTCAAATGTGCGGCAAAATTCGCCCACTCCAACATCGTTCCATTCATTAGGACTTCTTGCAGTTCATTATTTGAAAAACCTTGCGCAAGCGCGGGTTCAAAAACTCCATTTTGTAAGAGGTTAATCAAATTTGAATAGTCTGTCGCTTCAAAGTTGAGGAATATCATTTTTTAATCTCTTTTTTGGTGATTCGCTTCTTCTACAACAAACAAATAAAAAGCATTTTTATTGTAAATTTATCCATACTTGGTTGTATTTTTGTGATGTAATTTGAATGATTTTTAAAAAAAATTAGTCTTGTAAATTGAAATACGTGTCGAAATGGAGATCACTTTTTATAGCCTTTTTCCTCAACTCCAATTTATCTGACTTCAACATTAAGAAAATATTTTCTGAAAACAAGTTGAACCTTATGGTGTAATTGTTTTAATACAGCATTCTGTATTTCGGTCGGCTATTGCCATATTCTCCTGATCCTGTTGAAGATATTCAGTTGTTGGTAATGGAATATATTATCCCTTTTAATTTCAAACCAGCTAAACTGTATATATTTTAATTATACATTTTATAAAGCTGTGTTGTATGTCTTTCACTGACACCGTAATTAAATGCCAACGCTTCAATTTTGAACCTAAACTTAATATCTAAAGTTATTTCCTCAAAAAACGGTAACGATTTGGAAATAAATATTTTTGCTCATTATTTATTATGTCAAAACCCAACTTTCAAATTAAATGCAACGCTAGCATTTCAAAGTCGACCTACTGCAACCTGCAGTTGGACATGATAAATGTGTAAGATTAGTAATTCATAAAAAAGATATTTAAAACAATGCATAAACAGCAATGCGATAAAATTTACAGAGACACCATTTGCAAACAAATTAGCAGAATTGAAGAACTTTGAATCAGGTCAGGAACTCAATGTGGAATACCTTCATGGAAGCACTAGTGTGAAAAACAAAATGAGCCATCCAATGGGAAGAAGGAAATTAGATGAAAAAGAAGATGACTTGAAATTTTAAAAAAATGTGAGATAGCAAATAATGCAATGAAATAACACGGAATAAACGACTTTATATGAAAATATCAGAAATAATTACTAGCAGGGCAAAGCTGAATGGCTCAATGATAAATGTGCAGAGATGGAAAACTGCAGATCACAGACGTAGCAGACTTACATACAAAGATAAAATAACTAGCAGTCAGTCTTACACAGATGACGTAAAAAATGAAATAACGAAAAACACTAAAGGAACATAAAACGACTTACTGCAGTGGAATGAATTCATTAAGGGGTTGGTTCGTCCATGATAACAAACGAGAAAAACTTACACTACCTAAAACTATTGATGTACATGTATTTCATTTTATTTTTTCGCTCCTCCGGCAATTGGAGCAGACAGGTTCGCCTATCATCCAGTTCACATTCCTTCCAGTTCTTTTGAACAGAAGTAGAGGTTTATCCATTGTTTCCGGTTTAGGATTGGGTTTCCGGTACCTTCTAAAGTCTTCCACAGCCTATAGTTTCTCTTCTTCTATACTAATATAACTCCACACAGTAACCTTCTACATTGAGTGGCTCTTGGGCCTTGGATCAACATTAGTGAAAAAAATAAAGTATAATCTAAGAAGAGGCTAGATGATGAGGATAGAAAGAAAATAGAAAGACGAGATGAGATAGCAATAAAGATGATGATCGCCTTAGATAATTTAGGGACAAATAAGATTACTTAAAAGATAAATGAAATAGACCACAAGTAAAATAATTGCGGATATGTCAATCTTCATAGCATTGCTCAAGAAACAAGGTGTGAACGAATACAAATTATCTTTTAATGAACCACATATCAAATCATTGTTGTTCTATGAAATAGACAAGAAACTGTCAAGACAATCAAAATGTACATTCTTCTTCTCTATACCGTGTCTCTACAGAAAGTGCGTGATCATGGCTCGCGATAATTTACCGTTTTTCTTTTTATATTTCATAGTAAAAATTATCTTTCTGTTATCTCTCGTTATCCCTGTTTTGTCAACCATTTGCACAAGCTCAAAAGGTAGGTAATGTGCTGTTTTCATAAGTCACTTTTGCCTTCAATATGTCCTGTGTGTGTCAAATTTTCTAAGCTCTCTTTCCTCATTATTTTTCCTAGAAATTTCAGCTGTCTTTAAGTGTAAGTGTTCTTTTTATTCCATTTTCTCTAAAATTTCGTCGTTGCTCAAATTTTGAAACCACGATATTCTCAACATCCTTCTGCAGAGTCACATTTCTGTTAACTCACGTTTTTCCTTCATCTGTGATGAAATTGTCTGGTATTCGTTGTCATATAAGAGAACTGATATTGCATAACAGTTCAGTGCTCTTTTCTTTATTTCTTCTGACTCATGCTTCACAGATTGCACCAGATCATTTATATAATTTATGATGCGCAAAACTGTTTGAATTTATCTTGAATAAAATTCACTCCGTTCTAGTCTGGACAGCCACGCGGTTTAGAGGATTATAGTCAAAATGGTAATGATAAATGAGGTTTGTGATAAAAACGAAAGAGAAGATGATAGTAAATGAAGAGGATGAGGAGGATAGACAGTGATTGACATGAAAAGTTCAAAATTGAATTGGTCAGGGAAGAATCCACACGGAAACCGGTTCCACAGAGTTGCAGTTCTTGGGAAAAAGAAGAGTGGCGTTATCTGCTTATATTTGGAACACCGAGGAAAAGAGCGCGAATTGTCATAATCTCTCGTACCTGTAAGTATTTGAAGTGGTGGAACTAAAGAGTAGAGCTCATTTGTAGATTTGGCAATTTCATAAGGGAAATCGGTTGCATCGGTGCATCTTCTTGCAAGAGATTTCAACATGTAAGTGTTCTGCTATCGTACATATATATCAGCAACACTCCATTTTTGGTCAATATTATGAAAGTTTGATTAGAATGGAACAAGTAAGACCTCGCGGGACAAACAAATCACGTGCGAACATTGTATGAGTTTAATGAATACTCAAAAATAGAAAGAGATGTACAACAAGGCAGTTTTTCCCACTTGATTTATTTTAAAGTCTCTCTATTCTACAAATACTTTCATGGCAACTGCTCTGACAGGCTATTTTTACTTTTACCGAAACTGCTTGAATTTAAGCGTGCTACTAGGTTGGCATCTCGGTCCCCCCCTTCCACTGTCGAAATAGTTAAATATAACAACCTTTTCTACTCCAACAGCTTATTCTGTCGCACTTCCCGCCAGTAGAACTCCCTTCCTCTTACTTGCTTCCCTGATAGCTATAATCTTCAAATATTCAAATGTAATGTCAATCGACATCTTCTGATGTCTTGATCCTGATCCCCGTTCTTCTATTTATCCTTTCCTCAAACACCCCCCTCTTTACTCGTTGCGCAATCTTTGTAACCGTTATCGTGCTATGAAACTCCTGCCTTACTTGGGCTGATATGCTTAAAAAAAAGTGTAAAGCGAAATCACTTTAAGCAGAGTAGAAAACTTAGCAAGATTTATTACCGGCAGACATATCATTAGTAATATACACTATGTAGTTGACTATATGCTCAAAGCAAGCTCAGATTTAACAATGAGAGAAGGTTGTACACAAGGTAGCCGAAGAGAGCAAGAAAAAAGACAAACCATGAACTGAGCTAAATAGGCAGAATAAGTTACGAGTTACGTATCGAGGACAAAAATCCGATGCAGTTGCGGAAATTTAACTAATTAAAGACGGCAGAATTTGTGGTATAGAAATCCGATGACACATGAGAAAAGCCTGAGGTGTTTTTTCAGAAACTAAGCAAAGTATCAAGGAATTTGAAAATGTAATGACAATGAAAAGCAGGTTGAACTATTACGTAATGCTTTCATCATTGATTCTAAACGTGAGCGTTCACGACAATATTCGTTGCTCTATAAAATTTAAAGTAGTAGTAAATGTTCAGTTAACTTATTGGGGTGCTATATTTTTATTAGCGTATTGAGATGAGTTAACCCATTGAACCCTGGTTCGAATAAGTCTCAATATTTTCATATACGCATTTGTTAATCATTTTGCCTAAATATTTGTATATTTAGACCTATTTTAAACCCGTATGACGATAAAATACATCCGAGTACTGGGTAAGACGATAAACTACGTCCAACAGCAAGGCCTCTCATTAGGAGGTTTTGAGGAACGTGGAACCACTTCTTAATTGCTGGTATTCCCAGGTTCACCATGACCTGGGATGGTAGCACCTGTTAGGGTCCCAGCTATGGGCAAATATTTAACCCCCCGAACTGGGATCAAAACACTATGAAAGTGTAAAACTAGGTTTTAATACGAAAATATTTTGTAAAAAATTACCACCAGCAATAAAGTTTTGAAGAAAAATTATTACGAACAATACATTATTACCAGTAATACATTTTAGAAAAAAATATTACCAGCAATAAAATTTTTGTCTGCATTAAATAATCCACTGAGTTTGTTATGCCGTAAGACTGAGAAAACCAATCCAAGACCCTATTTAAAACATTTAGCTTGAGTTGCAATATCTGCATGGAACAAAAGCCTGCAAGCTAAAATCCCGTATATTTGGCCGATGATCGTCTCGTGATTGTCTTCACTACAACTTCCGGTGATTGACGTTACTATTCTTCAGTGAAATATAAAGACATGCCATCAACTTGGTCTTATTAACTCTTCTTGATTTACCTTTGTAAATTTAAAATAAGTCGCGCCAGCCAACAGAAATATCGGAAAAATGGCGCTAGAGAAGAAAAGATTACGAACCCCTTGTCTATGAATCTCGGTGATGAAAGAAAAAGCGTCAGAGACATGATGCTATAGAAGAATCCTCTGAACCTATAAGGAGAATGGTAATGACGAGAAAGATGCTTCTAACACTCATGAATTAAATTTCTAAAATCATTGGGAAATATTATGTTATAAGAAGGCTTAAAATAACAGACACAGAATAATTATGGGAACATAGCAGCATTTATTCAGAACAGAAGTAATGGAGAGCCGTAATCACCTACATCTGGGAAAGAACACGATATTTATAAGGATAAATCTATCACAATAAATTAAGAATATCTAATTAAATTCTTATTGCTATTTCTGCTTTCAAATGCCACTTTAAACAATATTAATAATATTTATGTAATTCCTTGTCATTTACGTGATTTTGTCACCATTAAATATTAGGGTGTCCATCATTATCAGGATCATCAAGTCAATGCGAACGAGCATTTCCTTAGCTGCATAGAATTTGTTTCACTAAGGCTACGTACTCATTTTTTCATTAACCGTCTGCTTCCCTGTTCCCGCATCCTCGCCCGCTGTTCGACTACCATCTAATATGCAAACATTTAATCTGTACGTTGTGCTACAACTACCAAGATATCTCGTAGGTTAACTTATCATTTTTTCTGGTTAAATACGTTGTGTGCTCATAGTAACCTCCTGTTAGTACTGCAGGGCGTTTGAACATCCCTCAAAATGTTTAAGTTAATATTTAACAAAGAGACATGTCAAATTTTCATAATTAATCAAGTACCTTTCACCGTTTAGATGTAAAATGTGCGTTCCTTACAAGCACGTGTCGCTAACATAAAGTCTGTAATTTAAAGATCATAGTAAACTTCTTGTTCTTTGGCTGCAATGTGAAAAACCATTTAAAGAGGAGTTAGATTGGTAATAAATAGTTTTACAAGATTATACTGAAAATAAAATGGAACCTATTTTTGCATAATTGGATTTGAAATAAATTTTGTGCTAAACAGAGCATTTACTTAAATAATTGTATCTATAAAAATAAAGTTTCAACAGAAAATATATTAAAATAATATAGATGTAGTCATTTGTTTACATTAAGATAGGCTTCAAACAGATATGATCGTTCGAAAAAGATCTTGGGAAAATTGTTGTTTAAATATAGTAATTTGGACTTAACCAGACGCTTCCCCTGTAGCTAAATAGTATAGCACCTAAGGTCAAATGACGGTCCCATGTAGGATAAAGGTTCGATTCTTGTAGAAGGATACATATTTTCTTCGAATGTAGGTAATAATGCTTATGATAAAGAGATCATTTACTTAAATAAGTGTGTCTATAAAAATAACGTATAAACAAAAAATGTATTAAAATAAGTGTCAGACTCTATTTCATTATATATATATATATATATATATATATATATATATATATATATATATTTATATATATATATATTTATATATATATATATACATATATATATATATATATATATATATGTATGTGTATATATATATATATATATATATATATATATATATATATATATGTACACTGCGTGCCAAATTATTATCGAGATAACTTTGTTTCAAATATTTCAAAAACCGTTCAATCAATTCACATAAAAGTTGCACACAATATTGACAACACTAACCTGCGCAAGCACAGAAATTTTCGTATTGATATGCGCAATGTAAACAAACTGGGGCCATATTTGTTATCAGCACGGTGATTTGAGAGTGCCAAATTATTAGAAAGGTTTAGTAAACTTCCCAGAATTGAGCAAACAAAACCTTTATTAATGTTGCACGTGAATGTTTATGACGAAAAGAAGCTAATAAATAAGATAATCAAACAAATAATAACAGATACAAACAATGGCACAGTTTTAAACAAATTAATAGGGTATGTGCTTTCCCTGTTTTGAAATTACTTGAAGAAGTTGACGATCCATAGAATTTGTTATTGTAGGATTTCATCTGCTGTAATGACGCGAGATATGTCAAGAATTGCTTCCCACAACTCAGCGTTGCTCATGAATTGTCGTCCGTTGGCGTACAGTCATGATGCTCCAAAGGTTTCAAATCCGGGGAATTTGCTCGCCACTTCATTATTCGAGGTCCATCGAAGCCTAACTGTTTCAAATATTCAGCAGTCTTGTGAGCAGCATGTGAGGGAACATTATCTGGCATAAAAACAATGGCCCTTCTGAAGGCAACTCTTTACCTTTTCATCCACGGTTCAAGATGCTCCTTCATAAACGCTATGTATTTATCAGCATTCATTTTGACGCAATCTGGTACTCTCGATGGGCCCACTAATGTTTTTCCAATAATACCACCCCAGATCATTATGCCGCCACCGCTTTGTTGGCGTCTCAAACGCTGGTGGCGATTCTGTCCTTTCATTACCCAGCCTTTGCACCATCTGTCTGGCCCATCAAGTGTTGCTCGAGTTTCGTCTGTGAACAAAACTTTAGAGAAGTCAATCTTCATATTGTCCTCGGCCCATTTCAATCGATTTTGAATGTGATTTCTCTTCAACGGATGCTTCGGTACAGGTTTGACTGTTGTTGCTATTTCCCTCAGATACCGACACCGAGTACTTTTAGACACAGTCGGATCCCCAGTGCGACTGAAAAGCTCTTGACTGGTAAGTCCAGGGTTATTCGTGGCCTCTTGTTTAAGTCGTGACATGAGACGACGTGAAATAACCCTCGGCTTGCCTTTATCTGCCTTTTTGCGTACTTGTGTAGGGTCGGCGGTGAACTTTTTCACTGTTTGATGACACCTCCCTATCATTTTAGAAAATTATAGGGTAGATTTACCTTTTGAGAGTTCTGAGTCTTCTTTTCAGCATCACTTAAACTGCTTTTACGGCCCATCTTTTCACTAAATTCTTACACTTTTCCAATGATTTGGCACGCTCAAATCACCGTGCTGATAACAAATATGGCGCCAGTTTGTTTATATTGCGCAGATTAATACGAAAATTTCAGTGATTGCGCAGGTCAGTGTTGCCAACATTGTGTGCAAATTTTGTGTGAATTTATTGGACGGTTTTTGAAATATTAAAAAAAAAACTATTCGATAATAATTTGGCACGCAGTGTATATATATATATATATGGATTTACCCGTCGTTTTAGATGTTTGCGTTTCAAGCAACTCAGCTCTTAGAACCAACAAGCAGTTCACCCACACATATCATTTGATTATAATCATGAGGGATTGGGTAGTCTGTCCTGCTATTTACTCATAGCTGGGTGGGGGAGAGATGGAATCATATTTTTCCCAAATGTAAGGGAATGTAATGAACTCAATTGGAAGTTGAACTTAGTTGTCCGATTTCTCAATCCTAGTCACTATCTACACACACAAACATACAAACATATACACACACACACACACACGCATATATATATATATATATATATATATATATATATGTATATATATATATATATATATATATATATATATATATAGAGAGAGAGAGAGAGAGAGAGAGAGTGAGTGAGAGAAAGTGTGTGAGAGAGATGCAGACAGACAAACACTAGAAACATAGAATTTAATGTGAAAACGGCTAACCTCACTGTTAAAATTTAGGAAAAGTAACGGAAATTTATGATATTACCTTGTGCTTTTGTATATATGAAATGAGAAAGACAATTCAATAGAAATATATATATATATATATATATATATATATATATATATATATATATATATATTGAGTCAGTCTTGAAATTGACATTTAATACTGACAAATATTGCATACTGATGGAAATAATGACTAATTCCTCACCCTTCAGAATATTTCTCATGAGACATCACCCACTTCCTCTTTTCAATACTGTCAGCAAGTCCACTTTTGGAATCACAATCACCTGTGTCAATGCATTCTCTTTAATCTCGTCCACAGTGTTTCAGTATTGATTTTACCTTTGGGAAAAGTCATACATAACAGGGAGCAAAATCTTATCTGTAGGGGGAAACTTGCGAGAGATTAATGTGAAGCAATGCGGTTTTGTTTATTTTTTTTTCAAGAAAAATAACAAAATAAAACGCTGCGCATGACATGGACAACCTAATTGCTCGGTCAATGATAAGACGGTGACACAATATACAATAATCTTTTAATGGCGTCTCACTGCCGATTGAGTAAGCCCACGGGAGAGTCTCCATTCACACAACCCCTGACTGGCTGAGAGGTTACATCAAGGCCGCGGAGACCGTTCTTGATATATACTCAAACTAACTGTAGAAGTTCCAGTCAGAACTCGTATATAATAATAGCATCACGCTTTACAGAGGGGAACTACACAAAAGCAGACAATAAACACGAAATATAAAGGTAAGTAATGTTCTCACTCGAGGAAATATTTTTTCATGCATCTAAAATCATCAGTAGACTTCCCAACCAAAAAAAATCGTCTTTTAGACAGGCCAAAAAATTACTGTAGAGAGGCTTCAGCCAAATTCTGTAGATATTTCAGCATTTCGATATATAATATTTCTTTATCTACAATTAATCTCAATATTCAAAAAAAGATTAACATTTAAATTATCAAATAAGATTTTCAAACACTTGCTTCAAAGTTTTTTTTTTTTTTTCCAGCTTATTTTTGCTGGAAAAACTATATTAATTTTTTGGCCGTTTTCTGTTGTCCTCGCATTCTTCTGCCGCTTACTTCAGGATTTGAATTAAATTAGATGTATTTGTAAAGATGGCTTCCAGTTAAAAGCTAACTATAAAGTTTTATTAATTTCGTTAAACATTCCACTTTTCAAGGATTATGAACATTTCATTGATTTCGATAACCCCACCACGTTTAAAATTGCCAATTCTTTAAAAATCTCTTCCGTAGCATGTAACAAACATTTACTTTCTCTTCGACAGATAATCACGATTCTTTTTCATTTTTGCTTTACCATCCGAATTCGAAGCCATTTCAATTTTCAAATCGTAGGATCACCAATTATAGCGTAACGAGACTCGCTGTGAAAAGTAAAAGCACATAAGAAACTACCATCTATGTTCATTTTCACGTCCTGATAATCGACGCCCGTAATATCAATGTACGAATAATGGAATAATTACAGTATATTTACCATTTTCACAAAACTGTGGATCTGTAGAGAAGTGGTGTAGGATGTACGGAAACAGTCAAATCCTCATTCAGTAATATACAAGAGAAAAACGAGAACTGATAGAGATGTTTGCATAAGTTGCTATTGCGAATTTGATGAATACGACACCAGATGTGTCTCTAGTATGATTCCATCATCCTGAATGAGCATAGCCGGGAGGCAGACGAGAATTTCAATTACGATTAATCCTTCACTTAGATTGGTTACAAAGTAAGGCCAGAGCGCCCAGTCTACCCTACGAATTTAATTATAGTACAGATTAAAATAATGAATAGATACATTCGTTTTTTAAATGGAATTAATAAAAAGTGATTATCTCTACGGGAATCTGAATTTTGCTCTCCTACTCCATAGGTGGGTGTCTAGGTATATATTTGAATATGTAATTATAATAAATCAGGGCAATAATTTATTTTATATATTGTCATTTTACCCACCAACTTTTGAATTATATTGTTTCATCTACCTTTCATTCTATTAAAACCACATTTATCTAGATTTGAATATAAACGCAAACTTATGTTCTGTTTAACAAAGCTTATACATATAAGAATCATTAGAAGAAGAAAACAGAAAATAAACGTATATAATGAAAATGTATATATAAAAAAGAGAAGAATGTTTTATTTGAATAATATATTTAATATACGAGACGGTTTTTAAAAGTATATATATTTATTAGGAAATATGTATTTATAAAAACGTATTTGATAAGAAATATACCTCAAACGTTATTAGGGAAATTGTCAGACATGTTATAATAACTATGAGCATTTAATAAAATATATTTATTTAGATAATACTCTGAAGGCAAATTGCTTTTGATAAAGAATATAAAATGAGAAAAGTGACTGACATAATAATATTAGAACAAAGATTGATCATACGAAAACCTGTAAAATTTTCAATAAATTATTCCAAGATAACCACGAAGGAGAATGCACTAAATATACATACGAATTTTAAACAGGAAACCCAGATATAAATCATTGATACAGTAATAACGATTCTCCTGATGATTCTAGATATCTATGTATATTAACAAAGATCGTCAACTTAAATATTTGATGAAAAGCACAAAGGCATTAAAATTTCGATTAATTATAAACATTTGGCATAAAAGGCATAATTCACAAAAATAATATATATATATATATATATATATATATATATATATATGTGTTATAATATATATATATATATATGTATATATATATCAGCTAGTAATATATATATATATATATATATATATATATCAGCTAGTAATACATATATGCATATATATATTAGGTTGGTGCAAAAATAATGACGTAATAATGTCGTTTTTTGACGTGAAAAATACGTCAAAAAACGACGTTTTTACGTCATTATTTTGCACCAAACTAATATATATATATATATATATATATATGAGTTGCATTAAGTGCCCTTTATATATTTA
>OZ010572.1:144248939-144251439 GCA_963932145.1 Acanthosepion lycidas
GTTAGACTGGCGTTGAGGTCTCATCAATTTACAGTCGACTTGGTTCGATGTAACAGTAAGTTCTATTTTAAGATATTCTATGTTTATACATTCTTTTTTATAAATACAAATATTTAAGTAAATGCTCTGTCTATAATAAGCAGTAACGACATTTACCGGCCTGAATGTCCAAGAAATCGAACCTGTATCCTATACGGGACCGTCATATAGCCTGACGTGCTTTTACCGATTTCGCCACAGAGGAGCATTTCGGTTAGCAAGGTCGATTTTACTGAATTGTAGTTTAAAAACAGTGAAATCGCCCTTTCTAACCGAAACGCTCCTCTGTTGTTAAATCTGTAAAGCACGTCAGGCTACGGTTCCGTGTAGGATACAGGTTGGATTTTTGTCGCAGAACGCATTTTTTCTATGACAATTTCTCGCACATTCAGGCCGGTAAATGTCGTTACTGTTAATTATAGACAGAGCATTTACTTAAATATTTGTATCTATAAAAAAAAAGAATGTATAAATATAAAAATGTCTTAAAATAATTGTCGGACTTTCTCCATTTTATAATGAGTAAGTTCTATGCTAAAAGTTTCTTTTTTAGGACATCTCACATGTAGAAATTTCTTTCAGTTCCATGCTTTTCAGTCAATCTTCAAAAATTCAAATGCAATGTCAATCGCTATCTGCTGTCTTTCGGATTACTCTACTTTTGTTCTCACTCAGTAATATTTTTTTGTTTTCTAGTTCTTCCACACCTTGTAGCCTCCTGCGCCTTAGTGGATTTATTGCCTTATTTGGGGTGATTTAAAAAAAACAAAACCAGACAACATCCAGAGGGGGTCGGCGAAGGTGGCCCTCTGACAACACTCCCGTAACACAAATATAATGCCTTTTATTTATTTGGATCTTGCTGGTACGTCGAAGAAGTAGGGCCATGTGGTCTGGACAGCGCATCGTGTACCATCTCCCAAAACTTAAAATTTGGAGAGGTACACACCCGGCGTAAGCCTAACACGATAAAAGCCACTTCAGATGTTTTTCACAAAAGGACTGAATTTAAATCAATTTAGGAGCGCTACCATTACATTACGACAGAAACGGATGCTTATTGTGTAATATAATCATGCTTACGCTCGCCAGCAGGTCACCATTTACAAGTCCTGAGAGGCAGTCAAGGTAGAGGGTTTAAACATGTTAAGATTATAATAATCGGGAAACAACCTCGGTTCCACAAAGCAGGGTTCAAGAAGCTGCTCGAGTGAAACTTATAACTCATCAAAAATAGAAATTCATTTCAATTTTAAATAAAATTCCAAAGTATCTTGGCTTTTACTATACGTTTATAAAATTGGACTTTATTTTGTTTTTAACGAATAAACATGAATATTCTTAACCCAATGAGCCCTGCGTTTCTGAAAAATTTTAACCCTTCTGCCTGAGCTCCTGAGTCAAAATCCGCAAATAATTGGTATGTAATATTACACGGTAGAAATAAAAATAGCTACAAGTGCTTACCCATCATTCAACCGGGAGCTAGCCATTAAATCATTTTCTATACTATTATTCAACCGGTGGCTGGGCATTACGTCATTTTTCTCTACCACCGGTAAAGCGGTGACAGGGCTCAAAGTGTTGATGCATTTATGTTCAAGGAAGACATTAATTGTTATGACAGTGTTTTGAACAAAGAAACTCAAAGCAAAAACCCTCATGAATTTAGTCTTAATAAATGGGCGAAATTATACATTTTAATTAACCTAAGAGTAATTAAATAGAAAACTCAGACATCAATCTTAAGAAATATTGCTGTTTAAGAATAAATAAAATAAAATAAGTAAATAAAATAGATAAGTAAAATGGATTTATATGTTTTATATCTTTGTACTTTTCTTTATCATTACAAAACGACAAAAGGTCAATGGTAAGGACTTTTTCAGTAAAATGCCAAAGAGTACTGTTCTTGGATGTCTCTGGCGCAAAATGGAGACAATTAGCTTTCACCATTAAACAATACAAAAATCAAGAAAACCCAGAAAGAAAAAGAAGCAACGATTAACTGCAAATTAAGATGAAAGCGAAGATTGCCCAATAAGAGTGCAGAAGTAGTGAGAGGGTCAAAGTGTGGATTAGTTCTTGGACACGAGCAGCAAATAAAACAATAAAAGAACAACTTTGCAGTTGGCTGAAATTGAAGTGAACGGATGTGGACGGATGTGGACAAAGACCGTAAAAGGCAAGATAAACTAAAGAAGAAAATCTTTTTGATGAGATTAAATGCATGATATGCAGCGAATTGCTATGTGGCATTTTTCATGTGACTGGCAGGCGCATTAACTTTGCAGTAAAGTGAAAAGGCACGGCTAATTTTTTTTTTTTTTTTTTTTTTGGAGAATATGTAAGAATTTTAGTTTCGTTTAACATGGGAATAAATAAGAAATAAAACAAAATACTTTCTTGTGTCACTTTTTAAAGGTTATATTATAAACGTTTGACTTTAGCTGGAGCTTGA
>OZ010572.1:144256439-144258939 GCA_963932145.1 Acanthosepion lycidas
AACTCGAGTTATAAACAGGTTTGATAGTTTGAGTGAACAGAAAGAAAAAACTGTAAGGTAAAAAATAAGTGAGGAAATCATATATAATCCTATATTTCAAGTCTTCCAAATCTGTCATAGAAGTGAGGAGTGTTGAGAATGCCCAAAATGTTTTATTTTTTATTTATTTTTTTTTTTTAAGCATTTCACCCCAAGCAAGGCGGGAAGCCACTAGGACGCAAGGGGTTACAGAAAATTTAGAGCAAGATTAGATAGGAGTGATAGAAGAAAGGATGAGGAGGAGGGTAGTGGATAGATCAAGGCAACTGGAGATGTCGATTGACATTACACTTGAATAGCTGGAGATTATAGCTCTCAGGGAAACTGAAATAGGGAAGGGAGTTCCACAGGCGAGAGGTGCGAGACATGAAGCTATTGGAGTAGAAGAGACGGCTACATTTAGGAGTTTCGACAGTGAAGGGGTGAGAGCGGGATGTCAGCCTCGTAGGGCGCTTGAACTCATGACGTCTGGGAACCAGCGAATGCAGCTCCTTGGAGCAATTTCCATGAAAGTATTTGTAGAACAGACAGAGGGAGGCGGCGGCGCGTCTGTGAGAAAGTGACTGTAGACGAGATGTCAGAGCAGGGCCAACTACATTGCATATCCGCCTCTGGAGCCTATCAAGAACCCAGAGGCAAACAAAAGAGGCACCAGACCATATATGGCAGCAATACTCCATGCAAGGGCGAATTGTTGATTTGTAGATCTGGAGGATCGATTCCGGGGAGAAAAATTTTCTTTATGAATTAATAATGATTTGCTTTTCATTTTTATAGTATTATATTAAAATTCTATCTGTTCCTTCGTTAATTCGTAAGTTATCACGTGATTTACGTCTTGTTTTTACTTTCGATTTATTATGAATCATTAACTGAGAAGAAAGACAAACAAAAATATATATTAGAAAGGATATTTTTTCGTGATAGAAAGAAGGCATGCTTAATAATAAGAAAGAAAGAAAGAAAGAAAGAATGATTGTTTGAATGAATGAAAGAAAGAGAGAAAGAAATAATTAAATAAAGAAAAAGAAGATATAAAAAGCGATAACTTTTTCATTGTTTTATCGTCAGCTTGAGTGAAGTGGTTTTTGACTGATTCGTTTTATACGGTTTATCAACTCTTTGCAAATTATTTAAAGACAGGACATATTTTTTAGATTGTAAGATCTTCTTTTTGGGAGAAAATAATGATTTATTCATAAATTCTTGCTAATTAACCCATAGCGGGAGAGAAGATGTGGATTCTTGCCTTTCCCAAGACTATTTGTACATAAGTAAATATAATGAATCTGTGAAATTAGAACCCGGCTCTCCGAGTAACAATTCCGAGCCATTATGCATTACACCAGCAGCGCACCTGAGCTTAAAACGCCTGGTATTCACAAGCGGCCACCCTTCTCGATACTGACCAGAGTCTACGTTACTTAATTTCTCTGATCGTTAGGGAAACGGTGTTTCAACGGGATATTGCCGTAAACTTTGAGTGAAATGTTAAACTTTGTTAGTTTTTAATATTTTCATTTGTACCCTTATAATAAGTAGGATTGGTATTGTAATATTTTTTTTTAAGTTCAAAGATATAACGATACGATATCCATGACTATTTAATTACCATGGAACCAACAATGAATTTATTCAAACATTAAATTAATGAATATGAATCATTATAAAACTCGAATAGGAAAACTGAAATTTTCAGAGGTACTGCTTGCACCTATACAAACCTCATTCAATTTTTGTTTCAATTTTTCTAAGCAAAAATATGAAAATCACACTAAATATATTGTCTCTAGTATCTGACAATTTCTGATGTTTCTTTTTTGTTGTTTTGCTGTGTTTTACAGCAATCGGTTATTTAATGCGGACAACCTTTTTTTTCTTGGTAATATTTTGTTTTGTCAAAAATCTATTTCTGGTAATATTTTTTCCGCACTAATGTATAGTTGGTATTAGGTTGGTGCAAAAATGATGACGTAATAATGTCGTTTTTTGACGTATTTTTAAAGTCAAAAAACGACATTATTACGTTATTATTTTTGCACCAACCTAATAATATTATTTTAAAACGTGAATTGCTGGTAATTTTTTTTATCAAAAACGTATTGTTGGTAATATTTTTTTTATCAAACATATATTGCTGGTAATAGTTTGTTTTTTGTTTTTTTCAAAAATATATTGCTCGTAATATCTTTTTCTTCAAAAATTTTTTCTGGTAATAATTTTTTACAAAGTATTTCTCGTATTAAAATCTATCTAAGACCTGGGAACAGCGGCAATTAAGAGGTGGTTCCACGCTCCTCAAAACCTCCTGATCAGAGGCCTTGCAGGTGTGCGTAGTTTATCGTCTTACCCAGGACAGAATTTCTTTGGAAAGAAAATAAAGAACTTGTAAAGTTCAGTGAGATAAACAATGAAATTCATCCTAATATCCCAATGACCAGCAGTCACGTGTTTTATTTAC
>OZ010572.1:144266439-144293939 GCA_963932145.1 Acanthosepion lycidas
GAATTTGGACGACATATTACGTGTATTTCCTTAAGCAGAAAAAGTAATGTTACCAAGATGAGAAAACAAATCAGTGGCGGCAGCGTTATGGGTTGAGGACTGCATATTCTCGTCGATGGTTCGAGTCAAAATGATAGTGATGAATGATGTGAATGATATGGTAATGATATGATAGTGATGAATGGTGTGCATGACATGAATTGTAAAGAATATGATTGGAAATGATTAAGATAATGAGGCAAGATAACAATTGACCCTTGAAGAGAAAGATTGACGCAACGATATTACAGCAAATATTTATTGTTTAGAAGAACATGAAATTGGAAAATAAGGCCCTCCAAAATGCCACCTAAGATTTAAAATGCACTAATAAAAAGACACTTCTTGAAGCTTTTATTTTAGTCTTAATCGCAAGCTAATAGATTAAAGTGAATATTTCCAATAAGCAAAATACTTTGCTGCATTTCAAACTGAATTTAAATTGATTGGAATTTTTTAATCGTAAAAGCGGCTATATTTACAAATCTGTTAATAGCTCTTAATTCTCTTTATTAAAAGTTTTTCAAAGATAAAGTATACTTTTCTGAAAATATATTTGAGGGAGATTAAACTGATTTAATATCTAATTTATTTGAATTAAAATAAACATTATTTACTTTCAGTTTAAAATATCACAGAAAATCATTTTTCACATAGATGAGCTGTAGACACATTTATCAATAAACTGACGCTTGCGAAATTTAGGAAATATTTTTTTTAACTATCCAGTAATCTTAAAAATGCTAAATATTTTAAACATTCTAATATGTTATTGAATGTTAGTTACTTGGACTTTGTAGACTTATTTACGAAAACACTTAAGAAAATGTTAGAAGATTACCAATAAATATTAAATTTGCTATAGCTACCGCTCATATATTCTGAAAAAGTGTGTATAGACGTCCGTATTTAAAAAAAAATAGGCACGTTTATGCAGACACACACACAACAGTCAAAATTATTTTTAAAATACTGAAGGTCTCTGAATTGTACTAAGCTTTCCTATTTATGATTAGTAAATAATCTTTTTACTCTATAACAATATCACCTAACAGCTACAAATTAATAAAGCTGTTTAAAAGAATAAACATTTTATAAATTATTATAATTCAAATTTAAATGAAAACGATTCTTTTAAAAAGTCATTATTCATCGTAAAAACATTTTTCTTAAAGAATAGTGTCCGTAATACATTATTGATAAAATCAATTAAAAGCTTTTCTAATTATATAATTTCTTAATTTTATTGCATTTTTATTTTACGATTCGGAGCAGATTTTTTGTAAGTACGAGTTATGTTTAACAACAAACATTTGATGGTTTCATTTTCTCAATCGATGCTTCATGTAACTAAAATATAACTTCATATAACTAAAATAAATATTGAACCGTGCAAAAAAGAATTTCAAGAAATTTCATAAAATTAAATAAGCAGGGGTAACAGATAAATGCAAATTTTACAAAAATAAATAAATTCTGAAAGTTTTATTAAAACCCGACAATATTATCATTTTTTTCTGAAATTTTCAATGTTTTTCACCGCAAATAGACGTTCAAATTCACCATACTAATTCATGTTCACCTATTGACGAAAACAAAACATTTTAACCAAAGATTCTAAGAAGCGTTAAAAATATATAATTTGTATATCAATATTCGTCATAATTTATATAATAATATCAAAAAAATATTTGATATTTCCTATTAATAATATTAAGTTGGTGCAAAATAATGTCGTTTTCACACATATGTTACTATGTAAGAAAACGACATTACTTTTGCACCAACCTAATAAAATAAATATTTTGACGATGAACTTCATTAAGTTTTGGGCATTTTTTCATCATGGTATACTCATTTTTTAGCGAATCTTTGGATGTATTTATATATAATCTTTCAGTATATACTATGTCACAATAATTAAATAACAGAGAAAACCAAAGTTTTCTTATATTTATTAAATCCTACAAATGATATGAAATATATAATTCTAGTTATGATATAATATAAATAAACAGGTTATGCAGAGTCCAACAAGAGATTTAATAACAAAACAAACTTCTTTCAGATAAAGAATTAATAATCACAAAAGGTAATTTCATGATGAACAACACAAAATAATTGAATAAGTCTATCTTGCCATATATGAGAAAATGAAATTTTAGGAAAATCTATGAAAAAAATGGAAAACATATTTCCTGTGACAAAACAAAAAGAAAAAGAAACAAAATGAAACCAATTACACTATATAACCCAAAGTACATATTTTTTTTAAATTAAATTAAATTTAAATTTAAAATTTCAGTGTCCTTTCCCCGTCACGTGCAAGTGTAATCACATCAATATAAACATCACTTTAGCCCAATGAAATTGTAAAGGGATCAAATGTGACACGCAAAATAAATGTTCCATTTTGTTATAGAATTTCCCAAAAATGTATATTAAGAAAATATTTAGATATTTAAAGTATAAAACTATATATATATATATATATATATATATATATATATATATATATATATATATATACATATGTGTGTGTGTGCTTGTGTGTGTGTGCTTGTATATATATATATGTATGTTTTTATGTATATATATATATATATATATATATATATATATATTCAACTCCATCTCATGATAAGACAGCAAAAGTATTGAAAAAAAGTGGCTACTTTTGTAGTGATTTTATAATATACTTATGTTATAATTTTCGAATAAATTACATATATATATATAAATATATATATATATATATATATATATATATATATATATATATATATATATATATATATAAACTATAAATATAAATATATGTAAAATATAATTAAATAAATAATAAAATAAATATATTTAAAACATATATATATACATATATATATATATATATATATATATATATATATATATATATATAAACTATAAATATAAATATATTTAAAATATAAAACATATTTAAAAAATTAAATTAAAAGTTTCAGCTTTTTTTCTTCATTTGTGAATAAACCTTGAAAATTTAATTAAAATGTGACAATTATTTGATTTTTGCAAGAATTTCTAAATCACCATAAAAAGATACTAAAATTTCATATACTAATTTATAGCAACCGGCTGATGTATGAATAAAAGATATTTTAACGAAAATTTTGAATTTCTAGAAAGGATTAAAAAATATAATTTAATAGTAAAAAATTCCTTTGGTCTTTCCTTTTTATAATAACAAATATTTGATTAATAAAACTTTGTTTATATTATGTTTAGGGCATTTATTCTTCAAGCATGCTCATTTTTTAGCGAATTTTTAGATATACCGAGACAAAAAGTAGAAAGAGTGGCGAAAATCCTTGTGTCGTATTATTTTAAAACAGGTGAAAGAAAAGCTGAAAGAAAGAAAAAATAGAAAGAAACAAGCAAAGAAAAAGTGGAAGTTTTCAAAAGACGCCGCAACCTTAATGACCTCGTGGAATTATTTTATATATGGAACCATATTTAAGTACTTTAAATAATGACCGCCATTTTTTTTTATGAGAAGACAGGCCAGGCGTGTGCACAGCTGTTGCAATTCGTTGACAGTTCGGTAATACTTGTTTGAGATTTTCAGCAAGAAATTTATATTTTTAGACGCAAGAAACATAATGTTATTGCTTATTTTTCCTAATTTTAATTTTTATTAACTTTAATTTTGTAAAATATTTATAACCTCATCCTTAAATCGAAATTTCTAACTGTAGTTATTTCCTTTATTAAAATCCTTGTGAATGTTAGTGATAATTATAATACTGAGGTTGGTCAATTTCTATTAATTGTAACGGTCATAAAATATGCGGTACATATATATATATATATATATATATATATATATATATATATATATATATATACATATATATATATATATATATATATTATCCGATATTTTATTTTATTCACTTATTTTGTATAGCAAAACACACTTTCTTTTATATACTAACATGTCCATTATCAAATCATTTTTTATTCACTGATGAGCCGTAGCTTATAACCCGGAAAAGATCCTGATAGGAAAAGAAGTCAGTAAACATTAAGAACCCATCTTTTCCCTCCTGCAATTCATACGATGCAAAACGGCAATTATCTGCTCCTTACCATGACTAAAATTCTTCCATTTTAAAAAACAATATATCGCTTTATCAAGTTCCAATCCTCTACCAAATATAACAAAACAGGACTTAAGATAAACCTTTCCAAACCAAAAACTATGATTTGGAATTGGAATGAAAGAAGTGATGGGACCTATCCTGAATCCATCCTAAAAATCAGAATGTGGAATTAATAAACACTTCAAATTCGTTGTCGTGTCCATAAAGATAAATTAAAAAATATAATTATACGTGTTCAGGAAAATATAAATAAAAAATAATTATCGTGACAAAAATTATTACAATAATCATAATAAAATAATTATAACAATTATAATTATCATTAATTCACTTCTTCTAAACCAAAGAGAAACGAACCACCTTTTCTCCTCTACACACACAAACATTTGAAATTCTCACTAACGGACAAGTAGTTCACACGGTCAGGTCGTTAACACATGCGCCAACGAAAATTTCGTCTCTTTTCCTTTTTCAGGCCATAATAGTAAAATTTATCTTTTAGGTAAGAAAACTCCAGACACTAAATTAACTAGTCTAATTAAACACACAACTATTTAAAAAAAAAAGTACGATAAAGACTTTATACACTTTGTTTGTTCCCTATCTTCTCTTTCTGTCAGATTCCGATCCATATTTGATCGAAATTTGAGCCCAAACTAACAATTTTACTCACTATTACTGCCTGTCGTATCTCCAACATTACATGAAAGCCAGATAATAAATAATACTCGTTTTGTTGCTTCCACGTCTTGCTGGTTCTGATTTTTACGAGTATATGTGTATATATAAATAGTGTTTTTTTTTGTTTTGTTTTGTTTTGTTTTTAATAATTATTTACTCAGAGTTATAACTCCCATACCACCTTGTCGTATGGATCAATTATAACAAATTTATTATAGAAAATAAGGAAATTGTTCTGTAGCTGCACTAGAGGTGGTTTGGCCCAACACGGCAAATTGCTACAAAAGCAAAAGGTAAACTCAGACCTCGAGTTTTTTTCTTAAATCGACTCGTCAGATCAAGACTTTCCTATGAATGACATTCATGGTACCAAACTCATTTAAAAATAAACTCTCAGCTGTATATATATAAAAAAACTTTCTCAGATCGATATTAAAAACATGGTTTCGAGCGAATGAATCCTGTAGGTCTCAGTAAGAACCAACATTTCTTCGAAATTCGTGAACTGGCGCTACAGAATCACAAAGAATTACCAGATAATAGAAAGAGAATCACTTTATTATTTTCAACAGCAAATGAAAAGGATAGTACATATAACTCGAATATAGAATTATGACATAATCAAGATGTTGTCATTCCACACTATTTTAAACAAAACGTTAGGAAGGAAACTTCCATCAAAACTGGAAAGTACAATAAGAGTTATTGCACTTGAGAAATCTATTTTCCTGAAAAAAAGTTCTATAAGAAATATTTTAACTTTTAAATTCTAGGCAAAAGTAGCACTGATTGCTCGATCAAAACGGCTAATGTAAGCATTTTAATTAACATTATCATTTATTGTTTCTGAAGATTATTTTCTTTGTGTGTTTCATTAAAATGTATTTTATTCATTTCCTTTTCAAAGTTATATTTCTGAGTTATTTCTAGTTTTCACAGTGTTCATTCATTGTTGATTCGTTAATGAAGAATAACGACATTAGCGTGTGTATTTTTCATTAAGACTTTATAGTAATTGCTGTTGGATTTAACATATATATATAAATAATATAAATATGAATTTAACATATAAATGTAAATATGAATATAATGTAACTTTTTTGCGTCTTCAGACATCCTTTATTTTCCTTTTGGGTTACTTAACCTTTTACGCTTTCCATTTTTTCAAAGCAAAATAACTGGAATAACTGGAGGATTTTAAAAATACGTTATATGTATCTAATTTCGTCAGTTAGATATTCAGGGCTGAAATTTTCAAGGGCACTTATATATATATATATATATATATATATATATATATATATATATATATATATATATATATATATATATATTCCAAATTTATCATTGCTATGTTGTGAGTAAAAATGTAAAAGATCGTTTTTATTTGTTGACTTACGTTGGTTGTTTCGTTTTCAAAAAAAAAAAAAGTTAAAAATTTAATCAAGCTAAAACAGAGAATAAAAATCAGAAACATGAGTCTACCAAAGATAATCTAAGCAATGTCCACAAAATTAATTGGCAAACCTTCCCAAAATTTAAAGAAAATAATATGAAACCATAAAACCTTGAAATGAAACAACAAACTCAATTCAATTATACCGCAAAAAAGTTCATTATCTCAATTTTGACATTGAAAATTCTGTTTGAATTTAAAGAAAATAATAATAATATAATTTACTCAGACGAAGATGCATTGAAAATGTCATAGTCTCTGAATCCCTTGCGGTTAATATATAACCGGCTATTTCAGTTTACCACCTGTCCTTGCGAATTTGATGTTGAAATAATGTGGCATAGGAAAACCTTAAAACAAATGAATATTTAAATAAATAAATAGAGTCGATATTATTAAAATCTAATTTGGAAACGATTCAGTTAAAGTAAAAAATAATCAGGCGTTCACATGATTAACGTAAATTTTGTTTTGTCTCAATAATATAGAGTTCCTTGAAATAAAATCCGCTTTTCTAATGGCACTGATTGATCGGCAAAACATGTCAAAATAAAGGCTTTGGAAACTCTCACTATATATATATATATATATATATATATATATATATATATATATATATATATATATATATATATATGTATGTATGTATATATATATATATATATAAGGGAGAGGGAGAGAGAGAAAGAGGGAGAGAAAGAAAAAAGGGGAAAGAGAATTGAAAATATGGATTAAATCCGACAGAATGATTGAATAAGGAGCAAGTAGAAAATCTTAATAAATTTGACATGTTTCGCTACTTAGCTTTATCAGAAATATCGGATATGAAATGATTCAGGATTATATTTCACTTCTTAAATTCCTAGTTGTTTTACTTTTATTGCTCATATATATTGGCATTAAAGTTACGTCTTTATCAATTTTTAAATTCAATGATTTTTGGCGGTTTCTATTAATTTTGTAGAACGTCTCGTGTATATCTCATGGTGTCTGTTTTTATGCTTAATTTTAAAAGATAGCTTAAACTTGTATAAAATGGGTATATTGGAAGTAGATATGTAATATTAAGTGGTATCACCAGGAAACCGTCCTGGGTATGACGATAAACTACATCCGCATCCTGGGTATGACAATAAACTACATCCGCTCCGTCCTGGGTATGACGATAAACTACATCCAACAGCAAGGCCTCTGATCAGGAGGTTTTGAGGAGCGTGGAAACGCCTCTTAATTGCTGGTGTTCCCAGGTCCACCCTGACCTAAGGTGGTAGCACCTGTTAGGGTCCCAGCTATGGGCAAATAGTTAACAACCAAACTTGTGTAAAAATAGGTTTTAATACCAGAAATACTTTGTAATAATAATAATAAAAAAATATTACCAGCAATAATTTTGAAGTAAAAATTATTATCAGCAATACTTTAAAAAATATCAGTAATGCAAACAGCTATACATTTTTTTTTATTACCAGCTATAGATTTCTTCAAGGAAAAATATTCCCAGAAATAGATTTTTGAAGAAAAATATATTACTAGCAATAAAAATTTTGTCAGCATTAAATAACCCATTGAGGTTGATATGCCGTAAAACAAAATAAACCAAACCAATCTTAACCAAAGAATACATATTCTATTCATACGAATCTATCCTAAAAATGTTGTCGGCATTAAATAACCCATTGAGGTTGATATGCCGTAAAAACAAACCAAATGATCATCAAAGGCATGAATATGTCGTTATTTGTATATTCGTATATTTAATAATAGTTGATACAAAAAAAATAAGTCAGGTAGGCATTTATTATATGTTAATTATTTATTAATATTGCTTTTTTCCGGAAAAGTTTGCATTTACTAAGGCCTTTATATTTCTTGATATCTCGCCTATATATTTCTTAGTGGTTGCAGGTAGTCTAGATTATATATAACAGATTCCGAGGCGTTGGGTTGTTGATTTTTTTGGGGGGTTTTTTGTTGTTTTTTTTCTGACGAAATATTTGAATTTACTTTAGATATTTGTTATAATTTTAGTCTTTCAGATAGTTACTTATATTTTAATTCAGTTTACAAAGTGTTTGTCAGTAGATTTTGTTGGTAAAATTATAAAATTTGTATTTTATTGTTTATTTTTTATTTATTTATTTATTTTTTTTAGATTTATAGAGATAGTATATGTATCTTTTCACGTCAAGAAAGAAATAATTGGGATAAGGAAAGATTTTTTTCAGTCTAATTTCCGTCTTCATTTGGATATTCAAGACTGCGTATTCTGAGAGGTTTTAGAAAGTTATAATTAATGCCGATTTTAATTTGTTGTGATTGGAATAAAAATTACTTTGTTTTTTTTTATTTTTTATTTTCCGTAAAACTTGAAATCGCAATTATATTGTTTCTTATTAATTGAATGCCGAGAAAAATTAGACTGTTTATTTTTATGGCTTAAAGATTTCGTCAGTTGATTCGAAGTTATTCAGATTTATATTATAATGTTTGGTAGCTTTTTGTGTGGGGGATATATTGGTAAAACCACATTTTTTGTATCTGAAGTGGAGATTTTAGTTAAGATTTTTTTGAATAGACCAAATTCTAACAATTCTCAGAAATGAAATGCAAGAACAGTGTTTAGTGGGGATCCCATCGGTAACCCGAATTTTTCTTTGTAATAAAGTTGTTGCAATAAAAGTAACTATAGATAGTAATTAGTAGGCACATACGTACAATTTTCCGACCGGTAAATGAATGTTTCATTTAGATTTAATGAGATGATTTCACGGGTATTTACTGATAGATTTGTTGAGGGCATTGTTAATATACGATGGGCAGAATTAGTATTTTAGGTTCATACGTTCTGGGTAAGCCGCATGGTGACTGTAATAGTGGAATATATTCAGTTAGGTCAAGTTTTGTGTTCATTTTTCAGTAATCTTCCATGAGATTTGGTAAATTTTGATATAGCTTTGTCTACTGCGTGTCCTTTCCATTTTCCGTAAATGCTGTTAAAATTTTCAGAGGGATTCTATATTTTTCAATATATTGGTGAATGTCTACAACAGTGATTCTTAACCGGCGTGTTCTAGAACAAAATATATAGCTAAATATGTAACTACCTAACTAAATAACTAATTAACTAACTCTCTAACTCTCTCTCTATCTATCTATATCTATCTATCTATATATATATATCTATATATATATATATATATATATATATATATATATATATATATATAAGCAGCTCATAAAAATAGTCTGCCGTGTACGTACACATAAAAATGCTCAAAGCCGTACAATATGGTAGAGCTTTTCTAAACAATGAATCACCTCACAGGTTATATAAGCCATTAATTCTTTACACACACACACACACACACATATATATATATATATATATATATATATATATATATATATATATATATTAAAGAAAAGGCAATTATATCGGTGTAACATAAAATCTCGAAGAATGTAAGAAAAAAATAAAGACTAAACGGCAAACACTTACCTATTCATTAAAGTCCTCAACTCGCAGATTATCTAGACATCGCATAAAACTGTTCACCATGTCAACAAATAGAAAAGGGCAACCCGGGTCGTTACTTGAGTGTCACGCTCTCAAGATTTTCAGCCAACTAGAACACAACTTGCTCTCTTCTTCCTCCTTCTCAATATATATATATATATATATATATATATATATATATATATATATATATATATATATATATCAACTGTCGGATTTAAATTAAAACCATTAATTCTTTATATATATATATATATATATATATATATATATATATATATAATACATTGGCCAGGCCTGCGACACTACAGTTTCACCACCAAACGACTGGATTGAGACCAAACGGCACTATTTTATAAAAGTGGCCATTGAGCCCAAAATCAAGATGCGACGGTCTCTTTCGTACGTGAACGCAATCTTGAGTCCTGAATATTGCGTTCGAACATGAAACAGATTGTCGCCAATCGGTGTTGATCTCTCAGTGTCCAGACTTGTTATATTTACACAACTTTTATCATTGATACTGAACTTTTTTTTACCCTTAATATGTTATAACTTAAAACTATATTTTATCACAGAGAGAGAAAGATAGATAAAGGAAAATTAAAAAGATTGTATTGACAAGCACGAAGGTCGACGAAGGGTTCTCGGTTCAATCAAGTTCCGAAAATTCTATCGAAAATCACATATTCTTTCGAAATTTTTCTTGGCGAAGACAAGGAAATCTCAGCCACCATTTCATAGGTATGGGTTCTTTTTATCTATCTCTATCCCTACCTATCTATCTAACTAACCATACATATATATATATATATATATATATATATATATATATGTATGTATATAAAAGTTATTTTTATAGATACAAATACTTAAGTAAATGTTCTGTTTATGATAAACAGTATTAACAACATTTATATAGCCTGAATGTCCGAGAAATTTCACAGAAAATATGTGTCCTCCGACAGGAATCGAATCTGTATCCTACACGGAATCGTCATATAGCCTGACATGCTATACCATTTAGCTACAGAAGAAGTGCCTCGTTAACAAGCTATAAAATTTAGTTTCCTCTGTCGAAAAAAGGTATAGCACGTCAGGCTATTTGACGGTTCCATGTAGGACACAGGTTCGATTCCTGTTGGATATTTTCTATTAAATTTCTCGGACATTCAGGCCGATAAATGTTGTTCATACTATTTATTATAAACAGAACATTACTTAAATATTTTTATCTATAAATAATAACGTATAAACAGAAAATGTATTAAAATAATTTTCGGAATTAATCTTTTTTCATATTACATATATATATATATATATATATATATATATATATATATATATATATATGAACCAACAAATCTTTTCACATTAAGTGTGTAATGTACTTGATAGCTCAAAACCCCGTACACACGAGAGATTGTATGAGATACTCAAGACCCCGCGAAACCTCCGATGAACCTGTCAAATCCAGTAAACACAGCGAATTAGTGTAGCATGCCCAATTTTCCCTTGGGCAGGTTTTCATTCCTCTCGTACAACCCTATCACTTCAGATGGCATAGGTTAGCCCTAACAATTTCTTGTAACACATAAAGTCTTGCCCTTAATGTTCCCTAGTTATCCTTTCATTTTGCCATGTTTTACGCTGTTTCGTCCGAAAAAAAATAAGTACATCGCCACCCTCGTTGAGAATGTGATACCACACGAAAGGGACGTAACTCTTCTGAGGGATTGAGTTGTCTGATAACCTCTTATGTTTTATAATGATCTTGAATTACTCGTTATAAACAAAGAGTTCAGTGATTCATAAAGTATCCGGGAAGAATAAATCTCAAAATTAATGTCTTATGGAAACAATTCGATAATAAATGCATTAAAGATGAAATATGTGTTGGACGAAGTTAACATCGACATGGAATTTGAACTGAAAATGAGGTGACTTTTTCATTATTTAACAAATAAAGTCGATTAAAACCGAGTAAGAAGAAAAAATATTGTTTAAAGCATTATCTATTTCTGTACTAGGATTCTCACATAAAATGACTCAAAAGATTGTCTAGGCAGTTCTTGTCGGTATTATTTAGCAACATATATATATATATATATATATATATATATATATATATATATATATATATATATATATAGTCTTAAGGAGTGCGAATATTTATTTATGGGATAAAGTGCCCAATATCAGAGATAGAGTGTGCGTAAATATAAAAGTCAACATTGAAGTCAACACTTAGAGGACACGAGTGTTGTTTTTTTATATACAGGTCAGTGGTGCATTGTGGGTAGTCTATTTTGGCGGTTATTTTGCCGGAAATCGTTTTGTTTGTTTATTTATTTGGGTTAATTTATATTGCTTGTTTTTATTTATTTCTATTTTTTATTTTATATATATATTTATTTATTTTTATTTTAATTGGTCTTTTATTAACGTAGTAAAAAATTGTTTATATCGCTTATTTAATAGTTATGTTTTGGTGTTGGAAGATTATTAAAGCTATTTATTCAATTTGGGGCTGGATTGCTGTAGTTTATTCTAACTATTATTTTGGCGGGAGCAGTTTTTAATTTGTTTATTACTTCATTTATTTATTTGGATTGGTTATCTTCACTTGTTTTTTTTTCTAACGGTTAATTTATTGGGAGCGGTTTGTTTATTTATTTGGATTAATTTAGATTCATTTATTTTACTTGTTTTTTATCATTTATTTATTATTTTCGGTTTACGATTATTAAGTAACGTAGTAATTTTTTTAATACATATATATATATATATATATATATATATATATATATATATATATATATATTACTATTATTATATTTTGATTATAGGAGATTATAATAAAAACATTTTGAAATCGCTATACAAAAATTTTCATGTTTCAATTTTAAGATTGTATTTCTTTAGGCGATGGTAAGTAACTGCTGATTAAATGATATTTAATGAAATTTAAAAACAAACTGTTACCTCTTTTTCGAAAGTTAAAGGGGGGCACATAAAGTAAGAATTAAAAATAAATTTGTGGGTATGTCATGATTAACCAATTAAACGTTAGATCTATGCTAAATAGAAACGTAATATCAGAAGATGCGGGTGGGGGAGTCATTATTTCATGCCAATCGGGACTGGTCATTATTGACGATTGCTGAAAATATTCCAGCGACAAATAGGGAAAATTGTATGACAAAGTGGAAAAAGTTTTCTTGTGGGGCGTTTCGTCATCTAGAAGTTCTACGAGGACTTCTATCATCACAGTGTGGGATATTTACTAACAAAAGGGATGGAACGAAAAAGAAAAATAATCTAAATAAAATCGGCTAGATAATAATAAAAAAATATATTTAAATTTCCAGCATCCCTTGTTCATGCGTATCTGTAGTTGCACTAACATAGATTAATCTGAGGAAATCCTTAAGGACGAAACGTGTCAAAAGAAGACTTTTTACATTTTGTCATATATATATATATATATATATATATATATATATATATATATATATATATATATATATAATATAATATTTTTAATCGGTTAATTTATAATATATATAATCATAAGGATTAATTAATTTAATTTATAATATATATATAATCATGATACTTAATCAGTTAATATATATATATATATATATATATATATATATATATATATATATATATATATTAGGATACCAGTCGATTTCGCTACCTTGGTTTAAAACATTCGCTATCGTCAGGCGGTTTGTATCAGCTCATTTCCCAGTACATTATTTTTTTTTTTTAAACATTAATAAACACTCTATTATTTTAAAATTAAATAAACGCACGTCGTTGGATATGATAGGAAGGGAGGTGGAGAGTGCGAAAGAGAAGGAGGAGGAGGAGGAAAGAAAGAGTATTGTATATGTTTCGGTGGGTGGTGGGGCGGAGGATAATTGAAATCTAAATATTTTTTTATCCAGCCTCATATGAAATTAATAGGAATTTTTTTTGTCAGAATTCAACGGTTCATAATTTCAGACCTTTGATTCAAAAGGCTTTTAGGATCCGGAAATATCATTATTGTCAACTTTTCTTATTGGCAGAAATTGCAGATGTTATTATGGTTGCATATATATATATATATATATATATATATATATATATATATATATATATATATATATATATATATACAAATATATGATTGAAACAAAATGGCTATTTTTGTAGTGATTTTATAACATATTTATGTAATAATTTATATATATATATATATTTTATATAATTTATATATATATATATATATATATATATATATATATATATATACAAGTATATGATTGAAACGAAATGGCTATTTTTGTAGTGATTTTATAACATATTTATGTTATAATTTTTATATATATATATATATATTTTATAAGTTATATATATATATATATATATATATATATATATATATATATATATATATACATACAAGTATATGATTGAAACAAAATGGTTATTTTCGTAGTGATTTTATAACATATTTATGTTATAATTTTTTTTTAATAAATAATCATATATATATATATATATATATATATATATATATATATATATATACTGAAATGATCTGCAATTTAAAGACTATGGAAATACACTTGCCAAAATTCTCTCAAACTTCTGTTCACGACACAGCATCATAAGATCAAGAATAATTATAGTTTTCCATATAAATGTACTCATAAAATGTAACCCTCAAGTTATTTATGATGAAATGATAGTACATTGGATATATATTGAAACTTTTCAAATATCATACTTTCTTATACATTGAGAAAAAGAAATCTTATAAATCCACTAAAAAGACAAATGAAAAGAACACAAATAACCTTGATAAAATTTGCTGATACAAGCTATCAGCTCAATAACGACTGCAACCGAAACGAATTTAGGTAAACCTAATATAAAATGTGTTACAATACATGAAAGAAAATATATGTTATGAACACAAAACAACATAACAACGTTAAACCTGACACAAGATTTTACAAAATTCACTGTAAAAATGTCTTGTGTATAACTGAAACATATATGAATTTGAATGAAATACACCTAAATATAAAATGAATATTATACAACAGAATATGCTTAGGCACCTCGAAATTGTGTTATGGTTAACAAGATTATCTCGCTCGAACCATTGCAACTGAGTAGTGGGATCGATCCTCACTTGGTGGCCCATACATTCGGCCTTGTGCCATATATAAGCTATGCTTAGAAAATCTCTCACACAATACACGCAATGCATTAGTTGTTCATGGTAACAGATATTTAATAATATAATTTAACCTCTGCACTAAATGTACGTCCAGAATCATACAACGTATCTCATCTCCTCACAAATTGATTAAAAGAGAAATTAATTAAGGACAAATATATTAAAATTGTACTAATTTCGGAAACCTCTAAGGTAAGTTTCAGTTCAAGATCCGATAAAATAGTTCCTTTAATGACAAGGCTATTGCTGACAACCAAGGAAATGAAATGTTCCTCGATCATGTCATCAGCGCTTATCGGAGGATTATCACGATTCTGGCAAATATTGCGGCTTAAAGATGAATCTATAAAAATTATTCCATGAAAAATGTGTCTATAATTTTTTTAAAGAGTAGACCAATATATCGGGTTGGCTCATAATTATCAGCCGTTTTTGTGGGCAAGTTATCTGTTAATAAAAATTGCTGCTCTCTTTACCTTTTTTCAATAAAATATTATTTTATTATCGGGGTATAAAATGCGTATCAATAATCATACATTTTAAAATGTTATTGTTGAAGTGTTATTTTTCTTTTTTCATAATAAATATTATTTTAAAATGCCTGATAATTATGTCCCAAATGAATATTTAAGCAGGGCCGAATAGCCTGTTAGATTGTGGAATCTTCCACATTAGCCTTCCGCCCCTTTCGGTAAGATGTATTCTTCCTTAAAATAAAGCCTTAACCAATCACCACTTCGTTTCAGTAAATTCAATCTTGAATTGGTTAAGAAACACTAAACTGTAGCAAAGTCGAAACATCCTTTTTTACCGCCGAAACTCCCTGGAGCCGATTTTTAGACACCAAAGTCTTTATAAACAGCCGCATGACTCAATTCAAGTCAGTCAGTCATCGAGTTTGAGTCAGTCACTCAACTTTTGAGCGACTGCACGGTTATACTCTCATCCTACGGACGGGAGGAACCCGGAGGAGGCTACGGCGAAGGGCGGAGTCTCCTTCGGGGAGGTAGACCGGCCCTGAACCCGTTTATGCGGGTTCAATGGGCTATTTTTTTGCCGAGCCCAAGGGCTCGGAATACCCACGTTAAAAAGGCCTTGTGCCACATGACACCCTCGTGGGGGGGTGACTGAATATCGTCAGTCATCGAGTTTGAGTCAGTCGCTCAACTTTTGGACGACTGTACGGTTGTACTCTCTTCCTACGGACGGGAGGAACCCGAAGGAGGCTACGCCGAAGGGCGGAGTCTCCTTCGGGGAGGTAGACCGGCCCTGAACCCGTTTATACGGGTTCAAAGGGCATATTTTTGGCCGAGCCCACGGGCTCGGAATACCCACGTTAAAAAGGCCTTGTGCCACATGACACCCTCGTGGGGGGGTGACTGAATATCGTCAGTCATCGAGTTTCGTGAGATGCTACCAAACTCCACGCGTGTCAATTCACTGACTCAACATCACTTCAAAATTCTTAACAAACTCAACACAGCACACAATCGACCATTGTCCCCGTGGTAATCAAATTACAATTGACTTAAAAAATGAACGTTTTCACTACACAAACAGAAATTGTACAATTCATCAATTTAGCCAAACAGTTAAAGGCAAACAACTCTTCAAAACTTAAATTCTAACAAGTAACACACGCATACACACTAATATATTTGAGGTTTTCCTTGCAGAAACCAAATTATTTTAATTTCATTTACAAATCAAAACCATTAACTTTTATTGACCAAATTTCTGCATGAACATTCTTCATAACCTTGTCTCAGTTGCCACAATCAACAAACATTCTGTTATTCTTGCATGTATATCTATTGCATATATAAAAATCCCTTTATTGTTGGATGTCTAACCACTGTGTTTTTAGTAATTTCTTGCAATACAAATTGTCCTCATATTCTTTATTTGATCTACGTGTTGTGTGATAATGCATAATAAGCACGCATAATCTTTGCTTGTACATAAATTTACCTTCTGATACATTTTCACTCAGCTACAACCCGCAACAAGATCATTGAACAGTTTTGAGTCCGTTTGTCACTGGGTGCCATCCCCACACTTTTCACTTAAGCTTGTTAGGAAATATTAAAACAAGAAAATGATTTTTTAACTATTTCGTTTTTTTCCATCTCACTCTCTGCGGGCCATCTGTGATCTTTTTTTCTTCTTGGCTCTCAAGTGAGTAAAATAACCCCATACATATTCTTTTAAGAGAAAGACCTGCTTTTCTTCTTAGGTTTCATAAACCTACACTTTTTTTTCGTTCCATCACTAACACAAACATTCTTTGACTTTCTCTCTCACTCTCTTTTTCTATCTCTCTCTCTCTCTCACACACACACACACACACACACACACATCAACATTCAAATCCTGAAACATTCTGTAAATATGTATTACTTTTTATATGGGAGGCTTGTTGTTTTGCGAAGCGTGATATATTATAGTGGTTCCTGGCGATATGTTTATACTCATGGCTGGAAATATTACCCGTTCTTTTAGACATGGTAGTACCAAATACGCAGACATGTACACGGACATGTTTGTAAACACGTCGACTAGGTTTTTCTATACACGTATAAGATTTCTTGACACAGAAATACGTTCAAGTTCATGTCAAAACCTATACACACTTATGGACTAGTCCGCACACAATAATTTCATATTAGACACAAACACAAAAAGACAAACACACCCACTGGTAAATTACAAGGACATACGTACTTTGACATACACAGATACATACAAGGAAAGCGGTTTCGTACGCAAGAAATTCACTGACAAGTAGCCACTGCAAAATGTAACTTAATTTGTTCATATCTGTCCTTCTCTCTCGATCCAAGTATATTTTACTTTCTTTCTTTTTCTTTCTTAATATCTATCGATCTATCTATATATTTCTTTCTTTTGTCTTTCTTAATTTCTTTCTTTCTCTCTTTCTTCCTTCGTATCTTTCTTTCTACCTTTCTTTCTTGCTATCTTTCTTTCTTTCTTTCTTTATTTCTTTATTTCTTTATTTATTTCTTTTATCTATGTGTTTTTTAGTATTAGTTTGGTGCAAAAATAATGACGTAATAATGTCGTTTTTAACGTATTTTTTAACGTCGAAAACGACATTATTAAGTCATTATTTTTGCACCAACCTAATAGTTGGCTTCTCGTTTCTGATCGTACCATTTTGCTACGTTCATCGTCTAATCCCTTCTGCAGGCATATTTTCCGGCGTATTTTTCATTTTTCAGCATTCACAGAACTAACTTGTGGTCTATAATATAATTATGTAGAAAGAAACGGCAAGCTACTACGGGAAAAATCTACTGCCATGTCAGTCATGACTCGAAAGAGACATGATCGACAAGCATATATCACGTATGACACTAAACTGACTGATGAAGACTGGAACTTAGTCAAGGGCTTCTAGGAAAGAGCACAGATTTGGTCCAGTTGAATTGTAACTTTCTGTTTACGCAAACATCGGCAGCTTCTGAACAGTTTGCTCTATCCAATTTCAATCAAAAACTTTCTTATTTTTACAGTAAGTTCACCCTATAGAAGTCACTCGCGGTAGAGTTAAGAGGTAATCTCTACCGATATGAGGGGGAAATAACGGTTAACCCTAGAATTGAATAGATTAGGTTTCGTAGTTGTATCTACAGAGTAGTGGTTCGCGGGAAGAAACTGTTTGACTGGAACTGACTAATCACTGATGCAATAAGAAGGGAATATCGGTGGTTTGCTGCAATAGATGTGTCATGGCGGATCCTAGACTTGAAGGTGCAACATGTGAAAAAATATACATACATAAGACATACGCACACAGACAACACATATGCCCGCGCATATTGGGTGCTGATCAAAACCCAAAATTCAAGGATATTAGTTGATAATATATATATATATCCAGTCGAATCCTTTATTTCACTTACGTGCTAATACTCTTGGGAAAGGTGTGAATCCTCTTCTTCTCCCTCCAGCTCTGGGTAAATACCAGGACAGACTGGGTTCTATAGTCTTGGATGGCAACTAGTCTAGGAGAAGGACAACTATGAATTCAACACCTGCGGTCGTTTGGGGACCTAGTGGCACGTAGTGCAAAAGGTTTCTGTAATCGGCCCTTCAAAAGGAGTAGATGGTCCTGCACGAAACCTTCACCACTATAATCATATCTCATGCGCTGTTGTCGGGCTGTTGTTTTCTTAGGAACAGATCTGCTTGACCCTCATGCGTCGAATTCGACGGGAGATTCGAGTATATATATATACTCGTTTGCATGTTAAACAACAACTTTTTGTAATACTTTAATTCGGTTAAAATGTGTTGCTTTAATCATTTTGTATGGTACCTATTAATATATATATATATATATATATATATATATATATATATAATATCAATGATAATATTATTTGCTAATACGTATGACTAATTCTAAAGAGTATAGAAATCCAAAGAGTGCTCCATATAAGGACAGAACAAATGATAAAGATGAAAGCGGAGACTTTAGAAAACCATGAAAGTATTTTATTTCGCAAGATCGATTAATTGATCTCGTCTCGTCAGACCAAATGCGTTCACAAATAAATGGATTTAAAATTCATCCAGGCACAAGCGAGAAAAAAATGAATTTTCAAACATAAGATGTGTTTTAAAATAAAGTTTTAATATGTAGAATATAAAAAAAGAGAGAAAGAGAAAGGCGGAGAAAGTGAAATAGTCTAGAAAGAGATGTATAGAGGAAAGGCGTAATATAGGAAACAGTTGAGGGTAAGAGCCGACAGGTAGACCTCTTTTCACTGGATGTGAGAAGTAAAGTAGAGAGGATATTGAGAAAATAATGAACAAAGGAAAAAGAAAAGATATTAAGACAAAAAGAACAAAGGAAACAGAAAGGAATACAAGACTAAGAAAAGGTAAAAAGGAGAGAAGGGATTCGGAATTGGCAAGCGTGGGGGATTAAAATTAAATATATTCACAAGTAGTCTGTTCAATATTTTACGACATCACTATTTTAAAAATAGCTGATTATGAAAATAAAGTAATAAAACAACGTAAATTACAAACAATTTTCTAAAAAAAAATATAATTCTCCCCCTTCCTCTTTCTCTCTTTTTTTGCCTTCCTTCATATTAAAACTTCATTTTAATGCACATGTTATGTTTGAAAATTTCTTTTTTCGCATGTGCCTATTTTAAATCTATTTATTTGTGAAACTGTTTGGTCTGATGAGATGAGATTGATAAATTGGTCTTGCAAAATAAAATATTGCCATGGGTAACTAAAGTCTCCACTGTCATATATATATATATATATATATATATATATATATATATATATATATATATATATATGTGTGTGTGTGTGTGTGTGTGTGTGTGTGTGTGTGTATTTGCTGAGGATACTATGGTCCGAGCATGTGAGCAACGTGAAAATGGAAACTATACAAAAACTTATAGTTAATATCAGGATTAAACACTCAAATTTCTCAGACACATAATGAGGAAAGACAGCATGGAAAATATGATACTCACAGGATAAATTGAAGAAAAGTGTCAGAGGAAAACAATGTATAATTTACTTAGTGAGATTGATTGAATGGATGGCAGAGCAAGATTTATAAAAATAATAAAAACACAAAATTTATTAAGAGGTTTGAGGAACAGGAAATTGTAGTGCACCATGAAAGCCTAGATCTTGAAAGGACATTGTACATAGAGAATAAGATTCTAAAGTGTTATTGTAGACAGTATAAATGTTGCTGAAAGGGGATATATTCTTAATATTCCAAATACGGCCAGTATCTTGTGACCGTGTTCATAATTGTTATTGTTTTCTTGTGTGTGTGCGAATTTTTTTTTAATAAGAAAGGCTTCTAACCATTCTTTTAATAGCTTTAAAATGTTTTTTTTTAGTTGGAGATATGTATTACATTCATATATTTGTTTAAGAAAAGAAAATAGAATAAATTGGATTGTATTCATAGATCATTACTTTTTCAATGCATCTTCAACTGATTAAATTATATTCATTTTATACTAAAAAAAAAAAAAGCTTAAAAATTGTTTTCTAGGCTAAAATTGTGACCATAATGGATTCCAGGATATACATGTACATTGCATTTTATGTTTATTTATGTTCCTTTTATGGTGATTTTCAGGGTGTAGCTTATGTGTGACACAAGGCAAAAAGTATGGAGCACCCAGTGAGGATCAAATCCAGTATCCAAATTCATTCATAATTGAATTTGTGAGACAAACTTTCTAACCATTACACAACATCAAAGTGCCTTCAAGTGATTTTCTATGTGTAGCTTAGATGTGACACAAGGTCAAATGTATGGACACTGAGTAAGGATTGAACTCACTACTCACTGCTCAACCATAATTGTTCAAGGAAGACAAGAGTGACTAATCATCACACCACCTCGAAGTGGCCATTATGTCTCTTTTATGTTTTATATATTAGTTTCTTTAAGTCTCGGGATGTTTCACTGATGTATCGGGTAGGGGGACTTATTTAAATTCACTTTGGTAGTCTCTTTTTTCTGATATAAAATAAAGCCTTTTTGCAATGATTACATTTTAAACTGTTTTTGAAGTGTGTCTATTAATCTTTATATTTATATTAATCTTTATATTAGAAATTTCTTTAAAATTATAGACTTTGTACATATATATATATATATATATATATATATATATGTATATATGTGTGTGTGTGTATTTTGAAATGGACAAAGTCTGAATGTCATAGGACGCATATATTCTATGAAAATTTTTAAGACATTCAGGCCAGTTAATGTTGTTAATACTGTTTATTATAAACAGAGCATTTGCTTTACTTAAATATTTGCATTTATAAAAAAGTATGTATAAACATAAAAATGTCTTAAAATATATATCTGTATATATATATATATATATATATATATATATATATATATATATATATATATATATAGTATAAAAATATATTTCTCATAAAATATTTTACATTACTACAGAAAAATTTCTATGTTTCAGAACTAAAAATTCTTCCTCGCCAGGTGATGCTAGATGCTGGATATCAAACATCGCCTGATGAAGAACAATTTTTAGCAAATTTTGGGGGCAATTGATATGCAATTTAGATAACTGCTGTAACCTATGTTGATGAAAATTTTAGATTTCTAACTTTTTGTTTGGTTTCCTGAAAATTCTGAGAGATTAGCAAAATCAATATTAGGTGTAATGGTCAAATTTTAGATTGATTGAACCAAATTATTAAAGATGATCACATTTGCCAGATTACAGGTAATGTTTTATTTTTAAAAAAATTCATATATTTTTTATGTAATCAACAATTTAAATGACCAAATAAATCCAATTGTGTTTGATAACAATCTATTGTTATTAATCAATAAAATTTCAAAAGAATTTGTCCGTTTTTCTAATAATCCTTTGTAACTAAACATAACTTATATTTTCTTTCTGATTATGCTCCTTTATATATTTAATTGGATTATGGAAGCTTCTTCTGAATGAATGAATGAATGTTTTTACTCTGAGGGCAGAATATGATAGCAAAATGGAAAATCTTAAAGATTTTATTGAGTATGAAAAATCTCAAGCTGTCATAACTAACTGATGTTGCTGTTTACAAAAATGAGTTAAGTGACAAAAAGTTTGTTATTGTTTAAAAGTGTTTCATGATCAAACTGTAACTGCATTTAAAACATTATGCATTTTTAAAGGGCAATGATATGGCAAGAAAGGTTTTTATTGAACAAAAGTTTGTAATTTTAGAAAATGGTTAGTTCCAAAAGAGTAGATGGTGATATTAAGAAAAAAGGATCACTGAAAAAGGGAAACAAGCATTATATGTGGAATATCTGATATTTCTATCTGATTATTGAAAAATGGTAAAAATATTTAAAACAGTGAAAAACAAAGAAAAAGTGATAAAAAAAAGTGATAAATATAAGGGAGACTAGTTTAGGCATTGACTATACATGCAATTGATTAACTAATATTTATAAATATTTGTGGGGATTTAACATTGATATAATTGGTGAATTTACCACAGTCTATTTAGAAAATGAATTTGGAAAATTAAGACATGTTTCTGGTGGTGTCTATTTTACAAAAGTGTTCTTGGAAAATAATATTGAGAAACTAATTTTTTCTTTAATTGAATGTTGATGTTAAATAATACAGCTTTAATTGTTCAAAATTGTTAGTATATGCTGGGTGAAATGGCATGTCAGACATTTGATAACAGAATTTAGTATCTTGAATGTACAATCTCTAAAGATATTAAAATACCACTTTTTCATTTAGCAAGCTATGTTCCAAGAAAAGATTCTCCCACAGGAGTAGAAATATTTAATAAAACTCTTTATTTTTAAGAATTTGAAAATATTTTGGAAGAAAAAGATTATGGTAATTTAAAAATTCTATTAGTTACAGTGGTGGGGGTCTTTTGTATAATGTTTGCTCTGGTGACATTGAAAATTTGCAAGAATTCTGACAAAAAATATTTATATTAGTTTCTGAAATGCAACAGGAGAAAAAGTATGAGATTATATTATCAGATATATTTTTAAAAATGATTGTTTTTTTTTATCTTGTGGGAACTTAAGAACCAACGGTAAAGTGTTGGAATTCACTTAATATTTTATTTATAAAATGTATATTCAATTCCTTTGTACAATTCTCATTAAGATGAAATAGTAATTATTCATATTTTTAAAGTAGCAAAATATGTTCATAAAGCTACATTCAAAAAGTCAGTATACTTATCAGTTCAGAGAAACATTTAGTTTTGCATCATTATACCTATTCCATCATTCTATACTTAATCCATCTTTCCATACTTCCATTATTACATCTATTCCATAATTCCATACCTAATCCATCATTCCATCCATACATTATTATACCTATGCCATCATTCGTTACATATTCTATCATTCCATAATTCCATCATTATATATACATATAGGAAATTGATTAATTCATAAAATTATCCAGTTAACATGTTTTTATATTAATGTAAATTGATTTTAATTATTATACAAATAATATCTATTATTCGATCATAGTGAAATATATACATATACTTTATCTACTGTAAAATGAATGCAGGCACTTGTAGATCTTTGTAGATCTGGAAAAAATTGCAGAATAAAATTTGCAAAATTATCAAAATTATTGATTCTTTGCAATTCATTGTTTTTTTTATCTTTAGACATGGCTGACACATGATTTGTTTAAAATCTTCAATTTGTTTTCTGATTGTATTATACAGTTATATTTTTCATCCAGAGTGTGAAAATAAACTACACCCATCAACAAGGCTACTTATTGGGAGGTTTCACAGAGCATGCAACTACTTCTTAATTACTGTTGTTCCCAGGTGCACTCTGACCTGGTGTGGTAGCACCTGACAGGATCCCAACTATGGGAAAATAATTAACCCCTAAACTGGGGTCAAAAGACTATGAAAATATAAAAATACATTTTTATAGTAAAAAAAATACCAGCAATATATTTTAGTAAATGAAATTACAAATGCACCCAAGAAAAGGAAATTCTGGCATTAAATGACTCATAAGGAGATGATATGAAGCTAACCAAACAAACAAACAATTTTCATTTTCTAGATATTTAATCAGTCAGCATAAACAAACTGACCCATTATTTCTGCAGTATCATAGAAAATGTTTCTAATTTGTGTTGAATTAATTTTTTTTATGCCTTCTTATATTTTGAAAGCAGCTGGAAATTTTACAATCATTATCACCAATGTAGGTAATTCCTACAATGTATATATCTAAAATCATTTGGGGTTAGGTTAGTGCAATCAATTGTCAAATCATCAATAATTTCCACAGTGTTTATATTTGTAATTACCTTCATGGTAGAGGTCCTTAATTTACAGTATCTTAATCAAAAATTATATTCTTACTACTAATAAATGTTTCCTACTTGAAGGTGTCTTTGCGCATATTCCTAGCCCAAATTTCATGTATACATCATCGCTGAAATTTTTCTCAGTCTTTAAAAGCCCTTCCAATTCATCACCATTTCTTGCATATAATTTTAAAGTTATCCATAGAAAATGAATCCTTTTATATTTGACCTTCTACCCATATCCTGTATTTTTACATTTTGATAAATGAATTAATGACATATGAAAAAGAAGAGGATATAAAAAGTCTCCTTGAAAAATCCACATTTAATTTTCCTGTCTTTACCTTTCAGGACAAAGTGGAGGAGATTTTGTTTATCTCAATAATCCTTTTATTTTTATTATTATTATTATTATTATTATTATTATTATTATTATTGTAATGACAAAAGAACACAGCTGTAGGCTTTAAGAAAGCTTTATTCAACTGAGAATAAAGGTTTCACATAGAGTGTCCTCTAATGGATCCAGTAAACAGAAATAACTCTCTCAAAGAGGAGAGCAACGAAACAAGGGGTGACTACTCTTGATTATTGGTAACAATTATTATTATTATTATTATTATTATTATTATTATTATTATTATTATTATTATTATTATCAGAAAATTACTTCCTAATATTATTATTATTATTATTATTATTATTATTATTATCATTATCAGAAAATTACTTCCTAATATTATTGTTAATATTATTATTATTATTATTATTGTTATTATTATTTTATTTAATATTATTAAAGAAAATATGTAATCTTATGACAATACTGATTAAAGAAAGGTGCATGAAAACTTATTATCGTTATTACTATGAATATTTTTATTATCAAAAGTTATTATTATTATTATTATTCTTTTGACAGTAATGTAAAAAAAAATAGTGAATATTTAAATAAATTTTAGCTGTGTTTATTTCTTTTTGCTTGGAGGTTCATCTGTATTTTTACATTTAAATCATTAAAAGAAAAAATATCCATAGATAGCTAATATGAAATAAAAGCAAAATATCAATCTATTGCTCCTATTTATAAATGAGATATTCCAGTGTTTTGAGAGCACAGGCCACATTCCCATTACTAAACAAGGAAGACCAGGCTGCGTGACCAATAAATATGGAAATTTATATTGTGGTTGATATTATGGAATATATTTTTACAAATTTGTAAAAAGAAAATTATTATTAGTAGTAGCATTATTATAATTATTATTATTAGTAGTAGTAGTAAATTTCGTTTTTTACAAAGGCAAATAATCTGGATTTAATAACCTTTTTCATTATTTAATTGCTTCAAAAAAAAAAAAAAAAAAAAAAAAAGAACCATCTTGTGAATTCACCGGAAATGCCAGTTTTTCATTTCCTCCCACTTGCACTGACAACTTTCTCAGATTTTACAGCGTTTTGTCCGATTTTCTGTATTTCTTTAAGTGAATATATGATTGAGAATGTATGCGTGTGTTGACGTATGATGACATTTCCAAGGGATGTCACTAAATAAACATTTATATATTCATACTCACTCACACGTGCCCAGATACATGCAACTTCAGTGTATTTCCAAATACATTTAATACACTCATATATATATTTGCATGCATACAAACACACGTACACGGTTCAGAATTATATGTTAAAATTACTTTCAAATTTTCAAACATTGCTTTCATTCACTGTTTATTCATTTACCTTCCTGGAAGTCTAATATAGCGCAATGGTTAACAAGCTAGTTCCATATGACTGAGTACAATCTCTAAGCTTCACTATTATAGCCCTCTACAAAATAATGAAATATGTCTGCATTTCTTCTTGGTTGGATTTTAAATGAATAAAAATATTTGAATGCCACATACATATAGCTAGATATCAGCATAATTGAAATTTTTATTTTCTGTTGTATTGTGTTGTTCTACGATACAAGATCATTTGTCAACTTCCTTCTTGTCTCTTAGCTGACTATACACTTTTATCTCTTCTATTTAATATATGCAAATAGGTAAAATCCTATTTATTTACCAATCCACAACACCTCCCTGGACTGAAGTGGTTTAATGTCTTTGGTTGTTCTCAAACTTGTAAATTTTTAAAAGAGAATCATAAATATACATGCAATATAAGCCATATTTAAGAATATGATAATTAAGAAATATGATTATCTGTCCTTGGCAGTTTAAGGTTCGCCAATCAGCTTATAGATGCTGATTGGCATGCTTTTCTACCTCTTTTTGAAGAATACTTCCTCTTTGTGAGACCTACGAAATGAGCACTTGCAGAACCAGTCAGTTCTACACCGTTATCACCACAGAGTCCGTAGATGGTGAAAACATCGACTCTTCTTCAGCAGATAAGTTTTGTTGTAGATACCATTATGTTTGCAAGGACTTATTTGTAATATTATTTAATACAACTTGTATAAACCAGAGTTCAGTCGCGTTCTATTCTTTATTTATTACAACATCTGCATCAACCAGGTGGG
>OZ010572.1:144298939-144316439 GCA_963932145.1 Acanthosepion lycidas
AGTAAGAGCTGACGAGAAATAAAATTGTCTATGTTTTTTACAAGAACATTCGTATTATCAAACTCTCAGAATAGCCGGGTGTGAACGGCTACTTAAATTTCGATTTTTTTCCAAAGTACCTATTCCAGATCACACATTTATTTTATTTCGCATTTTCCAACACGTCTGTTGATTCCAAGCTGTTTCTTTCTTTTTTCGCTTTTTGTTCTGAAAACAAATGAATTTTCCAACCTAGCCACTTGTGGCAACATGTAATCTTGATTTAAGGGCTGATGGCCATAAAAGCAAGGAAAACAATGATTGTCCTGAAAGATGACCACGTTTGTCACCTCGATGGCATCACAAAAGAAAATTCAGTTTCGAATTAAGTATAAATCATTCAGTTGACACCAACTGTGATGTGACATTTTCGGGTCCTAGGTAAAGCAATCTCATAGCAGTGGCTAGAAGCTGAGTTTAAAAATACAGTGACCTTATTTGATGATTTAAAGACACACACATACACACACATACACACACACACACACACACACACACATATATATATATATATATATATATATATATATATATATATATATATATATCAGGAATTAATGTGGTTACTTTTAATCCGACATTTTTATTATTTCAATATATATATATATATATATATATATATATATATTTAAACATTTCACCCCAAGCAAGGCGGGAAGCCACTAGGATGCAAGGGGTTACAGAAAATTTAGAGCAAGATCAGATAGGAGTGATAGAAGAAAGGATGAGGATAATGGATAGATCAAGGCAACTGGAGATGTCGACTGACATTACACTTGAATAGCTGGAGACTATAGCTCACAGGGAAACAGGAAAAGGGAAGGGAGTTCCACAGGCGAGAGGTGCGAGACATGAAGCTATTAGAGTAGAAGAGACGGCTACTTTTAGGATTTTCGACAGTGAAGGGGTGAGAGCGGGATGCCAGCTTCGTAAGGCGCTGGAACTCATGACGTCTGGGAACCAGCTAATGCAGCTCCTCGGAGCAATTTCCATGAAAGTATTTGTAGAACAGACAGAGGGAGGCGACGACGCGTTTGCGAGAAAGTGACTGTAGACGAGACGCCAGGGAAGGGAAAACTACATTACATATCCGCCTCTGGAGCCTATCAAGAACCCCGAGGCAAACAGAAGGGGCACCAGACCATATATGGCAGCAATACTCCATGCAAGGGCGAATTGTTGATTTGTAGATCTGGAGGATCGACTCCGGGGAGAAAAACTTCTTGGCGCGGCTCAGGGAGCCAACTTTCCTTGCAGTGGACGAGGCAATTGATTCAATGTATTTATTCCATCTCAGGTCAGCAGTCAACGTGAGACCGAGAAGCCGCAGAGAGTTGCTCTCGAGAAGTTGAGCGTCAGACATGTGTCACTATTTACGTCGCAAGAAAGAAAGAAGAGAAAAAAAGGCGAGAATTAAATTTAGGTGATAAGCAGCCATCACGAAAAGGACACTAAGCGGTGTTACTTTTCTGACAGGGAAAGTGGTAAGATTTTTATTTCCATTGTCGAGAAGGTGAAACAGAATTTAATCTGATTTATGTTAATGGGCGGCGAGTAAGATATGGCAATAATAAAAAATATGGCAATGATAAAAAAAGATTTTTTCAAGTTGGACAAGAGACCTCCCGCAGAGTGCTGGGAGATAAAAATTAATTAGGTCAAGCTTGACCGAAACCAAAATGTCCGTGGAACCACCTCGATGTCATTTGGGAAAAACACCTGTTTATCGTCAGGGCTGGCTATGATAGCGAAAGTATTTTATCAGAACAGTTAATTAACAACAGAATGCAAATACATCCAATTGACCACCCACTTGTTTGGCGAAGGCCCCGGGTGATAAAGTCCAAGTGACATTTGACTATGATAAGAGTCTAAGGTTTGTTGTCGGGCAGAAGGGAAGAAAGAGAAAGAAAAGAAAAAGAAAAGAAAAAGGAAGATCATTTTTTTTTCTTTGAGCAACATATTTTAAACCGAGGCTAGTCTGGCCACACCCACGCCGCTGAGCGCCCATTGCCTGGATGGTGGCATGAGCGTTAGGCGGAGGTATTCATGTGAAGAAGGAGGGTAGGCCTGTTGCGCCCCCCTGAAGGGATAGGTGTGAGATGCCACTGTGAGAGAGAGGGGAAACCCGTTGACACCCTCTGAGGGCATGGTGAGATACCAATATGAGAACAGAAGAAGGTGGGAAGACGAAAGACTTCCAAAAATGGAAAATAATAAAACTTTCCTGACCGAAAACAAAGAAGTAGATTATGGGTTTAGAATTATCAAGGAACTTCAAACCCCGACAAGCCCACCCCGGTTTTGGTCGGCGTCCATATAAGCAGAGTCACAGCGAGTGAAAACCAGTTCAGTTCAGTTCAGTTCAGTTCGAGTTCCAGTTGAGAGGAAGTTGAGTGAAGTTCGCAGTTGGAGTTGCACACGCCTCGCAGATAGCTGACTTGAAAGGTTCCAGGAATCACGACCTCAACTTCTAGCCAAGAACAATTTATTTTTGAAGAACGACTTAGACTCATACCACCAAAACAAGTTTTACGAATATCGCCTGAAGATACACCAAGAAGCAGTTTCTTAAAGAACAAACAACTTAAGATGTTAAGACACGCCTAACAAACACAAAGTGTCACGAATCCATATAGTGGGGTTGGGAAGAAGACGCAGTCCTGTATTCAGCAACCAGATATCAAATATTGTTATCCTTTTTTAACACATTTGAAATTTTCGAGTTATTATTTTCTTTTCTTTTACATATACTTGTGCGGTGTTACCCTTGATCGAACTCGGCTTGCATTACGGCCCGGCGACTGATTGATTTCGTCTGCCTAAGATCAATTCACAACGTGGGTCGATTAGACTGGAAATCAAAACATTTACTTCGGTAACCAGACGTTGGAGGCGAGCTGGGAACGACAAGGCTGATATCGAATCTAACCAGATTCCCATCCGAATCACCAAAAGGTTAGAACGTCAATTTGGTGCAACGACCAATACCAAGCCAGTTGGTTGTCACAGGACAGGATAGCACGACGGACGCGGCTAGGCAGACGTCACATTTGGCGCAGCGACACCGGGGGGACGTCACAGACATTCTAATGGCGGGAAGGGAAGGATCTCTGTGGTGATTAATAGAGAGCAGTTTTGTCTTGGAAGCGTTGAAGTTGCCCCAGTTCACAATCGATTGGTGGTCCTTTTCGAGACGCACGGCCAGGCGAGTTTTGTCAGCGAGACTCGATTTGTTTTTGAGGCAGGAATAAATTGTGGTGTCATCTGCGTAGATGCCAACTTGGGAAGTTATTGCGTCAGGAAGGTCATTTATGTAGATAAGGAATAGAGTGGGGCCTAGGATGGAGCCTTGAGGAACACCTGCGTTCGTGGGATAGGAACTGGAGGAGAATCCATTGAGAACGACCTTCAATTTACGGTTTGATAATCGACCCATAATTCCATAACCCTGGAGCTTGCGAAGAAGGCCGGCATGCCAAACCCTATCAAATGCTTTGGAGATGTCTAGTGCCACGGCTCGGGCTTCCCCGTTATTTTGAAGAGCTCGGTAGACTGTTTCAGTGATGGCCGTAAGCACATCGGCTGTAGATCGGGCAAAGCGGAAACCATATTGCTTGTCTGAGAGCAGATTATTGGATATGAGGTGGTTAATCACCCCGGTATTGATTAGGGATTCTAAGACTTTGCCGAAGAGGGGAAGGAGACTGATGGGACGGTAGTTGGAAGTGTCAGAGGGGTCGCCGGAGTTCTTGAAGACAGGAACGATCGAATAGGACTTCCAGCAGTCAGGAAAACAAGATTCCTTGAGGCAGTAGTTGTATAGTTTAGAAAGGGCGGTCGCCAGTTCAGGCGCACATTTCTTCAAGACAATGTCTGGTATCCCGTCTCCACCACTAGCCTTTGGGGTCTAAATTGGAGATAAGTACCAAAGATGGGGTTATGTTTAACCCACTCAATATGGCCCCAGTTTTAAGAGCGAAGTCGGGTATGGGTACACCGGAAGATTCGAGCGTCGAGTTGAATGAAAATTTCCGAGCAAAGCATTCAGCCTTGTCGGTAGAGGAGGTCAGGACTTCGAACTGGTGGAATAAAGGAGATATGGAGGGTTTGCAATTGTTCAATACGCTCTTGCAGAGACGCCAATAATCTTTGGAGCCAAATTTGCGAGATGCAATACGTTCCTTCATCCGAGCCGCAAATAGTGACTTAGCATCGTTGAGGACACGCTTACATTCGTTACGGGCGGAGGCAAAGAGACATCTATTGCAGTCAGACATGTCGCTACGGAATAGGTGAAAGTAGTGGTTCCTATGGGCGATGGCGGCTGAGCAAGCAGCCGAGAACCAGGGGGAGGAGCGCGACTTGACCCTATATTTCCTTGATGGGATGAAAGCTTCGATTCCATCTTTAACTCAGGAAGAGACTTCAGAAGCACATTCTTGGACGAGGAGCTTAAAGAATCTATCCCAGGGGACATCGCGGAGGAAATCACGGAACGCGCATGACAATACGCGCAATAAATACACACCCTCACGCGCACGCACACACACACACACACACACACACACACACACACACACATATATATATATATATATATATATATATATATATATATATATATATATATGCATGTATGTAGGTATGTATATGTGTATGGGTTATGATGAATAAATTCCATTCATTGACTTATTCAAACAATCATATATATATATATATATATATATATATATATATATACATCCAGGTAAGATTAGGATGAATAGAATACAGTTTAAACGTTTGTAACATTTAATTTAAGAGCTCAATACAAAGTAGAGCAATATTCTTTATTTTAGGATATTACATCGAATATATGACGAAATCGCTACCCAACTGCAGTCGCATTTCGATGTGTATCAACGCATCTCATCAGGCGATTGTAAATACAGATATTACAAGTGCCTGATTGTGTAGCCCTTTTGACATGTTTCCGATGTAATATCCTAAAATAAAGTGTATATATATATATATATATATATATATATATATATATATATAGAGAGAGAGAGAGAGAGAGAGAGCGAGAGAGAGAGAGAGAGAGAGAAAGAACAGTTCACAACACGAGTAAATCTAAGCTATTTGCCGATCTCCCTATAGTAGTAGTAGATCCTTCTCGAGACGTAGTAAAAATGACACAATGTCGTTTTATTGGAAATATTTTTTAATAATCACATAAACTGTAGCACACACTATAGATAAGAAACTTTGTTTTTATACATATGATGACAGAAAGCACATTTACAACAACCGTCAAAGATGTTGTCGATTTTAAATTTAAATTTGCCAGGTTGATATTCTGTTAAAATCAGAAAATCTTACACCATCTTATAACGTGGTAACTCTCAAACCAGTGTGTACAATCCTTGGCGTCATGGTACTGAGTTCTTTTTGACGAGGGAATGTTTAACAATAGCATTGTCCTATCAGACTATATTTTCAATCTGACCTGATGACATGACTGCAAAAGGAATACTGTTCCATTTGAATAATGTCCGCCGACATTGTGTCCGTGATACTCAACGTATTCTGATATATATTCAATAACATTCCTGACTGGCACAAGCTCTAGACCTGTATCCCATTGAGCTTGAACCTGATGGAACGATGTCTAACTCGTTAAAAAAGTTTTGGGTTTGAGATTTAAACAGCGACGTTTATTATGATACGATGCAATGTGGTGAAAATGTCCAGTATACATAGGTATCATATCACGGTGCTGCATACGTGCTCTTATTGTTCAGTTGTAGCCGTTTGAAAGGGTTGGAGCGTAAGGCATCAAGAGGTTGGATGTCTATTTCAGAGGAGTGCTGCGCATGGTGGTCATGACGCCTCGGTGGTAGTTCGACGTCGGCAACAGTGGCAAAATGAAGATTCTTACACACGTAGGCTAGTTTCTAAACGATCACATAGAAAATGAATTGGCTAAGATCGAATTATTGGTCGAGCAGCAATAGGAATCACAAAGTATCTACGTCATAGATAAGAGCAAATATGGCGACAGAAGTTTCATAATGTCGTGCTCAGTGAGAGGAACTTATTCCATTATGAAACTAACAAACAATCGCGCATACTACTTAAACATCAGAAGTAATATCATTCATACTGTGTTTGCCTACAAAGCTTGGGTCCAATCCTTGCCGTCATGGTACTGAGTTCTATTCGTCGAGATAATGTTTAACAATGTCATGTACTATCAACCTGACCTGATGACTTGACTGCAACAGGAAAACTGTTCCATTTGAATAATGCCCGCCCACGTTGTGTCCGTGCAACTCAACGTATTCTGATAGATATTCAATAACATTTTTGACTGGCACCAACTCTAGATCTATCTCCCATTGAGCTTGAACCTGATGGAACGCTGTCTGACTCGTTTAGTTAGCATATCTACAAATTTAGTATTGCATCGAAATATGCGAAAATATTTATCAAAGGACTGTGTTCCGTATCATTTGCCTAGGAGAGTACAGAACTGTCAATAAAAGAGATAGATATCCAAGATATTAAAATAGGGCCTAGGTACAATTCTATTTGGGAACATGTGCTGGTGTTAATCTCTATTCAAGATTATTTACTGTAATCCAGATATATGTTCTCAACTATGAATTTTTCTAGATGGCACTACCATTTAATCTTGTCTTAGTAGCAAATCTATCAGATCAGACAAAGTAAATCTGGTATCTACCCTAGAAAAGGACCTGCAATCAGTGGTTAAGTGGGCAAGAAATGGCTTGCAAATATCCCTGATAAATTAAAAGTTAAATGCTACTACAGTTGCCATCTTTTGTCTTCATGAAGCCTGTTCCTTTTTGCCCCTTCCTCAATCCTCCCCATTTTCATTCTTCTCATTCATATTCATTCTGTCCCCCTCCCTCGATTTCAAGTGGCATCGGCGCCTTGCTTGGGCTGAAATGATTATATATATATATATATATATATATATATATATATATATATATATATATATATATATATATATATATATATATATATATATATATATATATAAAAAGAAAGAACAGTAAGATATATAATTCGGTGTTCTTATTAATATTTTTTTTTATTTTTACAAAACAGTGCTCAATATAAATTTACAGAGCCTAAATATCATAAATTAACTTGTGTGTTTGTTTGTTTGTGCGTGCGTGTGTGTAAACTTACTGCCATATCCCTTGAACTGGTTAAGATGGGATGAACGCTTGGGAATACCAGGTGTTGTATGCTTGGATGTGCGGGTGGAGTAATGATAAGGTCCTGAGGGAGTTGAGTTCTAATTCCACCGGGTTCGTTATATTCACTTACGCTCAAATACCCTTGGGAAAGGTATGACATTTCCTCTTCTCCTTCTAGTATTGGTTTAATTTCTAGGACCTTTATCAGTATATCATTATTATCTCCAAAAGATTCTGACAATGAAAAACTGTCCTGGCTCTAAATAGCAAAATGTTGACAAGCCTAAAAAATTAAATCAATCATTCCAGATATATTACTTGTGTGTTTGATTTTGATTATATGAACAATTATTCAGAGTGTTAAAATTTTATTTCTCTTAGTATGTGAATTATCCCGCTGATTTATTGATAACATTATTAAAGCACCAAACGTTGGTTTATCTCAAACAAACGCTACGTACGCTCCCAAATCAACATGCGTAAAACCACTAAACACAATATCTACTCGTCATTCGCACACACACACACACACACACACGCAGGTACGCACGCACGCACACATGTGCGCACGCATGCGGGCACGCACGTACGGGCACTTACGAATATACATTAGCATCTGAATCCTACATAGGAAAACTAAAATTATTATTCATTTGCATGTAAAGACCAATGTTTACAGTTTTTCACTGGGCTAGGAATCCGTTAATTTCTTGGAGTTTTTAAGGGACCCGTCGTCTCTGCTTGTATTCAGAACCCCATAAATTATACTAAGGTTTCTTTAACAAGCTAAATGCACGTGAAACCTGATTAAGCAATGAAAAGAAAAAAGCAGTGCAAAAATAAAATGCCATAATTTATTCATTTTATTTATCTTCCATATTTCATTCTCTTAATAAAAGTGAAATGTGTTAGATTGTTAAACGTTTCCGGGTTTTTTTTTTATCGTATCATATCTATCTACCTATCAATAATGTGTGAGTGTGTGCGAATGAGCGTGAAACTTTGTTCTGGCAAGGAAACATAAATGCGACAAATTTGAATGCTGCGATCATTGCGTGATCTTTTCTTCTATGTATCAAATTTTCCATCAACTGTTTACTCATTATGTACCCTAGAAATTTCAATTGTCTCTCTTATTGTTTCTGTTTCACCTAAAACTTCATCATGTTCGCTCCATGGTATTCTCAATATCCTTCTGTAGAACCATATTTCTGCAGGTTCAAGTCTGTTCTTCATCTGTAAGGAGATTGTTCAGCATTCTTTGCCATATAGGAATACTGATATTACATAACATTTCATTATACTTTTCTTTGTTTCTAACGAATTTTTTCTGTTTCTCTGCTTAGCTTTTGGAATACATCTTTTTGTACCACAATGCGTTTTCGGCTTTCAGTGTCGCACATTCCATCCTCTGTTAAAACACTTCCCAGATATTTAAATTGTTCTACTTAGTGTTTTTCATATCTCTAATTTGTAATTTGCATGTTCAGCTGATCCTTTGGTTGAAAACAAACCATTCTTTTTTCTGTTGATGTTTAGTTCTTTCTTCTTGCATTCCTTCTCTAACTTCTATCGGAGATTTCGTAGTTTCCCTGCTATATCAAAATTATGTCATCTGCATATTTTATCTTGCTAAAATGTTGGCTGCCAATAAAGAGTCTCGGTAGGCTACTCAAATATTGGGTTTGGATCTAGAAATATGCTAAATATATGTAAATATGTGCTTATTCTAAAAATTAGTTTCATTTGTTATAATTGGTTTAAATCTAGCAACATTTCAAAAGATGGGCAGAGTATTGCGAAACAGGAGGATATCTTTGGTAAGAAAGAAAAGAATAATGAGCTGTTACGTGACATATGTCCTTCTTTACGGCAGCGAATGTTGGACGATTTCCTCAAAGATGAAGACGAGACTCAAGTCGACGGAGATTTGGTTCTACAGAAGGATTCTAAGGATACCATGGACCGAGCGTGTGAGCAACGATGAGATCTTAGAGAGGTTGCAAACACGGAGGAGACATATTTAATATCAGGAAGAGACAGCTGAAGTTTCTGGGACACATAATGAGGAAGGAGGGCCTGGAGAATCTAATACTCACGGGTCGAATACAGAGAAAGATGGATATGGGAAAACAAGTCGTGATATATCTGGCGGACTTAAGCAAGTGGATGAGAGAACGTGGTCTGGGGGATGTAGCAGAGGGAAGAAGCTGGTTGAGAGCTGCAAGGGATATAGGGAGGTGGAGATCCCTGAAGTCCTGAAAGTATATGGCACATAAAAAGAAACAGAAAAGGGAACAAAGAAGAAGATTAAGTGTTAATTTAAATTTACTTTCATTTTCAGATTCAGAAATTAGGGTACATAAACCGCAGAGTAAAATATATTTTTTGATAATTGCTTTCAGATGCTATCATTTTAAGCGCAAAATCAAACTCATACACACTCGCACAAGCTTGCGCGCATACACACCACACACACACATATATACATATATATTTAATCTATGAAACGCTAAACTATATATATATAAATATATGTGTGTGTGTGTGTAGTTTAGCGTTTCATAGATTAAATATATATATATGTGTGTGCGTGCGTGTGTGAATGTTGGTTAAAATATGTTATATTAATGGGGGAGCAGGCTCAATAAGGGAGTTAGAAAGTTTGTACATATGTAGTGTTTGGAGATAGAAATCAACACCGCAAGATATTTGTCAATTTTACGCATCAAGTGATCGTCAGTCCAGGTACATACTAACTATGCCTCAACAATCGTTCCAACTCTGGCCCCTTCCTTGTCTCTCAGTCTCTGTCCCTGTCTCTCTCTCTTTCTCTCTCTCTCTCACTCTCCATATATATATATATATATATATATATATATATATGTATGTGTGTGTGTGTGTGTGTGTGTGTGTGTGTGTGAAGACCTCCTTCGTGTATATATATATATATATATATATATATATATATATATATATATGTATGTGTGAAAATATTATAGAAAATAGGGAAGAAACTGGTTTGGTAGATAATCCAAAGTTCCTTAGTATTTTTGTTATTATTTTTTAAAAAATAGTGCTCGATACGAAAGTAGAGCATAAATATAATTATTTATTTAAAAATATGATTCCAACTTGCTACATAAGAGGTCTCATGTTTCAAAACAAGAGCCGAAAACTTCAAAATAATATTTGAATTAACTTGAGTTAAAGTAGGCTCTGTTCCATCTTCAAGCGAAATTTTTTTTGGAATAACTTATTTCTGAAATTTACGACTTTTAATAGTATATTCAGAATTGAAATCAAAATTTCCATGGTAACATCAACGGCGGATTGTTTAGAATCGGCAGGGGTGGGGTGTTAATAATTTGTATCAGTATAGAGTTACTTTCATAGATGCCGGGTCAGGGTAAGGTGGGGGTGGCTAAATTAACGACGGAGGAAGTTTTCGCATAGTCTGGCTTGAGCGTCTATGGAGATTTATTTATTTTATTTTTTTATTTATTTTTTTATTCATTTATTATATCTCTTTATGGAAGGGATTTGTGTATATAAAAAAGCCGTAACGTTTGTTCTTTGACGACTTCATAAAGGGTTATCTTTGTTGTAGGGTATTAAAACTATGTATATGGGCTATGGATTTTAAAATTTATTTTATTGTATGCGTGTTTTTAGCTAGTTATTCAGAGCGTAAGTTTAGTAGTGTCGGCAGAAAACCGTTAATTCATGCCTGTTGTTTAATAGATTTTTATTATTTAGAAGCTTAATAATGTGTAGTTTCTCATGGAGGCACAATGGGCATGGGTCATCCCAAGTTTTGCAAGTTCTAGTCCTGTTAATAATTTTCCATTTTACTTTAGGTGTCCTATTTTTTTCTTTCAGGTGCCAAAAATATTTAGATAGAGAGGTCTGATGTCTTTTGTTTATGTTGAAGGAGCATTTATGCTGCCTCCATCTGGCCTCAATATATCATAAGATTTTGGAATCAAGCCAACTCCGTTAACAAATTAAAATCCTTCTGGCCCGCATCCAGACCCACAACCATGAAAGCCGAATGCCCAAACAAGTGCCTTCGCCTGGATCCAGCTAAAATGCCGCCTCATAGGGCAGTTTTTAAGCGAGTATATATATATATATATATATATATATATATATATATATATATATATATATATATATATGCGGCGAATACATATGTACAGCGAATATATATATATATATATATATATATATATATATATATATATATATACAGCGAATGTGACCCACACAAGACAGACATACTTGTTGAGGCCTCACACTTATACACACACCCACACGAATATACACACTTACACACATTATAATCACTCACTCCCTAATGAGCGAAATGATAACACATACTCATAGCAATATACACACACACTTAATAGAGACACATCTCCTTTCCAGGGACCAAATCTCAAATAACAACGTAAAAGAGACTGATTGACCAACACAAAGACTGACCAACATTCATGCTAAAAATAAAAAAAAAGCAAATGAAAACTGCAGACAAAAATTCATTTTCTCCATCAAGACATTCCTTTCTGTAGTTCACTGCTACCAGCAAACAGAAAATGATTTTTCTCCTGATGATGGCCATGATGGCCGAAACTAGTCGAGGAATCTAAATGAAATAATAATAAAAACGAAGGAATAATAATATACAACCCAGTGCGTCTGAAGATTTTAATTTTTCAATATTTTTTGTTGTTCGATAAATATATATATATATATATATATATATATATATATATATATATATATATATATATATATTTAGGAAAAGGAAAAGAGGAAAAAAGAATGAAGCGGGAGAAAAGAGGAAAAGGAAACACTACTTGAAGACAAGTTCGTTCCGTTTCTTTCCATCTCTCACTCTTCCCATTTCCTCTCCCCTTGTCTATCGCTCTTTCTCTTCCCCCTAAAAAACTGTCTTTCTTCGCATATTTTTCTACTTTTAAAGTTAAAACTTTTTCCCTTTTCTTTCTCTTCTTTCTATTTTCTTCTTTTCCTTCCTTCTTGTGTCTGAATAAATTGAACTTCATGAACTCGTCTGAAGAGATAGACATTTGCTGTAGACGAAATAAATTATAAGCTGACCTGATGGATTTTAAGGATTCTGCATTAATTAATATATTGGTCTGTTCTTATATTGAACTCTATTTGGATTTATATCCTCCTTGGAATTATCCCTACTAATCATCAAGTGATATTTTATTGAAATTTAATAAATAAATAAATAAACACCATTTTTTTTGTATTTTTATCTTTTTTTTTTTTCATCTTACTACATTTGTTGATCAAAAAGTGCACTCAGTCTCATTGCTGCCTAAGAAATTATTATTAAAACTTTTGTTCGCTGGGCCTCACTGTTATAAATAATGGTTACATTATCAGCTATGGATGGGCCGGTCCCCACTCTTATAAATAACGGTTTCATTGTCAGATATGGATGGGCCGGACCCTTCGAGTGTGCATTGATACAAATGACCAACATAAGCCGTATGATGATGCGTGTGCTGGCGATTGAAACACTTTCTCATTTTGCCATCCATTTGCTTAATTTAAGCTAGGGTCCATTTAAGGATATTGAAAAAGTGTTGCACTACAGATACATCCAAAGTTATTATGGCTGATATTCTGTTTTCTGAATTCCTTTCAGTATTTAAGACCAGACGCACACGCATATAGTATTAAATTTTTCTTTCTCCTTCATTTGTGTATACAGTATTTCATCTTTCCTGCCTGCTAGCGTGAAGTAATGGATAGTGGCTCGGATTGAGGAATCGGCGTGCTGAGTTCGAATTACAGTCGAATCCATTACATTCACTTACGTGCTAATACCTTTGGGAAACATATAAATCCACTTCTTCTCTCCTCAGCTATGTGTAAATAGTAGGACAGACCGGGTTCTAGAGCCTTAGATGGCAACTCGTCTACAGCAGAAAGAAGTGGCAACCTACTTCGGGAAAAAAATCTGCCTCGTCAATCATATATCGTGTGTATCACACATGGCACATAACTGACTGACTACTTGATATTGATAGGTTTCTTCTTGTTCCTGTTCCCTAATCTCGGTGACAAAATCTAGATCTATTGATTGTTTTTCTGTAATTCTCCCTTTCTTGAATGTCATTTTTACACATTTATCTAATCTGAACTCCATACCGATGTATTCATTGAGACATTTTACAATATTGAGCAGCTCTTTTATCTCAGTGTCCTCTTTGGCAAACAGTTTGATATCATCCATGTAGAATAGGTGATTAAACACTTTTGTTTCTATTTTTCATCCATAGTTATTGTTGTGGATTCCAGGATGAAATCCGGTAGCAATAAATAACAAACGCAAGGAATGAATATAGGAAAATAATGTATTAACGTAATAATACAAACTGGTAATGCAGGTTAATAGTTCCAGGGATACAGGTTAGTAGCAAAATATCTATACAGTCTGTGGTATTGCAGTATCGCTGTATGACTTCTTACGGAGTCTACTTGCTCGCTCACTGTGACTCTTGTTCGCTACGTTCGTTCTGTCTGTCTGGGTACCTTCAACCTTTCACTCTCCCTCTTCGGTCTGTCTGTCGGGTCTTCACGTATCAGTAGTATATGTACATACTGGGTGAGTCCATTTGTGTAAAAAGGGGAAGACCCCTCACCCCACCTCCTTAGATTCCTTTTTTGTGGGGGAGTTATTAACTTTTTCTTTTATGATCGATAATCAGAGGCTCTGTAAATTTTCTTTTCCTGATAGTCCTTCTATTTTCTGTCTCTTCTTGTGGTCTTTGAATCTCAAAAGCTTCAAAGATCGCCTCCATCGAATCATCATTTTCAGCGGGTGACGAGCTTGGATCTTCAACCCGTCTTTTTAGTATTCGGTCAATATGTCTTCTGTGGGTACATTTTTCTCCTTGTATTGTGTACATCACGTTTCTTAATCTGTTAATTTTTTTTTTTTCAAAGCTCTCTTTAATTCTTTGTCGACTTTCTCTATAGTAGCAAACGGCACGTTCCTCTTCTTTTTAAATACTGGTTGGACATTTTCTTTTAATTCAATTCTGGCTGCAAATTTGTTACATCGTCCCAACCTGCTCGAAACTTCCTCGGGAAATTGATTATGTAATTTTTCCTTTAACTTTGTCGCTTCTGATGGTTCGTACTCTTTACAAAAAGAGCTGATAGATAAATCCCATACGTCGAACTTCTGCATCCAGTCTGTACCCGCCAGATTTTCTGTATCTTTCATTACGAATATTTTGAGTTTTCTTGTTTTCCAGCGAAAATTTACATTTAGGATTACGTCTCCTTCCAATTTTATACGCTTTCCTGTAATAGATTTAGAAATTTTCTGTGTATGTAACATCGTTGGTCTATTAAGCTTTCTCCATGTTTGTTGGTTAATTATCGTCAGATCTGAATCTGAATCTAGTTGCAATTTTATCTTTTTATTTAAGATTTCAAGTTCCACATATTTCCTTATGTTAGTATTGTCTTCGTCATGCATTCTAGTAGCTCTTATCCTACTAGTAGATTTTCTGTTCCTACGATGGGATGCCTTGTTACCCATTTTTCCACACGCAAGACAGTTTTTTATATTTAAAACGACAATCCTTATTCCAGTGTAGTCCTCCACATCGATAGCATGCATATTGGGGGTTGGGCTTATATTTGCTTTGATTTTCGTCATTATTTGCTCTGAACGTTGTACTTTTTTCATTATTATAGTATTTTTGTTTCCTTTTCGGGAAGGGTGAAAATCTTTTTTCATTATAATAGAATTGTTGTTTTCTTTCCGGGGAGGGTAAAAAACGTAAACCTTTGTTTAACTTACGTATATGTGATACTTCTGGCTCCTCAATATTCTTCGAGTCTTTATCTACTCAGATAATTTTGGCAGTCTTCCGATAGTTTTTGTAGTGTTAATCCAGGTTCATTTTGCAGTTTTGAAAGCATTCTTTTGCGCATTTCGCTATCATTTGCTGAGACTAACCCTTGCACAAAAATAAGACACTTGAAATTGTCCAGGGTTAATTCTGCCAACTTGAAGTCGTCGCAATGTTTATTCACGATTGCGGCGAACGTGGAACAGTCCTCATTTTGATCCTTTACGAGGTTAAGACATTTCCACCAACTTTTTTGTGAAAAAGTGACGTTTTTGGACTGAAAAGCTCCGTCAGGCATGTAACTGCGTCATCAAACGTTAAATCATGTCTTCTTTGGCAAAATGTTATCTACAAATTTTGTGTATTCATCCGTTCCTAATTTCCTGAGTAATAGTCGTAACTTCTTTGCCACCGTACAGTTTTGACAATCGATGTTGAAGATGTCTTCATGACGTCTGAAAAACTCCCCGAAATTTTTATCCTCTTCTAGGGAGTATTTGAATGCTTCTATCGTGTTCCATACTGCGTCTAGTGAAAAAGTCGACTCTTTTTCAATATTTGGTTGTTGTGTATTACTCGCTACTTTTACAATTAGTTCCTGGAGTTCTAATCGTCTTTCTTCATTTTGCATTTGTCTTTCATGATTTTCCTTCTGCGTTTCTAATAATATTTTTTCTATTCTTTCTTGGAATTGTAATTGCTGTTTATTTTGTCTTTCTTGAAGTTGTATTTGCTGTTTATTTTGGTATTTTACAAGTTCTACTAAAATACTTTTAAAATCCTCCATGGTACGAGTCTTACGAAAAAACTTGATTTTCCGTATTTTAATCCTCGTAACTCTTTGTTACCCAGTTTTTGTGGATACTGGCATAAACGGAAATTTTCTCTTTTGAGTCACCGAGAAGTGGAAATTCTTGTCGCGCAAGCTGTTGTGGTGAGAAGAGAGATATTTTTTTCTTTCCGTATAGGTCCCAATTCCTCGTCACCAAGTTCTCGTCGTCAAGGGAGAATTTTTCTTTGTTCTTTTCCCGTGTGAGTTCGAAGTCCTCGTCGCCAAGTTGACGAGGGAGAATTTTGTCTTTTTTGTTCTTTCCGTTTGAGTTCGATATCCTCGTCGCTAAGTTGCTGTGGATTCCGGGTTGAAATCCGGTACCAATAAATAACAAACGCTAAGAATGAATATAGGAAAATAATGTATTAACGTAATAATACAAACTGGTAATGCAGGTTAGTAGTTCCGGGAATACGGGTTAGTAGCAAAATATATATACGGTCTTTGGTATTGCAGTATCGCTGTATGACTTCTTACGGACTCTACGCGCTCGCTCACTGTGACTCTTGCTCGTTACGTTTGTTCTGTCTGTCTGTTACCTTCAACCTGGCGGGACTTCACGTAGCAGTAGTATAAGTATATACTGGGTGAGTCCATTTGTGTAAAAAGGGGAGGACGCCACAATAATTATTAATGTTTAGATTACGCGAAAAGGGATTCAGGACATACGGGAGAGTAGGGGGCCACAGTGAGTCTCCTTGAAAGATACCTCGTTGCATATTCAAGCACTTGGAAATGGCAGTACCTTTATGGTGTTATTTAGGTTTAATGCGCTTTTCCATAGTTTCATGCTATATTTAAGGAAATTTATCACCAAGATGACCTTTTACATTTTTTATGCCTTAATGATACAAGGGTGTGGCACACTATCAAAAGCTTCACGGTAATATATCTGAGATTTCTACCCTTCTTTTTGTAATTTTGCAGGATCATTTTATTTTTTAGTACTTGATCTTTGCAATCATATGATCCTTTTCGACATGTTTTCTGTTCCATTTGAATAATGCAGTTTTCATCGAGAAATGAGTAAGTAGATTTCGTCAGACGTGATCAATTTATATGTGGCGGGCAGACATGTTATTGACCTATAATTTTTGGATTATTTGTTTTACACTTTTTTGGGAGGAGATATGTAATACCTTCAGGATCTACTCATAAGTAAAGCTTTTGTGGCTGGAATCATCGTGCATTCGTTTCGATGGACAAAGTTATGTGTTCAAGTACATTTAGGTTTTCGAATATTGATTTCTTGGTTGAAAGCACAACACAATTTTTCATCAAAAACTTTCTACTTAGTAAAACCTTTTAAAATACACGCTCAATATTCTAACATGTTTAAATAGTTTGTTATTTTTCTGCTATATTTATCTAGTATTTTTTCGCAATTTCTTAATTTTTTTAATTTTTAATTTAACAACAACAAAAATTAATGAGGATAGATTTGTTGTAAAAGAAAATGAGAGTTTTTTTTTTATTTCGTACGGCTCGAGACAATTGCTGGC
>OZ010572.1:144321439-144326439 GCA_963932145.1 Acanthosepion lycidas
GAATATATATATATATATATATATATATATATATATATATATATATATATATATATATATATATATATATATAGTGAGAGAGAGGGTGTAAGGATTGATATAATTTTAAAGAATATTTACAATAATCCATCCTCCCTCCAGTAAAAGTTAAACCTAACATACTACGGAAACTACTTTTGACTTGTTCCACTGAGCATCATTTCTAAGATCATCAAAATGTCTACATAAAACATGATGGCGTTTCCATGGGTTCAGTTCTGGGAATAACATTTAGTAACTTCTACATGGCTAACCTTGAAAATAAGATATGTAATGCCACTAAAAAATCATCCATTTCCCTAAAATACGTAGATGATATTCTCGTCTTACTTAAAAAATATAAATGAAATATATGAACAAAAACGTGAAAAAAAACTCTTTTCTTAAATTTACATATGAACTAAATAATCACAATAAAATTCATTCCTTGATATATTGATAGACACAAAAAATAATACATTTACTACATCAATACAAAAAACTACCTAGCAAAACTTGTGCACTTTCACCTATAAAAGTGAATGTCCTATAACATAACAGCTATTATACAAAATTTTATAAATCGTGAAAAATTGAACTCTTTGAATTAAAAAAATAAAGAAACTCTCAGTAATAAAATACTTTCCTAATTACATTGCTGATGGACACATTAAACAAGCTATTATTAAGATAAATAAAAAAAGTAACGTAATATTTCCTCAAATAGCCTTGAAATATATCAACCTATTATAACGCAATACACTTTAACTACAAACAAGATGAAAAAAATCATACAAAAACTCATAAGTAATAATATATCCCCCACTGATCCTAGTAAATTAATAAAACTAATATAAACCATACTAAATTTAATACAGCCAAGTTAAGCATCCGCAATAATTCTCCTTCGTCGACTAATGTTTTGTAAAAGACCAACATTGCCAATCAATGTATCTCTCCTTTGGAAGATTGCATTGCAGACAATATATATATATATATATATATATATATATAGATAGATAGATTCACGACAACAACATTATCAAAGAGGCTTGCATTACATATGTCGGATTCAAGTTTGTTGCAGAACATTTAAAGAAACATTCTTGTCAACATTCAACATTTAAAGAAATATTAATTGACAATACAAGTATACTCCACCATTAAAATAAACTTCAGATTCTTGAAGCCTTCTATATAATAAAAATACAACCAATACGAAATAAGGTTAATTTTTGAGTATATAATATTTTAAAATGTCCATGACAGCATTGTTTTAAAACATTTTTTAAAATTACAATAATATAAATTAAAGTTGCCTCCCTTAGATAAGCATAATAGATTTAGTGATTACTTTTTTTTAAATTGATTATAATGGACGCGTTTATAAGTGTTTAGAATTATAACAGCACGTTTCATGCGTATTTACAAAAAAGTTACCAAATATCAATTACTTTCATTTTTTGTCTTAGTAATTCGTATCTAAAGATGAACTTGGATCAAATTAAAAGTAATTGGGAAAAATAAAAGTAGTGAAAAAAATCTACGGGTACTTCCTGTGTGTATGTGGGTGTGTTTAAAATAGGATACAGAATCACGACAAGATCTCTCTCACTCTCTCTCTCTCTCTCTCTCTATATATATATATATATATATATATATATATATATATATAGATAGATAGATAGATAGATAGATAGATAGATAGATAGATAGATATATCGATATATAGACAGATATGTATATATATTGAATTTAAAACGCTTGTACGTGTGAGTATTTTGTGTTATCAACTAATATCTGTCTAATAATATATACGTGGCTGTTTTTCTAAGAAATGTTCAATCGAAATAAGATCAAAAAGGTGACAGGTAAGTCGACGGGAAAGCGTGGTTGCAGTAAAATAAATATATGTAATAGGTTTATTCTAAGTATCAGTGACACAATCTTTGAACAGGTATGTAAATGTAAATACATAGACATATATACACAGTAAATAGAACCTTCACATCTTGAAAGCCATCTATGTTACGACAAAGCAACACACACTCAACAAAATTACATTTTTAACTAGTCCCAACACATTACATTGCATCTAAACATATGGTTCTATTGCTAATATTTCATTCACTCACGTGGCATGACGTAATAGAACCGCATCACAATCATCTGCTTTTCTGCGACTGTCATCATTGCAACGGAAACTTCTATAACAACATAACGTTTTTGATAGTGAATATCTTTGATTAAATGTCCATATAATCACTCTGAAGATGACACATATGAGCCGAATGCATAGTGCAAGGAACAGTATCATAAAAAATATCCAAATTTTGGAAGTTTTGTCTTTATTTTGTCCCAAAATTAAAGCAATTATACGAGTCTTAAAACGGCTCATGATCAAGCATGGTAGACATCCGTTGTTTGTTATATTTAACTATCTGTTTGAATGATGATCTGCTAACCCAATACATTATATATATATATATAGATATATATATATATATATATATATATATATATATATATATATATGCACACAAACACACACACACGCACATATATATATATATATATATATATATATATATATATATATGATCTTTGTTGGTGTGTATACGCATGTAAAGAATGTGTGGGACTAATGACAATAGCATGGAGAAAATGATAGATAAATAGATATAGAAAGTGAAATGTGGTTAGAAAGAGAGAGAGATTTAAACAAAATCATTTGCCAGGGGGGGGGGATGTAGGAAAGACCTCTGATGAAGTTGATGCTTGATTTGCTCGAAGCACGTTACTCGTGTCATCAAGCCATGGGCGAAACTGTTCAACTAAAACGGCGAATCATGACAGCGGAAGCAGTACAATCGCTTCTGTCATTTTGACAATAGCTGCGCACAGAGGTGTGCCAAGACGTCTCACGGCGACGTAATCAAGTTATCTTGATGCAATTTACTTCAATGTGTTTTACCAAATGATGATCTGTTCCTTAACGCTAATCCAAAATAAACATCTTTTTATCGAGGCTAAATAAGGACAAAAGGCGAGAAGCAGGGAATGACATTCTGTGCATGAGGTATGAGGAAATTTATCTATCTGTTTGCCTGTCTATCTATCTACCTAATTATCCCCATACACACATACACCCACACACACACATAGAGAATGACACACATATGTGTGCGTTGCGTGTGATCAAGGCAAATAATTTTGATACAATATTATATTTCGGAGAGTCCTTGACAGAATCCCTCCCTGAATAAAAAGGAATATTCATAATTTGAAAAAATTATCCTTAAAATTAAAAGACATAAAATGTCTGTGGTTTTCAACAGTATTTGCCATAAAAACAATTGCTGCCTAAATACACTGCAAATCAAAGGCTTCTAGCAACTCTCAGAATTAGCATCGGATGAACTTGAAAAATTTAATCATGAAACGCTTCTTCTTCATTTTGTCATATTATAATTTCGAATCAAGATCATGTCTCACTTTTTTTAATCATGTATATTAATTATCTGCGATTTAAAGTACGAAAATACATTTTGGGAGAATTTAAATATTGACTACGGATGACTTTAAACTTTACAACTATGTTATATGTGTGTGTGCGTGTGTATATATATATATATATATATATATATATATATATATATATATATATATATGTGTTTGTGTGTGTACCATGTATACGATTGGTGTATACGGAATAAATACCAGTAACCAGTAAATACTTTTCTTAAAAGAGTGCTCAATACAGAGAAGAGCAATTATAATTATTTATTTCAAAATTATAACATAAATAAGCTATAAATTCACTACAACAATAGCCTTTTTGTTTCTACACTTCTGTTGTCTTATCAAGTGATGATGTTCAATTTTCGAATAAATAATCATATATATATATATATATATATATATAGAGAGAGAGAGAGAGACAGAGAGAGAGAGAGAGAGAGAGAGCGAGTGAAAGAAAGATGTGCGAAACAGAATTATATTGCAGCTGGCATTATATTCTCTTCATATTACTTCCTTTTCGGCAGATATAAACACATTCCTTCCTGTGTTCTGTATCTATATCATGGCTGATATCTAGAAAATACTTTGTCCAAGTTTTCTCAATGAGCATGTCAAATTTTCCCAAGTACATTCAAGCTCCTTTTCAGGGATGAATTCGTACGACAAAAAATTAATATGACTGATAATTGTGATGTTTTTGGGAAATACGCATGATATAAGGAAATATAGTTAAGCACTCGCTGTGCAAATAATCTGCCAGATAAGTGGTTAGCAAGGCCAGCTTCCTAGGATTGATTATAGTACCGAAGCAACTTACTAAATTTGAATTAGTCTGCTACAACGCAATAGTATTAGAGCTTCGAGTGAAGATCGAAGTCACTACACTGTATTGGTTTGCTAGACATATTGATTCCATTGATTTTTTGATTGTCTGTTTTTTACGGCTTATCAACCCATCGCGTTTTTTAAAAGCCGAAACATATTTTCGGTTGTAAGAATAATTATTTTGTTTGTTTTGTTTAATATTGCATTAAAGGTTTTAGAGAATAATAAGGATTTTTCCAGTATTAATATTTAATCCATAGCTCTGGGAAGCAAATGAATTCTTACATTTCCCAAGAGTATCTGCATGTATTTGAATGCAACGAACCCAACTTGAATTCGATCTCAGGTTTCTTATTTCACATTCCAAGCCGGTATCGACTGCACCACCCGCACATGCAATCAGGATAAGTGTTTATATATACATTAATTCCATATTCAAGTACACATCAAGTATATCAAGTATATATATATATATATACATATATATATATATATATATATATATATATATATATATATATATATATATACACATTTATTATATGTGTGTTTTTGTGTGTATGTGTGTGTGCGTGAGAGAAAGAGAGAGTGATGACCTATATTAAAAAATTTTTACAGTGAATTTGAATTTAGCG
>OZ010572.1:144331439-144483939 GCA_963932145.1 Acanthosepion lycidas
TATATATATATATATATATATATATATATATAGAGTGTGTGTTTGTGATTTATCGTAAGCTATATCCAAATACACCAAGTCAAAGGAATCGGGAACTCAAACAGCAATAGCAGGCTCTGTGCATTTAACCCTATCTCGGCAACTGTATAAGCGGCAATATTAATCGTTAATTATAGCATCCAAATATGATCTCTCTGTTGATTATCCACTCACTATTCTTTGTTTCAAATGCTTAAGAGTAAGAAGATGAGTTTGAAGAATATTATGTCATACGATTTTTATTTCTTTTTAAGAAAGCTCACCCTAAAATTAATATAAAATGTTTAAATTCAGTTGGAGTCGTCTTCTTTCATCCACCACCTCCGGAATTTTACCTCCCACTTCCGGTCATGGCGAGAGACGACAGGAAGCCAACCTGATCTTTCTAAGATAATATCACGAATTATTCTGATATTTTTAAGTCTGTTATTCATTTTTTTGGCAGGTATGGGGGTGCATTGACAAAAATATTTATTTGAGAAAAAAACATATTAATAACTGCAGATATGAAATAAAAGAAATCATTTCGTAACAAGATTTTTTGTTTTGTTTAAATGCATGGAGAAACATTTAAAGAATCGTCGATTTTCTTTTTTTCATTGAATACTTTGGCTGTCAGTAAAATATTCTTGTGGTATAAAAAAAAAAAAAATCTCTATCAAAATTTTAGGGTTCATCACGAATCAAGCCCAAAATATAACATCTCGTCATTTCGACATTTTCGCTGGCAAAATACCAGGAAACTTTTTTAGGATATCTTATAGAAGACGATCATTGTGCCCGATATCTGAGGTCATTTTTTTTTTCACGTAGAAAACAACAGATTCAATCACTTCAAAATTAAGTTCGGTCAATAGCAGAATGCACCGAGAAAAAAGTATATATTGAATATTTACCATTTTTAAAAGGAGGTGAGTCATTTTTGAAGCAGTAAAATTCATGTGAAATGACTTTAGAATTATTCTTCTACATCGGCCGGTTTACACTCTTTCCACGTCTTTTGAAAAGGAGTAGAGGTTTATATATATATATATATATATATATATATATATATATATATATATATATATATATATATATATATATATATATACGCGTGTGTGTATGTGTTATTTGTACTGCGTTTTTCCTTTCCAGAAACAAAAATGCATCTTACTTTTTTCACTTTTAACGAAAAAACAGTTAAAAATCAAAACAGACACCCGAATCATTTAGAAAGACGCGTTGAAAGGCCATCTTTCCGAGTATGTCATAAGATTTAGTCACGTGTGAAACGAAATCACGTACTGAAACTCTGCCTATTGTAAAACGTTTCGAACATGTGTAGTAATCCCAGAAACCGATCTATGAACACAACAAAAGAACTAATAAAATCAGGGGCATGTTAAACATTTTATATTAGCATAGACAGTATAACAGACTATGGAACATCTTTTGGTTTTTAAACCGGCAAAAATGCTTAAATATATCATAGATCTTCACGAAAGTTGTTGAATCAACTATGATATCACGGTTCAATTCGATTAATCAAAAATAGGCTTTTATTAACATATAACTATTTCTGACTGTCAAAGGTTATCGAGTGCTAGAGAATATAAGAAATATATAAGAAACACCATTAAGAGAGAGAACAACAACAACAAAAAAAAAAAAGAAGGAATATAACGATTGAAATTGCATTTAAATGTTTGAAGATCAAAATTGTCTGGCAAGCAAGAAGCCAGAAGGCAGTTTCAAAAGAGAGAAGTGTGAGAGAAGAAACTGTTGGTATAGAACTTACATTTACATCTAGCCATTTGAACTGTAAAATGATGAGACCTTGTCGCCAATCTAATACTGCGGTTAAATACATAAAGCCATGATTGTTTATGTGGACGACAGAGGAGAGAGTAAAAAGTGCAGATTATAATGATTTGCGTAATAGATAATGGCCGACCCTAGACCTGAAGTTAGTTTAGTGTTCGCAGAAGCATACTCTCGGGAGTCTATTGCATAAAGCCCTGCCCCTTGGTAAGAAGCTGTCTGATGTTGGGATGTTCTTCTTAACACCGGAATTCTAACAGAATAAAAATGTCCCCCAACTGCGTAGATCGCATGGTGGATCTTAACTTTAAATGTCTGAACGGATAGAACTCTGGAATTTATATTTTCCGAGCATCTTTAATGGAAATAACGATAGATTAGCGAGTAGCTAGCAACGTTTCGGCTACAGGAATGGTAATTCAGGAGGAAAATAAATCATCACCCACAAGGCAACGTAAACGCTTTTGAACTCTGTCAAGGTTGCAAATAAACCAGTAGCCAGCTTCAGACCAGATATGGCAGCAACAATAAATTTCTGGTAGGGTGTGAATCGTGTAAAGATAGAGGAAGCGTGGAGTCAGGTACTTTCTGGAGTGGTATAAGATCCGAAGAATTTTCCAGTATCTTAGCGATGCATCGTATTGTTATGAACTGTACTTTATATCTGGGGGGAATTTGAGTACCAACAGACTTTCAAAAGCAAGGTGCTATTTTAAGAGTACAACCATTCCTTCTGACTGCGGAGAATTCATGGTCGCTCCAGTGATGATGAAAAGTTACTAACCGGGTATTTGAGGTGTTGGATATTAACAAAGTTTGTATGGTTAATAAACGAGTTATTTGAATATACAAAAACAGAATATCTCGAGGACGTTATATGATACCTAAAACAACATACGCTATGCTGAAGATAATGTCCTTTGGCAGATTTGGAAAAATCTGAGAGAACATGATTAGGTAGATGAATGAAGTGAGAAGAAATGGCTAACCATTAAACGTAAGAAATCAGAATGCATGGTTAAAATTAAATATATATCTAAAATTGTTCAATTTTCTCAGATGAAATATTATTAGATATTGATTTCTATCTAGCGACAATCCCATCTTATCTTCTTTGCTTTTATCCCAAAGGTTTTATATTCTGCGTTTGTTTTTGTTTTTGTTTTTTTGTAAATATCATTCGTGGCTATGGAATTTGAGTTCAAATCTTTCGAAAACAGCTGTCCATTTTTATTTTTGATCCGTGCTATTTAATGGTCGTAGAAAGTAAAACAACCTGGCCGTTGCTATAAGAATGCGACAAGCGATAAACTATAAACAATAAATGTAACGTAATGCATTAAGAGTGCATGGTTATAACGATGGTTTTCCAACCTTGCGATCCAGGTTCAAATCACAGCATGATCGATTCTCTAGGTAGGTAACAACTTTATATTATCAACCTGGAGATGCGATCCAAGTGTTCGCCACCTTTACAAAATACTTTTAAACCAGAACCTGGGTTGACTTCAATATTGTGAGGGAAATTAGGCCACCGATGTTTGTGTCAGCATAAAATCACTAGTCATCGTGATCGAGAGTCTGAGCGTACCGGTCTTCAAACGGTTGATCATGCCAGATATTGCGCTAAACTCGCTTAGAATATTTACAGTATACACCACGGGTTGTCTCTGTGAATGGGATGTTGAACAAACACAAATGTACCTGAGCAGACGTCTGTATTAGGGATTGACGAGTCGCCCTAGCAATTATATAGATTGGCATATATATATATATATATATATATATATATATATATATATATATATATTATTCACTTCGGGTTTTGTTAATTCGTGTGACTGTATTTGCTCGATAAAAAAACAAGAGAATTAAAAAAAAAATTTTTTCCTTCTGTCTTATTTTATTTGAAACGCAAAATCGCTTTTCTCAAGGGTTTAATGAGGGTTGATCATTTTAGCATCTCATTGAATCCACTCGCGTCTTTGTTTGGTATCCCATCTCCCTAACCCATCTAAAACTGCGTATTTGGTCCCTGACATAGAGATGTATTTAGAGTCTGGCACATTTATAACTAATGACCATTGATTCAAGGTTAGCGAGATTAACATAAAATTCAAATTGTAAGTATTAAGAATCGCTTTCTCCATTATGTTATTTGGGTGTATTTCTTATTTTTATTTAGGTTCATTTGTAAATTTAAATTTTCAACATGTAAGCATATATATCATGTGTAGTCTGGCTTAATTTGGGTTTTATTAACTAGTATGATTCTAAAATAATTGCGCGACGGTCGCGTAGTGTTTTAATAATAGGCGATGGAACATATACTAAGTTAAGACAATCATTTTATTCTTTACACTCACCTTACTAACTCTGCGGTTAAAAGGTTTATGGATCAAACACATTGGGAAGGGGTAACGCGATTTTATATATATATATATATATATATATATATATATTCTATATATATATATATATATATATATATATATACCCGATTCTCTCTCTCTCTATATATAGATATCGATATTCGATATATATATATATATATATATATATATATATATATATATATATATATATATATATATATATATATATATATATATATATATATACTCGATTCTCTCGTCGAATTCGACGTATGAGGGTCAAGCAGATCGGTTCCCAGGAAACAGACAGCCCGACAACAGCACATGAGATTTGATTATAGTGGTGAAGGTTTCGTGCAGGACCATCCACACTTTTTGAAAGGCCGAATACAGAAACCTGGTGCACTACATGCCACAGGGTCCTTCTCCGAGACTATATATCTGTCATGCTATTTACCCATAGCTGGATGGAGAAGAAAATGATTCACACCTATCCCAAGGGTATTAGCACGTAAGTGAATATAATGGATTCGACTGGAATTTAAACTCGGCTATCCGATTCCTCAATCCAAGCCGCTATCCATTACTCCGCCGAGTATAAAAGTATAAAAGGCTCAACACTTATATTCCATTGTTATAGTTAAATTTATTACATTGGAATCTTAATCATGATGCAAATCATCAAACCTACAAATTCAAAAAGAAATCGTCTGGACATTGAGTTCTACCTGGATTCTACCTTCCTGGGAATTATATATATATATATATATATATATATATATATATATATTGGTCAAGTATTCCACAGTCGAAATGTCGGCGATTAACCTGACTACCCCATTCCAAGTTCTTGCGAGTGAGGCGGCTTGTTTACGAGCCAGTAGGACGAAAAATAAAACCTAACAAGGGGCGGAAGAACTTTCTAGGAATCAACAGCGAGCTGACTAGAGGCGGCGTCTCCGTAAACCACTGTGGTGAAGGCAACGGGAAACCACTTCACTATTAATCCCAAGATATAGCATGGCTGATAACATACACAATATAAAACTTAAAGGCATCAAGGTGGTTAGTCTATGGGAATTAACTCCTCTCCCGGTAAGGACAGACATATTCAAAGAAATGACACCAGCGACTGCTAGCACAAACAGCATAAATAGAATAAAATTACTCATACGGACGTTGAACAACTGCGGCCTATTAGCATTTTTGGAGTATGTGAAACTAGATGGCTAAACAACGGAGATTACAGGGTTATTTATGCAGGTGGAAAACGATAAAGGACTAGGATTGACTCCAGATCAAGAATTCAAGAAATGCGTTCTGGGATACTATCAACTATCCGAAAGAATTCAGAAGCTGAAAGGATCGAAATTTTCTGCTCCATGCTAGACAATGTCAAGGCTCATTGCAAATCGTCATAATTACCATAGGACACCTGAACGTCAAAGTACGCAGGGAGAGGGCAGGGGATATAATCGGAAAATTCGGACTAGAAACCCGAAACGAACGTGGAGAAAAATGTATGCAATGTTGCACGGCGAATGACCAGGTAATAGCAACACATGATTACAAGTACATCTAAGACAAGTATGGACATGGAGGTGCCCAGGGAATGAGACTAAAAACCAAATTGACTACATAACTATCAACAAAATATTCTGGAATACAATGGTACACTGAAAAACCTACCCACGTGTAAGCTGCAGAAGTGATCGTCGCCCTGTTATATGTAGACTGAGTGAACCTACGGAAATTAAAGTAGCCTAACGCAGAACCCAAATTGAAATACAACAAACACCTGAGCGACTCGTACCGGGAAGAAAAATATATGGATAATGTGAAAAAAAGATACGAGAGACACAATGGAAATGGAAACTCGAAATGGGACGCAATAAGAAAAGCTTTAGTGTTATCAGCAAACGATATCATCCCAAAGGAGAATGGACGAAGAAGAAAAAAAAAAGAATGGATGACTGATGAGATTCTCGACATGATGGAAAGAAGACAAAACTCTGCCAAGATACGGAACGGAATACAGAAAACAACACAATGAAATAAGGAACAAATACAGGCAAGCCAAAGAGGAATGGCTAAACAAAAAATGTGCAGAAATAGAGAGATTGAGAAACACAGGCAAAGGAGATATGCATAAACAAATAAGGGAACTAACCGGACAGAAGACTTGCTAGTTAAGAGGATGCATGAAATATAAGGATGAAACGCTCATATTAGAGAAGGAAAAAAAATTCTTCAGCACTGGAGCGAGTATATTGGAGAACTATTTCACGAAGAAAGAGCCAGCAATACACAAAACTAGCGACGGACCTGAAATTCTAAATACCGAAGTAGAAGCTGCACTGGCGAAATTGAATAGAAACAAGACGACCGGACCTGACGGAATTGTAACAGAAATGCTGACAGCCTTAGATGATTTTCGCAAAGACAAGATCACAGAAATAATAAATGAAATCTATAACAGTGGGGTTATGCCGGAAAATCTCAGCAGATCTATTTTCATAGCACTGCCTAAGAAACCAGGTGCAAACGTATGTGAACTCCACTGAAAAATCATCCTAATGAGCCACATAACAAAACTCCGCATCCGTATTCTGATGGATAGAGCGCGCAGCAGAATCAGGCTAGAGATAGGACAAGACCAGTGCGGGTTCGTTAAAGACAACGGGACAGGGAACACGATGTTCATGCTCAGAATGTTATCAGGAAGTGCAATACAATTGCAGAAGGACATGCACTTGTGTTTTAAATACTACGCAAAGGCGTTTGACAAGGTACGCCACAAAGATCTGTGGAAACTGCTCTGCAATCTTGATATATTAGGGAAAGTTATTAGAATAATCAAAATCTATACTGGCAGCATCGGCCTGCATGCGGATAGAAAATGATTTCAGCAGATATACAAAAATAGAAAGGGGCGTAGGACAAGGATGTCTCCTTTCACCGGACTTATTCAACCTATACAGCGAGGCAATTCTGAAAGAATTGGAAATCCTATCGGGATTCATCATTGGCGGCCACAGTCTTATTAACATAAGATACGCAGATGACACAGTACTGATAGCAGACTCGGAAAGGAAATGACAAAAGCTCCTACAGAATGTATCGAAGGAGAGCGAGAAGAATGGACTAAGCATAAACTACAAGAAGACGGAATGCATGGTCATCAGTAAAAGTATGAGCCCGAAAGGCAATTTGCAGGTCGGGGACACTAAAATCAAACAGTTGCTGAAATTTAACTATCTGGAAAGTGTTCTGACGAGGAAGATTTGACACTGAGATCCGAAGACGTATTGCGACGGATAAAGACACATTCCAAACGCTAGGCAGAGTATTACGAGACAGGAGAATTTCGTTGGTAACAAAGAAAAGATTAGTGAACTGCTACATTAAATCTGTCCACCTTTACGGTAACGAATGTTGGACGGTCTCATCAACGATGAAGAAGAGACTCGAGGCAGCGGAGGTGTGGTTTTACAGAAGGATGCTAAGGATATCATGGACCGAACGTGTGAGCAATGATGAGGTTTTGATGAGGATGCAAACAATGTTATCCTTAACATCAGGAAGAGGCAGCTGAAATTTCTGCGCCACATAATAAGAAAGGAGGGCTTAGAGAATCTGATACTCACCGGGGGAATAAAGGGAAAGAGAGACAAGGGAAATCAGCACCTGACGTACCTACCGGGCTTAAGCAAGTGGATGAAAGAATAGTGTATGTGTGGAGTAGCAAAGGATACAAACCATATTGAGAGCTACAAGGGATAGGAGAAGTGGAGAGAGCCATGATTGTCTACCTCTTGAAGGGACACAACATATAAAAGAAGAAGAAATTAATATTGAAGCGTTATGAGATATTTAAATCATAAAAATCGCGTTGAATTACTTAAAATCTAATTTATCGAACGAATTGTTAATTTAAAAAGAAAATAAGTTTCATATGCTTAATGTTTTGTATCAATAATGTAGATTTTCTAGTGAAATAACGTTTTTCATTGATTAGTATCATCGGTGTAATAAATCAGAATATTTTTTAAATTGTTTTTTTTTTATATATATATATATATTAAGTTGGTGCAAAAATAATCACGTAATAATGTCGTTTTTTGACGTATTCTTAACGTCAAAAAACGACATTATTTTTGAACCAACCTAATACTTGACGCCATAACCTTAAAAACAAAAACAATATCATTACATAAAATATTTTTCGACCTTGAAAAAATAAACGAAAACTAAATCTGCATAAAATCATAAACAAAACAAGCTTTGCAGATTCTTGGCCAAAGAATTACTTTCTATACCACTAGAGACATCAAAACAATTTTACTAATTTGAGGCTCTCTCTGGATCAGCATCGCCTCAACTGTCTACTATCTGCTTCACAACCGAGTAGCGGCACCTGGATCAACGCAGTGCCCTCTTCATCTACCGGTACCCTTCTAGATGAGGAGTGCACTCGGGTCAGTGTCGCGATCCGTCTTGGACTCAAATTATGTGAGCGTCACAGATGCAGATGTGGAGCTTCCATCGATGAGTTTGGTTTGCATCCTTTCTCCTGTCGTCGTAGTGTCGGCTGATTTCCACGGCATGCAGCAATAAACGACATCATCAGAAGATGTTTAGATGCAGCTGGGTTCCCTTCCCAAATCGAACCCGTAGGCCTCGAACGTGGTGATGAGAAGCGGCCGGATTGCATTATCATTTTCCCTTTTAAAATTTGAAGTCGTTCACTTGGGATGCGATCTGTGCGGATACATTTTCGGCCAGTAATTTGATCAGGTCCACGGTTGAGCCGGGGTCCGTCGCCCGGGACACAGAGATAAAAAAAAATAGTTAAATATTCTTCTCTTGCTGATAGATTTTTTTCTCCTGTGGCAATGGAGAGGTCTGGGGTTATTGGCCCTTATTCGATGGGTTCCTTCGTAGGATTGGCGCGAATGCGTCTCGATTAAGAAACGAGCCTCGCGAATCGGCGTGGCTCTTGCATCGTGTCTCACTGGCGATGGTTCGAGGTAATGCTTTCCCCATCATTGGGGCTGGCAGAGGATATAAAAAAATTGTTTTTAATTACTTTGTTCAAACTTTTGTTTTTCAATAAATAAATTTCTCATTGTTAAAAAAATAATATATATTTTTATTTTTCTCACAAATGACGTCATCATTTTTCTCGTCAATGGCGTCATAAATTTTTCACGACAATGATGCCTTAAATTTTTCTCACAAATGACGTCATAACTTTTTCTCGCAAATGTCAATTTTAATACGACCCTCTGAATGTTTCCAGAACGGAATCAAAATATTTTTAAATTAAGAAAATTTTTATATTTTGTTTTTCATTTCTAACTGCAGAAAAGGAAAGTATAAATTTTTACCAAATTTCTAAATATTAGCATTCCGCTCTTGAAAATTACCAGTATTCGAAAGCACATGAAATTATAGATAATACTTTCACATGATCCATATATCCATAAGCTGATAGAGAAAAAAAAAATAATAAAATATTTTTTATCATTTCATCGGTGATCTTTAATAAAACTTATCGGATTAATGGATGGTGTATCGGTTAATGGTGTGAAAAAGGAATCGGTAGACCGAGTTCGAATTTTGACCGAGGATCTTCACTTCAAATCAATGACTTTGGAGAAAAAAAATCTAGTTCTCATTCCTGGCTATTGACTAACTGGTTTTAGCAATAAAACTTGAGCAATAAGTCTTGGAGAGTAACTTTTCTTTTCAAATCCATCTCTAAGATGTTATAGACCACTTTGGTAAGACACGTTATTCCCTAACCTGACAGACTTTGAGTCCTATAGTGTACTAAGAAAATGGAACGTCTGTGGGTGTATGTCTGTCTGTGTGTGCGTGCGTGCGCGAGCGTGCCTATGTGTGTGTGTGTGTGTGTGTGTGTGTGTGTGTGTGTGTGCTTGGATCGGTGCAGTTCCCCAAATTAGTATTTTAATTATTGGTCATTCAAAAGTTGACTTGGGCAAATGGGTCAGACCGAGAATCTACAACCCGAAGGATCCCCAATTAATTCTGTATCCGCACAAAAATATATTATATATCGACTTTCTTTGCTCGAGATTTTATAATACGATTCTCTTCTCTACGGCTACATCGTTCTCTTTTACTATTTCTACTTCTACTACTACTGCTACTACTACTACTACTACGAATATTGGCACTTAATTTATTAATAAAATCATCTTAAAATTCTGCTTATGCCTCCGTTAGTTAGTAAGTTAGCGCGTGTGCTATGTCCTGCCATAACCTCAGCTAAATGAAACATTCCGTTTTGATTGTAAGAAAAGACAGAGGAAAAGATATCAGAAAAGATATGTATCTTTTGTGAGAAAAAACAAACAAACATACACAATAAAAAAGAAGTAAAGGAAGTATAGAGAGAAGTAAGAGAGGGAGGGAGAGAATATGGAGGAAGTGATAACCTTTGTATGCATCTAACGTCTACTTCAGAGAAATGAAAAACCTCATTTTTTAAATTTTATTTTTACCAACATCGACAATATTCAAAAGCTCTTACATTGCCTTGTGGGTGATGAATTATTCTCAATCCTGTAACCTTTATCACACAGAGAAAACTTCGTCTGACTCATACTACTATATCACTATTACTATGGAGGATGTTCGGACGAGTTACATTCCTTCGTGGTACCAGCTTAGACCTTCACACCTAGAACCAGTGTTCACGGTGGTAAACCATCATTTCGTGTTCTTTTGATAAAAAAAGTCTCACTCAGACAGCTTCTTTACCAGAACTGTTACGTTGTTGAACAAACTCCCGCGGGAATGCTTCCCTGAGACCTACAGTGTTGGTCTCTTTAAGTCCTGGGACAAGAGATATCTATACTACTTCCCCCTCCCATAAATTCTCACTCAACAACCCTCTACCTTCTGTGGCCTTTAGGTGTATTATCAGTAAAAAAAAATCCGTTAGCTTTTACTGCGTTAATTATATTTCAATTCAGTTTCTTCTTCCGTTAGTTAATATAATAATTAGCGCCTGAAATACGCGCTGCCGTTGCCACAGATAAATAATAGACCAACTGTATTGATTAGGAGAAAAGACGAAATAAATAAATATGTCAGCAATGCTGTTTGATTTTAGTGAAAAAAACAAAGCATACATAAGAATAACGGAAAAAGAAAGAGAAGACAAAGGAGGCGAAAACGCTCTCATGAACTTAATGCCTCATTCAGAGACATAGTGGACTCCTCAGCTTGTCTCTCTAGAACAGTTACGACAGAGTAGTGAGCTCGATCTTCACTTGGTGCGCATACTTGTCACATTTAAACTACGCTATGAAAAATCACGATTCAGTGACATGGAACTCCTTGTAAATTTTAAATCTGTTCATTTGTACCCACATACTTCTTTAAGTAATGACCTGCACGCTTACTAGTTATTTTGTTAAAGTTATTAAGCGTAAATATTTAAGAATACAATAGGGGAATTTCCACGGGTATTTTGTAGTCATGGCAACCACAAGGAAAATATTATTATTCAAAAAAAAATTCAAATAGGAACACAGTGAAATATTTATGGTTATTACTAGTAATAATTATGATGGTACTACAAATATTGTTAATATCACTGATAAGAAATAGAGAATAAATATATTAATAATGCCAATATTAATTCTACACAGAAGAATAGAAAAATAATGCCAATAATGATAACACCCGTGATGATAGTTTTATAATTAGAACAAGGAAACGTCGGAGGTTTATCTCAAGCCGTTTTTGTACACGCAGTTCTTAATTTAATTGTACCTATGGGACAAATCGTGTCGATATTTTTTCTTGGTGATGATAACATCACACCGTCAAGTCAAGTGGATAGGACACTTTTACAAGACTCGGTTTGTTTGTGTAGAAATAGCATATCTCTGCACCACTCTCCACCCTTCGGATTTTCTTTTTCCCTAAAAGATAACCGTCATTTTTTATGCATGAAAAAGCGATGCAATCAAGAGCAAATTTGAGTCACGTGGTCAAAAGAAGAAAAGTAATCCATTACCAAAAATCTTTTACGAATAAAAACGGCAAATGAATAAAGGTAAAAATATAACACGTCTTTTAAAAAATCTTCTTTTTTTTTCTTTTTTTTTTTTTTCTAAATTTCTTCTTCATTGTTTTTTTGTTTTTTTTTTCATAGCTTCTAAAAAACAAAATACGTGGAAATAAAAAGAAAGACAAAAAATGATGTGCGTTTAGCCTTTAGAATGCCAGGCGATTTGAACGGTCTATATTTGTCATAGATTCTTGCAGAAGCTGCTGCGTTCTTTGCAAAAAAAAAAAAAAAATTAAAAAAGAAAACAGATAGAATTTCCTTTATTTGTTTGTCTTTCTTTTTAAATATATTTTTAATTTTCTAAAAAGAAAAAAAATCATGCTCACCAGAGAAGGGAATTGTAGCTTCCAAGTTTCTGTTTCAAATATAGACACACAATGAATGGTACACATAGAAGCTTAAATTATTGAACATATTTTCATTAAGAAAATTAGACATTATCCATCATACGTACATATAAAAAACACAAACGCATGTGTGTTTCAACAGTATATTTAGGTAGCAATTCTTCTTTAGAATATGTTTTATTAAATAGAAAATAGAGAAAGAATACCGAACACATCTTTTCGGTTATATATATATATATATATATATATATATATATATATATATATATATATATATATATATGTGTGTGTGTGTGTGTGTGTGTGTGTGTGTGAGTGTGTATGTGTGTGTGTGTGTGTGTGTGTGTGTGTGTGTGTGTGTGTGAAAATATATAGAAAATAGGAAAGAACTGGTTAGGTAAATAATCCAAAGTTCTTTAGTATTTTTGTTATTATTATTATTATTATTATTATTATTATTATTATTATTTGGAAACATGAGACCTCTTATGTAGCGTGTTGGAATTATATTTTTAAATAAATAATTATATATATATATATATATATATATATATATATATATATATATATATATATATATACACACACACATACACACACACACACATATATATGTTTCATTAAATAATATAGACAAGTTTTGTCTATTTATTAGGTTGGTGCAAAAATATTGTCGTTTTTCTTTTGAAGTTGAACGTCAAAAAACGACATTATTTTTGTACTAATCTAATATTTTAAGTAAGTTCCTTTCGCCAGAAATTAGTTATTACTTAGTAGTTCAGCAGACTTTTATTTGTTTCTAAAGACATTTTTAATTCTTTAATATCTTGCTGAGTTTCTTCTCAAGAGCTACGATACCGAAATAGTACGTTATTGCCCCCCCTCCCATGGAAGCGGTGGAAAGATCCAGGGTCAGTCAGGGAAAAGGAAGATTTAGGTAACGAAGGGGTCAAAAAGCTGGTAAAAGACAAGAGGTTGATATTAGAACTAAGTAATAACTTTACCTTTTTTTTTACACGTTATCACTATGAAAAATCTAAGTCACCAACACTTAAGGAACACGTACGCTTTACAAGAAATACAATTAGTATGACAGCAATATATACTCTTGTTTTATTTTGTTGTACGAAGTTAAATTTCCGAAGGTTTGTTTGCATTTTCTGACCGTATCTGGACAGTATGCGATACAAACAAGTCTGACTTTCTCGGTATAGTGATAAAGAGACAGATGTTCGTCCGGCATTATATCAAATAAAAAAGAAGAGTCTTCATATAAGTTTGACAGTGGGAGTTAGGGATATAGATAAGTGGGTGCAAACTAGAAAATTCTATGCTTCTTTGGATTACTGCGTCACTCACTTTCAGTATAAGGCTGATTATGACGTCCATCGTACTTTTTAAAAATTATTTCACCTCAATCAAGGAAATAAAGCCACTAAGACGCCAGGTGAGCACCAGTGTGAGAGAATATGATAAAATGAAAAAAATATTACGGAGAGAGAACAGTAAAAGAAAACGAATTAAGAAGAGAGATGAAATCGATTGACATTGCATTTAAAATTTGAAGATCAAATTTGACTGAAAAGCAAGAAGCAAGAGAATGTTAGCATAGAATTTACCGTTACATCTAGCCATTTCAAGTGTATAATGATGAGACTTCACTCTCAATCTATTAATGCGCTTAAATTTGTAAAGTGCAGGTACTAAATAAGAAGGATCATACTAAAAATTATCATGAAAATATTAATAGAAAAAGCAGAGTAAAGCTACACTACGGTGGTTAGAATGTGACAGAAACCAAGATGGCAGGTCAGGAGCGATAACATTGCAAATTCTTTGAATTTTATGAAGAATTTCTAAATTCATAGCAGAAGCACCAGACCAGATGTGACAACAATATTCAATGCATGGGTGAATAGTTGATTTATAAGTGTACATGATAGATCACGTCCAGAATAATTGTTTGACACGATACAGTGAATGAAGTTTCTTGAGTAGATTTAATTCAATATATTCTTTCTACTTCATGTCAGTGGAAAACGTTTCCCCGAGAAGGCGTAATGAGTCACTTTCCTGGAGGTTAACATCCGCCATACAGATGAAAGGCAAAAAAATTCTCTCAGACGTAACCCAAATATTGTGTTTCCTCTTGGGTTAACGTTTTGTTTTTTTATTTAATAGCTTTTCCTTTCTTTATGTTTTCATCGACTAATTGTATAAGAGCTCTTTATCGTTTCACTCTAAATTCGCTGTTTATGCTGTGTCTTCTACGTAGCCTATGATATTGTGATGCCTGTTGATACAACCAAGACACTATAGGACACAAAGATCATTTTGTAAGGCATTATTCCCGTGTATTGATTTCAATTCTCAACAACGCTTAATACTTGCGTTGTTGAGTCAGAATAAAATAAGCTATATAAATTGTCCAGTACAGATTAATTTTTACGCTTATCTTTCGCATTTTCTTACGTTTCGGACGTTTTTTTATATATGGCATTGTGAATGTGCATGATTGCATATATACATGATGATGTTAAATTCTTTGTGTGTGTATTTTTACTATAGTTCACCTAATACAAAGCCCAAGAACCAATCAAAGTAGATGGTTCCCGAATAAAGACTGCGTTATGAACGTATTAGGAGATAGTCAGAAATAGAGATTACGAGGATATGGCTGATATATAAAGATTGATCTTAAGATATTAAGATCGTAATGTTTGCGAAACATCCACTCAAGTGTATGTTCGATAAAGAATATTTCGGATTGGCACGCCATTCTTATGAAAGAAATACGCAGAAATGATGGTGATTCAACTTAATGGACGTCGCTAGGCAGATTATGGACGTAAAGGTCTGAGCTATTGGCACTAATGAATAGAGCTCATCTGAACATTTGCCGTAGAAGTAGATATATTTACTTAGGTGTTTATCTATATTCACTGATTATACAAATGACGGCATGCTTTTTAGTTCGCGGGTGTGTGCTTATAAATGCATATAGATCAAGATGTCATGACCTCGTATGCAATGATGATTGTGTATGCGTCTCTTTCGGGAGAAATTGTCGTATATTGTTTGGATTTCGTGTAGGAGAGACTGTGGTTTTGCATTTTCTGTCTGTGTGCACATGTGTGTTATTTTTCATTTCTATTTATATGTGTTCGCATCTTTGTGCTAAATGCGAAGAAATGTGAACTCATGTAATAAATCTCCTCATCTATGGCAATGAATGATGGATAATCTCCTAAGAGATAAAAATGAAAATAGCGGCAACAGAAATGTGATTCTACAGAAGGATGCTGAGAATGACAAAAAATTGAACACGTAAGCAACAAAATATTTTAAAGAAAATGAAAATAAAATAGGACATTTAAAATCAGAATGAGACACTTTGTATTTATGAGATCTCTAATGAAGAAAGTGAGCTGGGAGAATTTGATACTCACGTGAAATAAAGGAGGCAAGTGTGGCAGAAGGAAACAAGAAATAGCCTACCCAACGATCTTGTGGATATGTATGTCAATACAATGTCTAATTGGGAGGCATTGTCAATAGACTAAGAGCTCCCACCGATAGGAAGTTTTGAAGAGTCATGATCACCACGTCCTGAAGGGACACGGCGGATATTATACAAATTATATTCAAGCCCATTCTAATTATTCTTTTTACTTTTTTTTTTTTATATATTTAAGAACATTTTCTTTAAATGGATGTTTAAACTGATAAGTTTTCTCGAATTATTAAAATATACCAATAAGTTATAAAAAGCATGAATTTGCTAAATCCGAAGTCGCATTTGAATGCTGAAAGTTATCTTCCAAAAGCTAAGCAAAGTATTAAGAAACAGGAAAATTTCGTTAGAAACAAAGGAAAGAGTACTGAACTGATATGTAATATCGGTCCTCCTTTGTGGCAGTGAATGGTGGATAATCTCCTCACATGCAAAAAGACAAAAGTGTATTTCTACAGAAGGATGCTGAGAATACCATGGATTGAACACGTGATTAAAGAGGAAGATGTAAAGAAAATAGGAACAAAGACGAAATTTATACTTAGAATACGAAAGAATGAAAACAAGGAATAACCAACATTACTAACTTTGTAAAATGGATGACAAAACAGGGTTTTTTTTTTAGAAAAAAGAAGCTGTGGAGAGACATGATCATCGACGTTCTTAAGGTCACAGCAGATAGAAGAAGTATATGTATATTTTAATTCCTCCATTTGTCCGATCGTGTTTATGTGTGTGTCTTTGCGTGTTGTCAAATTCATTATATCCGACAGTTTTACAAGTTGTTTTAATGGGACACTCGTTTATCTAGTGCAATTTTTTTAACTTTTCGCTTTCTTTCGTAAAGTCGAACACATTCCAGATACAAACCATGAACACAGTGATAAATTGAACACTTTAATCTTCAAACAAACATAAAGATATGAAGAAGAGAAAACGTTGATACAGGTAACAAAATCAGCGTATGTTTCGAATAGCTTTGTGAAGTGATACCTGTACACACCTTTGCAATCACTTAGGTAGGTATCCTCTTTCAAATCTGTAACCTTTCTTTATTATCTACTTCGTTTATTTAGCTTTTTGAAGTTGGTGTGTTCCGCCAGGTTTGTGACCTAGCTTCTATCTCCCTTGAAATGTTTGGAGGGTCCACCTTTGTCAGAGGAGGTCGTGCGAGCTGCGTTATTTGACAGGCAAATAGATATGAAATAACAACGAACGTTAATTAAACATAGGATGAACTGAAGGAAGAGAAGTGAAGGGGAGGACTTCTCTGTTAGAAGGAAAAAAATGAAGATAAGTGATAAGCTGTGGCGAAAAGTTCGGTGGTGGTAAATATAAGACTGTCACGATGAAAATGGTTGTTTAATACACGAAGGGAAAACTGGACGAAGAAGAAGGTGAAGATGAAAAAGAGGAATAAGAATTTTATGAGAATGTAGGTGACAAACGAGCAGAAGAAAAAAAAAAGAAAGACATGAAGGAACGTGGGAGTTGCGGAAAGAGGAAAATCCTTAGAAGAAAAAGAGGTATAGAGAAAAATGGTGAATGCAAAAGAGAAGAAAAAGATGACAAACAAAAAGGGTGGGGGGGGGGAATAAGAAAAGTAAGAGTGACAATAATAATAACAATAATTAAAAGAAGAAAAAGAAGAAGAAGAAGAAAGCTTGGTGTAGTCAATGATAAGGAGGATAGGGAGACTAACAATGGGGGAGGAAAATGTGGTGAAGAAAGAGAAAAATAAAAAAAATGAATGGAGCTTAGAAGAAGAAAATGGGTAAAAGAGACAAAGATAAAATCAAAAAAGAGACAAGAAAACAACTGTGCAAAAAGAAAGAAGTTGTCAGAAGAAGGAGGCGAACATCCAAAAATGAGAAGTCGAACAGTAACTGAAAAAAAAGTAAAAGAAATAAATGAAATAAAGAAAGAGAGGAAGAAGAGAAACAAGAACGAATAAAGGAATAAAATCTAAAATAAGGAATGACAATAAAAAGAAATTATTAAAAAGACAAAGAGTGAGATTTGCTGAGGGTTTCTGGTTTGTATTAATCAGCTGATAATATATCAGTGTCATTCGTCTAATTTGTAAAATTATCAATCACCAAAAGTAAAAGTAAAACAGATGACACTATAATCTGTTTAAGGTGTGCTTCGAGTCCACTCTCTTGGCACATAATAAATTAAAACACTTTTTGTCGTATAATAGCCTCCTAGAAAACCTTTCGATGGTTCTATCCAGTCTAACAAAATAAAGGTTGTATATATGTTTTTGCAATTTTCAACTTATTTTTTTACTCGGGTAATTAAGAATAAAATAATATAGCGTAATATATGTTTTCATTTGACATTGACAAGAATAATTTACGTTATAATACAAATTTAGTATTTTAGTATTATTTGCTTTTTTTGGTTGGTGGGGTAATTTTTTTTTTGGTCGACATTGTCTTCGGATTTGACATTAACTTTGTTCTACTTATTCAACGATTAAATATTTTATTCTACAATTGTTGAATGTAAATTCACGCTTTCGTCATTACGTTCTTTGACCTACCGTCGTCTCTAATTTGCATCTGATGGTCTTTAATAATTTTGCTTTCAAATAAATGATACCATTTCTTTGTTTCAGAAATTCTAAATGTAACTTGAAGATCGAAGAAAAAATTAAATCGTAAAAAACACAAATTTGGAACTGTGAGGGAACACAGATGCATTTTTCCGAATTAAAAATGTTAGAAAAATTTAAGATCAAAGTGATGCTGAGGTCTTTTTTTTTTCTTACAATAGGTTTCCTCCGAGGCCACTTGAAGTAAAGAATTACGATAAGGGGTAATTTATACGGATAGACGGGAAAGATAACGGTTAACTCTCGATTTGAACAGGTTAAGATTGAAACATTCTCTTGAGAATATGTTCCACAGACTAGTGTTTCACGGGAAGGAGCTTTCGAATGGAACTTACTTCTTATCAATGGAATACGAAGGGAATGTGTGTGATTTGCTACATTGTAAGTGGCATGCCGGGTCCTAGCCGTGAAGGTTTCACCGGGCGGAGCCAAAGAATGTAGTAATAAAAATAATAGTAAAAGATATGAGTATAGCTTCTGATCTTGACTAATTGATTATATTAATTTTTACATGTCGTAGTGAATTTAGAATAGAATAAATATTCCTTTCAGTACGCTCGTCAGTTCGGTCGGCCCATAACAACTGAAGAACTATATAATATGTAATATATATAGGAAGATATTGAGATATTTAGGAATACTGTCATCCGGAGACCATGGGAACAGAAATGGGGTACTGGACCTGAAGATATATCTAACTGGGCCCCACCGCGAGATTATGTCCTTTTTTTTTTAATAAGTTTCTTCATGTCGCGTACGTTTGGCTGTGATGCACCCCTTTCTGACTGGGTCTCATGACGGCTATAGAGTGTTTCGTATTTGTAACCTACCATCATTGTGTTGGCGCGCTTCTCTATCACTTACTACTGACCTTATTCAATTGTCTTTTTAGTCGAAACTTTCTCTGAATTTTGAACTGAACGCTGAATTCAATCTTTGACTGAAGACTGTTCTCATTTCGATGTCTATACTAAGGAATGCTTCATTTTGCTAATTAGTCCTTTTGTTAATATAGCTACGTAAGGTGGGCAACAATCCGTATTGAGCAAATTAGAAAAATGATAGAGCGCACTATTACAGAAGAAGACAGTTTAAAGTATCAGCACATACGCTTGACTAAAATGACACCTTCAATAGTCCTAGCGTGGAAATTAACGTTACATCGAAACCTTTAGTTTCTATCTGAATTTATGTAATGAGGATTTATCATTAATTAAATTATTTACATGAGGACTATTGTCCTCATTCTTGTTGTTGATACCATTTCGTCCATTGTGTTCTCCGTCCTTCATCAGGTGTATGTCAATCCGATTAACCTACGAGGAATTTCGAACTGAAATATTTATTAAATCTCCAGGTGTAGATTGCACTCTTTCCATTGTCCATACCTATGGACATTTCCACGCCTTTTTACTTTAGCATTGCTGAGTTTCTGCTTGCCCCGTTTCTACTGAGTATAAATACACACTGCCCGGCCCAAGGATAGAACTCGTAATTATTATGTCACCAAATTTATGAAACAACTGGGCTATTTTCCCTTGAGAAGTTTTTATTTGTCTTTCATTGTCTTTTCGAAGCATGAAAATTATTTTCCTGGGATAAATGTCGGAGACTTTTGCCACAAAGAATTGATCCACTGACAGAAAAACTAATTTTCGAGTTACAGACGAAGAAATCATAATCATTATGGAAAAATGATTTGCCGAAATTCTCACTCATTTAATCTTTCCATAGATAAAACATTATAGTGATATTTAAAAAAAATATATCTGGTGTTTGAACACAGTTCAGGGAGGAAACGATTCAAGCCTCTCCCATGTGAATTACATATGAGACACAGGCTTCTCTTCAAAGTGAAGTGCATGTGAAACATATTAAAAACTATTTTAACATTGTATGCTGCTTTCATATTCTGTTTTGCTACGACGACAAAGTATCTCTCGTGATGGACAGCTTCACTCTCAACGAAGATCTATGTTTGGTATTTATTAATCCACCCACGAGTATTAATGTGGCACAAGGCCGGTTTAATGTGGGTAGCCCGCGAGCCAGTAGGCTCGGCCAAAAATATGACCTTTGAACCCGCCTAGACGGGTTCAGGTCCTGTCTACCTCCCCGAACGCAACCTTGCCCTTCGGCAAAGCTTCGTCCGAGTTCCTCTCTGCATTAGAGAGTTCGACAGAAGCCAGCCCGGAAGCTCACAATGCGCAGATACTACACTTTGATCCTAGCGACCGGGCCGGGCAGCTTGGTATTTATTAATCCACCCACGAGGATTAAATGTGGCACAAGGCCGGTTTAATGTGGGTAGCCCGCGAGCCCGTAGGCTCGGCCAAAAATATGACCTTTGAACCCGCCTTGACGGGTTCAGGTCCTGTCTACCTCCCCGAACGCAACCTTGCCCTTCGGCAAAGCTTCCTCCGAGTTCCTCTCTGCATTAGATTGTTCGACAGAAGCCAGCCCGAATGATCACAAAGCACAGATACTGCACTTTGATCCTAAACGGGCCGGGCAGCTTAACGAAGATCTATGTTTTGAATATCTTTTGAGTCTGTAGTTTACTCCAGACCTTAAGTGGAACTTATATATGCAAACTGTTGCTAAAGATGCTGGGAATATAGTCGGCACATTCTTTCGCTAGGTATTATCAGTCGCCTTCTTCCATGCTTTGAATTTACCAGAGTCTGATTAAACGAAAAAAAAAAAAAAAAAATGGAGCATCGCTGACGCATCTGGGTTAGAGCAAATTAATCTTCACTTCCATACCTTAATAGAGTTCAAAATCGTTTAAGTAGTTTTTTATGGGAGTCTTTATTCTCCGTCCTGCAACCTCTTTCTAACAGACGTACGATGTCGCTACTCTATTTTCATGACATGTTCAGCTGAGCTCCATTCGAGGATTTTTAGTTTCTTTAGTTCAGCCCTTTAAATCTAGGACATGTCATGCTACTTCCACGATGTCAAATCACCCTCATTCTCTCCGTATTCTACTCAGACAGCTTTCCTCTCAAGTACAGCTGCTTCATAGAACAGAATCCCGCGTTGATGCTTCCCTGAACACAACGAGGTCAACAAATTCAAGTCAATGATCAATCGTCTCATCTCCTAATAATCTTCACTTTCTACTACACTTTATTCATCATAAACATATAAAATGTATCTTAATCTATCTTGAGAGCCTCTCGAGCTTTATATTGGGTTAACTTTAATGTATAAATAACCATGTTTTCCGTATTTATTTCTTCTCACTTTCCTTTACTATCTTCTGAAGGTAGTAAAAGAAAACGAGAAAAAAGAAAAACATTTTAAAATAGAATCGTTGCTATCTACGAATTGGATGTATCGTTGCGAACAACGAATTGGATGTATCGTTGCGAACAACGAATTGGATATATCGTTGCTAACAACGAATTGGATGTATCGTTGCTAACTACGAATTGGATGTATCTTTGCGAACAACGAATTGGATGTATCGTTAAGAACTACGAATTGGACGTATCGTTGCTAACAACTAATTGAATGTATCGTTGCTAACTAGCATTGGAATAGCGAAATATACCTTCCAAAAATTAAGCAAATTTTAAGAAACAGAAAAAATATATTATTCCAAATGCACAATGGTACAGATCAATGATTGACAAGTTAATTACCGTAAACCATTTTATTTTAACAGGTAAATTGATTCTCGTCGAGTTGTCAACTCTTAAAACCCTATACCAGAAATTGAGTAAAATACCTGTACCATTCATCAGTTGGACGTAAATCATAAAAAAGTTAAAGTTATCTCCCTTGATGCGGTTTTATAATATTAATTTTACGGTTTTTCAAAATGAAAAAAAAAGTAGTTTTTTTTTTGGAGGGGGGGGGGGCTTGGGTTGTTTTTGTATTTTTTTTTTTTTTTTGCTGTGAATTTTCTGCTGTAAATTTTCTGCTTATCGTATGGCATAATAGGGTAAATTTGATAAGAACATTTTAGAGATGCCGATCAGCGTCGATTTGAAGAAAACAAGTCGGGAATGAAAACTATCCCGGTTGCCTGATCTTTCCTTTCTCTCGACCGATTGAAGATTTTCTTCTCTCTCATGTTTCCATTCCCTGCCGAAACAAAATGTACACAATGTTGACGCATGAAACGAAAGCCGACGGATTATCTACATTGCTTGGGTGGGCGAGGAGGAAATCTCCGCTCACTTAAAAAGATTGGGGGCAAATAATCGGAGTAAGCAGCAAGTATTATTTTGATAAAGAGAGGAAAGAGAGAACTTGAGAAACAGTCTGCAAAGATAAAAAGAAGGAAGCACATAAAAAAAAACCCAAAAAAACGCTGACTGATATATATTTTGTTTTCAATCATACAGAGTTGAACGCTAAAGTATTCGACGCCTATATCATTCCATTTATGTTTACTGATTAATGTTAATTTGATGTTGAATTAAAAAGAATAAAAACTTGTAATTCTAATGGATACTTTATTGCTAAAGCAGATATATTTTGGAAAGCCTTTGCAGCTCTTGATCATTCTTGAGAAATAAAACTGACTAAGATTCATTTCATTTATGAAATTACATTTCTTTCTTTAAGCAATTCTCTCGCTTTCAGCTTACAGATATCTCGCAAACTAAATTCGATCGATTTTTTTTTATTAATTTGAATTTATAACGCCTACAATGTAGCTTTTTAGTGACGTACACGTCAATTTTCGTTACTATAAACAAAATATTTTTTTCTGTATGTAGCATAGTTACTGTTTCATTTATTTCTCGAAAGTGATCAAGGATTGCAAAAGCTTTCTGAAATATATCTATTTTAACAATAAATTATCGGTTGGAATTTCTTTTTTTTTTAATTCATCTTCACCAATGGAATCAAGCGTTTTTACAATTATAGCTTCTGCTTCTTTGTAACTTTCGCTCGTCTGATTTTTATAAGGAATATCAATGCTATGGTTTATGTTTGTATTTTCATCGTTGATATTAGCCACCTTAAATAGAAAAAGCTTAATATGGAAATCCAACAAATGATTTGGAAATCCGTTATTGATGATCGTTTGTGTAACGTTATTTAATTCTTTAAAGAATAGCGTGCGAGCAGATGAACTCTCGTGCGCTCTCTTGAGATAATTTCTATTAACACCTATTTTATACCTTTTATAAGGAGGTCAAGAAACTTTCAAAATATTGTGCAGTCCTCTCTAGATAGGACTTTAAAATTAACATTCCGCACCGACGTCGACTGTATTGTGACAGAAGGACGGATTAAGTCCGAATTTGGTACAGGCAGTCTGAGACAATCCGTCGGGGTCTTGACTCCCACAAATTTTCGTCCAGTCTATGTTTGAGGGACTCCAAACTTAAGAGATGTTTATTATGCTACCTAGCTTGAATAGGAACGGCTTGATAGACCGGGGTAAGGCAACCCGCCTGCTTCGTGATCTCTTGTCGTTTAGTTTGGAATTTTTTTTTTTTAATTCAACTTCACCAATGGAAGGAAGCGTTTTTACAATTAAATTTGATGTTATTTGTTTACTCAACAGGAGTGAAACAAATTAATACGTCAAGTGATAATAAATGAAAATGAAAATTAATATTATTATTTTGCTTTCATACTTAGTAATAATAGATTGCGCATAAATATTCGGCTCTCATTAAATTTGGCAGTAAATTACGTCATAACAACAGCTGGAATTTTGTTATTTTTAGCTCCAGCTTGTTGTAAAGCTGGGCCTCATTTTACAAGGTTGATATCAAATTATTTTACAAGTTAAACATTTGTTCTCTTGAGAAATCTTGATGAAACGAAAAGCAAATATGGGGACTATAAAGCGAAACTGTTTGAGACTTATCAGTCCGGGGAAGGCTATTAGAATGTTCTCTAAACGTTTTAATATACTATGTTCAATTGTCTTGCATACGCTTCATTAATGATAAGATATTGGTACCCTATCAACTGTTTACGTTATCAGGTCGTCCAAGCAAGTTTTCCATAGAAGGGTTAATTAAAATTTTCTTCAGCTTGAAATAATAAAAAAGGTTTGAAAGATTTTAACTCAACTTGAAATCAAGTGAATAAGATGTTCAGTAAATATATAAAGAAGACGTGAATATTCTTTGACTATGTCTCAGCAATTTGTAGAAAATTAAACCACTTAGGAATTCACAGGAGTGTTTCCCGGAGGAGGGAGTAAAAAGAATACTAAGGGAAGGAAACAAAAAACAAAAGTATACAAAGGACCGTTTAGGATTTGCTAGACATTTTTGTAATCATTTGAATGACTACTGGAATGAAGTTATTTCGTCAAAAGAAAAAAAAAACATTTAAGATATATCCAGCGAAGTTAAGTTTAAGAGAGAAAAAAAAAATAAACAGCACATTATGTATAACATAGATGAAGCATAATGATCGATACATTATTTTATGGGATTTTTTAGCTCGCCAGCATTGAGGGAAAAATAGAGGCACTAAAACCCAGTGCATTCATTTGTACAGTAATTTTTCCCTTCTACTATCATTCTTAAAATTGGTGGGCGGGGTTAGTTTTAAGTTTATGTTATAAACATCTTTCGGGGCCAATGATTTAGTCTGAGATTGCAGAATAGAAACACAAATATATAGTAAAAACAAACTCCTTAAAAATGGTTAAGGAATTAACCGAAAGCGCTTGGAACAACAAATACTACGGACTAATTTTACACATAAAGATAATTGTAAAGAGACTACCAGGACAATTGATTTTTTTTTATAAAATACCATCACATTCAATGATATATCTATATCTATCTATCTATCTATCTATCTATATATATATATATATATATATATATATATATATATATATATATATATATATGAAGAAAAATATACGGAAAAAACAAACAAAAATCCTTATATGCAATTATGCCGTTTTAATGTTAATATAATGTCAACATCGGACGTTTCGGTCTAATAAACCATCTTCAGGACATATTCATAAAATATAATTAACATTATCAATTCAACATGACAAAGACGATGGACATAAGAACAAGACTTATCCAAACAGATATCGTATATTTTTCTTCATACTGTCGGATCTATATCCATATATTTGCTTACATATATATATATATATTAACCCTTGTGCAAATTAATTGAAACAACTACTTTAGTTACCTTTCTTTCACAATACGGTCAGTTTTACACCCACCCGAGTGATAGGGTGTAATTGATTTTGTTTGCAGTGGTGTGCAGTAAAAAGAAACTATTTTCGAGGTGTATGATGAAATTTTTTTTAGCCTTGAAAAATATGGCGTCATCGGTGATTGCATCAGATTTTTTATCACGCCCAGACACTATTCTCCCCACTGTCAATTAGTGGTCCTACGGCCATTGTCTGCAATGGACGTTACTCCATGAAAGCGTACGAAAATTGTAACGCTGCTCGAACATACTTGGCAAGCATTATCACTGGGCAAATCAAACTCTCCTGATATAAATCCAATCGATAATCTGTGATCGATCTGCAAGGAACGACTTCGTCGAATGGATATAAAAAGTACTAACATGTTCACTGCGTCATGTTTCAGTGGAACAATACGAAAAAAAATAGTAAATATTAACGGAAGTATTCGTTTTGTTTCAATTATTTTGTACAAGGGTGTGCGTATATATATATATATATATATATATATATATATATATATATATATGTATATATATATATATATATATATATATATATATATATATATACGAATAATTTCTTCGATTGCATTTTCTCGTTAGTTTGTTTATTTTGCATAGTTGGCTGTATACAGAGATGCATACCTAATAGCGAATTGTGCTTTTTATATATTTATGAAGATAGGGTGGGTGTAAAAATATTATTTTTACAATTAATGGTTACATTGTTGTAGACAGATGCTAGAATACCATAAACAACCGCTTGGAGTTTCCCTCAGTGTCAATATGTGTGTGTGTATATATATATATATATATATATATATATATATATATATATATATATATATATATTCAATAATCAAACCGATACCAAAATCGATTAACGGCAGTCTTTCCAACAATTCTTCCAATGAATCCATATTTAACGTAGCTAATAAAGACTACGAAATATCCCTAAAAGATTCCCGGCAACACTCACATACTCACCACAGAGCAGAAAAAAAGGTCAACCGGAAGAGAATTATCATATGGTTCAACCCACCGTACAGCTAAAAACGTAAAAACAGCCGTAGGTAAAATATTCTTCAAACTCCTCAACAAACACTTCCCTGAATCAAGCACTCTACACATAATATTCAATAAAAAAACTGTAAAAATCAGCTACAGCTACACCGAGAGCATGGGACAAATAATAACAAAGCACATCAGGAAAACTATCAACAAAACACCCGAACAAATTAAACCTACATGTAATTGTAGAATAAAGAATGCATGTCCCTGAAACCGTAATTGCTTGCAAAACAACGTAATATACCCAGCAACAGTAAAATCATCAGATAATGAAGTAAAAGTATATATAGGAGTAACTTAAGGACCATGGAAACAAAGAAACTATGCAGACAAAACATCTTTCACAAATAGTAAATACGCGAATTGTAAAATGCTTTCTAAACACAAATCACAGCAAAAATATCACGGAAAATAAGAAAACGATCATCAGCCTACAACAATCAATCAAAAACCTGCAAACTCTGCTTGGAGGTAAAAATAGCTATTATTAGGTTCCCATATCAAAATAAATTAATAAATAAACGACCTGAGCTCATCTCAAAATGCAGACGTGAAAACAATTTTTTACTACGTTACATAAAAATCGAAAACTGAAAAGAATAAATAAAAATAAACAAAATAATATAAAAAAACAAGTAAAATAAATTAACCCAAACAAATAATAAATAAACAAACCACTCCCGTTGAATAAACGAAATAGAATAATTAAATACATAAAAACAAGTAAAAACAATTAACCGAAATAAGTAAATAAAGTAAATATTAAACAAATTAACAAAATAATCTCGCCAAAATAACCGTTAAAATAGACTACAAAAATCAATCCAAAAATCGGACAAAAATAGCTATAACTGATATAATAACGATACAAAAAATCACTAGATTAATCAAAAATCAAAAACCGAATAAAGTAAATAGAAATATACGAAATAAAAAAAAGTAAATAAATAAGAGAATACAAGTAAAAATTAATCCAAATATATAAATAAATGAACAAATTAACAAATCACACCCGCTATAATATCCAGTTGAACTAATAAAAACAAACATAAATAAGCAAAATCAAATCATCAATCCAAATAAATGAATAAATAAAATAACGAACAAAATTAAAACTGTCCCTTGACAAAATAACAGAGTAGACTACGGCATTCAATCCAATAATTGGAAAAATAAATAACTTTAATTACCTTCCCAGATCAAAACAAACTATTAAATAAGCGACCTAAGCAATTTTTTACTACGTTAATAAAACATCTAAAAGTGAAAATAAAAGATAAAAAAATGATAATAAAAACAAGTAAATTAAATTAATCCAAATAAATAAATAAACAAGCCACTACAGCGAAAATAACCGCCAGAACTGATTAGCACCAATGCTCCACTGACCCTTATATATAAATAGTCGAGAAAAATCCAACACTCACGGCCTGACGATTGCGTCTAGCATGAAACAGCCTGTCGCCTCTGAGTGTTGATTTCAATATTCACTTATATATATATATATATATATATATATATATATATATATATATATATATATATATTGTTTGGTTAAATACTAAAGAATGTACTTATAATTTTATTTCATGTTTTTATTTTTCTGACTATTTTGCTGATTTCCTGTAATTGCCTATTAGTCGTGTAATTTTTGCTTTCATATTCTATTATCACAATGAACGCTTTTGTGCTATATCGGTTTCCTCATTTTTTTAATATCGTATCTTCGCGTTTTCAAGTGATACTTTGAGTTATGTTTTTTGCAATTATTGATTAACTATATTTACCGTGTTAATTCTTCAACTTTATAATATTTTACTGGTGCAGGATTATCTCATGTTTTGCTTAACAGGTATAATATTTGCTGTCGTATATATACTGGATGCGATGGATAAATATTCACCATATTATATTTTAATTTCGCGCATACGCGTTGTTTATTTTTGATTTTGTCGACTGCTCAGTGTAGTAGGATCAGTTGGGCACCGTCTGCAAAAAAAGTGCAGCATGATGCAATTCACTCCGCCAGAATTTTGGAAACGACATGCTCTACAGCTTGCTGTACAGCTTGCTGTTCATACCGAAAGGTCCAATACGAATATTTCAGAATATTTGTGTGTCAATCTGAGGGCAGTGCAGAGGATTCGAAAAGAGTTGGATGTTATATCCTGTCAATATCAGGGGGTTTGGAGTTATCAGTAGTGATGGCGAAGTTATGCATCTATTCATCTACCCACAAGGACTCAGGGAGACCTACACCAAGTGCTTGAAGAGTTAGTGCTGTCCTGAGTCAAGAATTTGGATGCTGGATGGCCTTATGTCAAGAAACATGACTCTGTACCATGCTACACAAGCAGGAGAACCCAGTCATGGGCGGCAAACAATTTCTGCGACAACGTCACCCTTTACATCTGGCCATCTAATTACCCCAGACTGCAACACCCTTGACTACTATGTGTGAGGCGCAGTTGAATGAGAGATAAAAAAAAAATAATTCTTGTAGCACCAAAGATGAACTGAAAGCAAGGATTATAGGAGCATTCACCAACTGAAAAAAAGAGACCGTCCAGAAGAAATGCAGGAGGTTCCGAAGTCGTCAGGAGTCCGTGGTTGAAGGCTATGGCGATTTTATTGAATAAAGTTCTCTTTCGTATTTCAAGGTACTTTTGTGGAAGGTTTGAACTGGTGGAACTAAAGAGTTTAGTTCATCTGAACACTTACGACGGAAATACTGATAGAACAGCGAGTGCCTTGCGACGTCTTTGTAAGCGAGGACTTTGCAGGTTGGAAAATAATTCGTCGCCCACAAGGACGCAGAAACGTTTTTTAAAAATCAGCCCAGACTTCAAGTTCATCTAGTTCAATCGGTAAAGATCCTGGAAAAATGTTGGTTCCCTGTACGTCACCAGTAAGTAACTGGTTCCGTCTGCTGTCCTCTTTACAAGAGCCAGATCAGGCCGGACATGGAGTACTGCTGCCATATATGGGTAGGAGCTGCCCAAACCGCACTTTCCAATCTTGATAGAGTTCAAAATATTCTCTGCGTATTGCGGGTCATGAATTATTTTCAATTCTTCAATAACTTTCTCGCAAATGAGACAACGCAAGCCTCCCGCTGCTCTATCGCTATTCCCATGGAAAGTGTTCAAATGAACTATATTCCTTAATTGCTCTAGTCTTGACCTTCACGGCTCAGGCCACGTACATTATAGCAAACCACGCTCAATTCCTTCGTATTTCCTTTTTGAAATGTAAGTTCCACTAGAGCAGCTTCTACCACCAACTCCCAAAGGTTGCTTCCCTGATCACTATAAACATAACATGTTCAAGTCTAGGGTTAACTTCCGCACATAATCTGTGCCTCTTACTCTGTAACCCTCTATCTCGAGTGGCCCTCAGACGTTGTATAGTGTGAACATCATTGTAAAATAAACAGATAATTCATAGAAAATTTGCGTATAGGTTCTTACAACATTCCAGGTTTCTCGGCAGATCTTCTATTATCACAATGAGTGATGCTTAATGATGAGCATAAGCAAAACGTAACTAAATGAAATTGGCTAGACTTTCTATCTAAACAAATATTAAAAATTTATATTTTAAAGATAAAAAATTTCATCGGATTAAAATGATTTTTACGCATCACCGCAAAAATCATTTTCATCCGATGAAATTCCAAAGGACGATAGGTGTGACACGGAAATTTTTACACTTTGACATGAATCTCTACAGAAAACAAACCTAATAAAATAGACAATCGGAAAATAGTACTTATTTATACTGAGAACTTTAACACATTGTCAACATAGAAAACAAAAACACACTCGGAGTCAAAAAAAAAAAAAAAAAAAAGGGAAAAAGTTATTAATATCCAAAACGAGGCTTACATAGGAGAGGCTTTTTAATTATTTTTTTTTTTTTTTTAATTTGATGTAACCACACAACAATTCGCTTTTGTTTATTATCAATTGCTTTGATAAAGTTAAATGACGAAACGAGTCGGCAAGGACTAAAAACTATTTTCTGATTGTCTATGTTATTCAATTTTTCTTCTCTACAGATTTATTCTGAGAAATTTAACACAAACACACATATTCGTCCTGGATAAAATGTTAAACTACACCAGCGTCCTCAAGGCCTCTGATCAGGAGGTTTTGAGGAGCGTGGAACCACCTCTTAATTGCTGGTGTTCCCAGGTCCTCTCTGACCAGAGGTAGTAGCACATGTTAAGGTCCTAGCTATGGGCAGATAGTTACCTATTACCAGCAATACTTTTTTGAAAGAGATTATTACCAGAAATACAATTTTGAAGGAAAAATATTACCAGAAAGGTTGATATGCCATAAAACAAAATAAACCAAACACACATACACACACACACACACACACACATATATATATATATATATATATATATATATATATATATATATATATATATATATATATAAAGAGAGAGAGAGAGAACTTTAAAACTCTGCACTATATATATATATATATATATATATATATATATATATATATATATATATATATATGCGGGGTGGGTGTTTGCTTATGTAATTCAAATAGGGTTTATTTAGGCAGCAAGGATTCAGTAAATGCCGAAACCCGTCACATGAAAATATTTTTCCACTTAGTCATTAATTTTCCTATATATATATATATATATATATATATATATATATATATATATATATATATGGAGATAGGGATAGAAAGAGAGAGAGTGTGCATTTTGACAACTACTGTATGCATATTCATCTATATCTTTGTGTGTGGATGTGAGCGTTTGTCTAAATTTAACATTAGCATCCAGTAAGCATTAAACATATAATAAAATGAACAGAAAAAAAATTACGATTCTTTACAGCAAGCGACTTAAGTAAATATTGCTTAAGTTGATTTAATATGGTACAAGGCCATAATATTTGCGAAGCGTGTGGTAATGGAATACACTATACTATTGAATGAACTGCGAGTTTAACTTGACAACTCTTGCTCCACTGCAGACGTCCTGTTATGTGTACGTGTGCATGTATTTGTCATATAAATCCTATCTAAGATCTACTCAAAGGAATGGAAGAGAGAAGAAGAGAAAAGGTAACTGAAGAATCGTACTCACATGTTCAGATGTGAGTGCCTGTGTGAATTCCAAAAGGAATTTCGAAAAGAGAAAGTCAAATTTCTTGTTCGCAGAGACATTTCGGGACAGCGATTTGTAATTCTCCCCATATGTCCGAAATGAAACCTTATACTAGTCAAATAATGGCGAATCTTAGTCCGTCTAGACATGATTGTATCGCATGTCACGACGATATTTTGGAACTACTCTTTCATGAAGTTAAGAATTCAGTTACCGGAAAGCCTCTCCACTAACCTATTAGAGATATTTGAAAATTGTAAGCTACCTGGATCGAAAAAAGAAATGGAAATAATTGAAATTATATAATTAAAGCTATAAAAAAAATGAGAATATATTTTAAAATCTTATTATTAAAGGTAATGGTAATAATAATCGTTACTTTATAAAGAAACATTCACTGACCCATCAGAGAGTTCTACCGTAGATGGAAATTTATAAAACATTTCTATTAAAATAATTTGTCAGGAAATTTTGTTTTTCAATCCATTAATTCTCATTACACTTCCCAGCACAAAAGACGGCTTTCTTCTTAAACTTTTGTTTGAAGCAACTGTGGAAAGTTAGCGCCATGATTAATTCATGATTTTCTTGTTGAGTTACATTTGTGCCAGTCACTATAGATGCTGTTGCTGTTAAACTTCCTCAAGTAATGTGGTTGCTATTATCTTGTACAGTTTTTTGTTTGTGATTTTGTCGTGACATTCCACAAAATTCATAGAGCGGTGGCCCTCGTTAGGGGTCCTATAGATTTCATTCATTCGAAAGCGGTTGGGTGAAATTAAATTCTATTCTTTTAATATAATTGTTGTAATGTATTGGTCTGCTTTCATAAATTTGTACCGGATGCATTTGTCGTATTCTAGAGGTGATATCTTATTTTCATTTAGGTACTTGAAATCGTGCGTCCTAAACTTTTTTATGATATCACTGCAGTCATATTTATTGTAGATACTCTGAAAACGGAAACTTTAATAATATGGTTCGTTTACTTATAGAATTTGAAACACATTTCATCAACATCTTCATCTAATCTGATAGAATCTCAGATAATCTTGTAGCCGTCTATCAATATGTACATATACACGACTTCTTTAAAAAGAAAGACATCTTCTGCTAGATCTGGACTACATTTCCTTCAGAAATTAGCGAATATGCTTTTGGTATTTGCTAAGTAAATAGTATATATGCAACAATCAGTATTCAGCAAATAAAAGGGAATAAATCGTGAGTGATTTTTTTTTTTAAATCATGTTTATTTGAGTAATCTTTTAAGCATTCTCATATTAAAATAAAGTCAATGTTTTATTTTCATTCTATCTAAATATTTTTTTCCTAATCAATTCACCCCAAGCAAGGCGATAAGGCCACTAAGACGCAAAGTGCCGCTGGAAGTAAAAGAGAAAGAAAGTGCATTAGAAGGAACCGGAAAAGCAATCCTATTAACATTGTTTCAGGTATATTCAAAACTCTTCATCAGGTTTATATAGATTTCAAGGAAGAGATGATTTCAGACTGCATTTCTTTTGCCCTTCATTTTAGCAGAACCTGATAAGACATGAGAAGCATCAGAATATTTGAAAAGAATCTGTTGTGGTCTGAAAGAAAGATACGAAAGACGGAGTTAGGTTGAACAAGTGCATTGAAAATACAGATATATACACAGCAAGGGTGTTTCTAATAAGCAGTTAACACTGTGTCTCCGCTACCCTACGACTCTCCTCTAGGAAGTCTCATAGTTAATATTTATGAGAGGAGGAAGAGTTCATTCTACTGTAGCAGGATTTAACACAACAGAATCAAAGATCAAAGGAAAATAACTGCATTTATATTGTTACATTTATTCAGCTGTAAATGAGTAATTTTTGCGAAGGGAAATACATTATTTCCTTCTATATTAAATTCGACTATTTGCGCGTGTAGTGTTTTAAATTGGATATATATTTTTACCTTTGTGGGTAATTAGAGGTTTCGTTTTCTTCGTTCATACTTCAACGAGCATAAATTTAGGAGGCATTTCTTTATATATAATTAAGAACGATAACAAATTATAGCGTGATAAGTTGTGTGCATTACAAAGTAACGGACACTGTCTTATAAATAATAATAACAACAGCAATAATGATATAAAATGACGCTATATTTAAAGACTATCATATTGTTTGAGCAAACATATCTGATATATTTGCGTGAAACAGAAATTAAAATCTACCAGTGTGCAGATCGAAAGTTTTGTTAAAGCAAATGAAGCTCTAAAGACAATAATAAAACTCACGATCTTTAGGCTGCTAGATGTTAATTTCACCAATTAAATAGAGTGAGGCGTCTACTCAATCATGTGTACTCACAAGGTTAAATTAGCAACGACTTTTGGGGCAAATTTTAGAAAAATACCAAGAGTAGCCTTAAACTTTTGAACTGTATATAATCTTTAGTAGATAAATAAAAAACTCAGTGAAATTAGTAATATTAATTTAGCACGTTCATATTTCTGATGCTTGCCAACAAATTCCAAGAAGCACTAATATGCTGAATTGAGCTGAGTGTTAACTAAGGTAACACACGCTTATAAGGCGATTTACTTGACCCCACCACTGAGTCAGGTTGTGACATTTTTTAACGTGGGGACCCGCTGGTCTAAGCTAGTCATAGCTTGTCCAAGCTAATCAGAGCAAGTCTAAACTAATCATTGCTGAACCTGGCTGGTCATAGCTTGTCCAAGCCCGTCAGAGTTCGTCCAGGATAATCATAGCTAGTGATACTCCTTGACATGTGTCAGGGAAATATAAACTTACTCTTATCTATAATTCTTAAAATGTGCGTGTGTGATCGGATTTTTTTTATGCATTTCCATAGTTTTCATCCGATTTCAGTAATTTTTTTGTTTGATAGATAATCTTCAGTGCCGTTTTTGAGTACAAATTGTTGGCGACAATGGCTCTCCACTATTTTATCTTCGTTATAAATTTCAGCAACATTTTACTATTTGTTATCTGCTCTTGGATATATATCTTTCATAAAAACTTTAATAAAAAATAGTTTGTATTATTACAATAATATTATTTATTATTTTACAGTTCCTTTTTCGGAGCCACCCCTCATTCAAATTGTACCCGCCTCCATTTGAGAATGTGCGTCAGTTTCATCAATTTGTTGTAACTATTATTGATTTTCGGGTGGGCTGACTTTAAACTTAAACTGCACCAAGTGAACGGCAAAAATAACCAGTTATGAAGGACACGGTCAAAGACGGGTTATGCTGCTAGTAAGAAGGATAATTGCTAAAGTTTATAATCTTTTAGGCTATAAAATGGCTAACGTCACTACTAGAGCGCCAAAATATTAATTTGAATATTTAATGAATAGAAAATGTATTATTTTGATTTCTATGAACATAAATTTTGATGGAGACAGGAGAAGATTTTAAATTAAATGGTAACATGTACTAAATTTAATGCATATAGCAAAAGGGACAACCCGACATGCCTACCTAATGTGAAGGCGTTATCGGAGAAAATACAAAGGATCGGTGGTCCATATAACAAGAGGACAACCGTCAAAAGCTGGAATACACTTCGCAGATATCTCTCCCGAGTAACCCCCACCCCATAGAGGAGAATATGAATAAAGACTGTGTGTACTCTATAGCGTGCAGCTGCGGAGAGAAATATAAAGGGAAGACAGGCCGCCCCCTTATGGTAAGGCTTCAAGAACACCAAAAAGCTGTAACACGTGGGGAAGTAGAAAAATCATGCATGGCTGACCACATATAGAGAGAAAAGGGAGATCACCGCCCTCTGTGGAATCAGGTTGAAATCATAGACAAAAAACATTACTGGAAAAGTCGTAAACTTAAGGAATCATCCCATATGCTAAGGCCACAAAAATCTCCTGAGCTGACCAAACATAGATATGAATACAATATGGGAACCATTAATAAGGAGTGCCAGAGAAGTACAATAATAACAACGAAAATTGCAATATGAACTCTGGTAAAAAAAATGGAATGATAACATCAAAAAATGCAGTATGAGCACTAGTAAAAATGGTTGCTGAAGACATTAAGTTTATAATTCCCAGAAATTCATACACGGATGTCTTTAAGGAGTTGTGGATAAAGGCGTTGGTTAGTTCCAGAACCCAAAAGAGTTGTGAGTTCAATAGCTGGTTAAGGGAGTGAAGAACTTGGAGAGGTGAATTAACAGGAGATAACTGATAACTGACATCCATTAGATATGTCACGTGGAGATAGAACCGTTTACCCCAGCGAGCGAAATAAAGGGTTCAATTCGATATTCCAACCACCTGAAGAAAGCCGGAGCTTATAACGGCCGAAATTGTAATAAATATTCGGACTATTGTACTCAATAAAGATGAATTCAATAGTTTATTAATAATGTAAATAGAGTATATAATACCTCATCTCAGAGATATAGACAGATACGATTCCTTAATATGAAGAATTAAAATGTATTATTTATATTGTTTTGACTGTTATCCTCCTCTTTATTGCCATGTTCACGACGGCCTTCTTCAGACGATTGGAATTTCCATTTAATTCATCCACTGAGGTAGATTATTCTAGTTCCACGTGCCATACCTCCACCCGATGTCTCTTTAACTCAACTCCCGGATTTTGTTCATCACTGCCGTAACCAGATATTGAACTTACAACACTTTGGGTCAAGTCACTAGATACAACCATCTCTTTTATCCACTGGATCATGTTTCCTTGAAGACATCAAGTGCATGAATTTTTGGGACTTATAAACTAATGTCTCAAATAATCTAAAATCTGAAATAAAATAACGAGACTTCAGAATTATTTTTTGTTCTCTTCCCATTTGGCGCGAGAAAATAAGAGAACAACATTGTTCTACTTCATCACAAATCTCTAATTTATAAAGATGGATGAATTGTGCTCTTTTATATGTCGGGTGCTTCTAATGATGTAGTAGAAATAGAATTTTCTGTTATTTTAAACTTGCCAAATAAAATAAAAAAATATAATTTATTTATGCCTGTAATTATTAATCGATCATAAACTTTAGCACGCAGAAAAATGAATAAAGATTTAATTTTTGACATCTACTTATAAAGTATGACGAACATAAATATTGCTGTCATATTAAATCATTTTAATCCGGCTGTCATATATATATATATATATATATATGTATATATATATATATATATATATATATATATATATATATATATATATATATATATATATATGTATATATATATTCTGAGTGGCATTATTATCGAATCAAATTTCTTTAAGACACATCCTACAGACAGACACATACATACATACATACATACACACACACATATATATATAGTTTTATAACACGGATATTACATTATAGATGTATTTACAAGCATAATCCATATATAATATTGAGACGTCAGTAAAATTAATTGTAAGAAAAGAAACACATTAAATTAAAAAACATATGAAAAGATATATTTTGGTCATCAATCAAATGTATGGAAAGAGAAAATTGGTACCAAAATACACGACCTATTCATATATAGAGACATATCGATATATATATATATATATATATATATATATATATATATATATATATATATATATTCATTCTCTGTCTACTCGTTCATCGAGCATGACTATTTCTAACCCATTAACATACAGGTTAAGACAAATATTGCACTGGCAGTTTATATTATTACTCTAATTTGACATTAATCTTGCACATATGTCACCAGAATAGAGTTATGTGATTAAAAGTATATTCAAAATAAATTAATATGTACAAATTGTATATTATACTACAATATTCAGAATAAATATCATTAGCTAATTAGTGAAAAATTAAATAATATATAAATATATGTACACACACGCAGACACACACACGCAGTCACACACTCACACACACACAGACATATATATATATATATATAAATATATATATATATATATATATATATATATATATATATATATATATATAGAGAGAGAGAGAGAGAGAGAGAGAGAGAGAGAGAGGCATATTTTTAAAATCGATAAATATTCTGGAAGAAGAATGTTCAAATAGGGAATACGGTGTTACTTAATCTACACACACACACACACACACACACACACACATATATATATATAGAGAGAGAGAGAGAGAAAGAGAGAGAGAGAGGGAGGGAGGAGAGAGAGATTAAGTTGCTGGAGGTTTTGAACGTATTTTCTATGTATATTTCTTCTTTAGGTAAGTATTGGGGTCTGCAGAATGTTATTGCTTTTACATTGACTGCTAATATGATTCAAAATTATATCCTCTTACAGCGTTAGGAATAGAAATTGATGAGGTCATTCTTATTAGCATATATATATATATATATATATATATATATATATATATATATATATATAATTTTTAAAAGATGAATGTTAACCAGAACACTAGTTTCGATCACTTAGAACCGCATTCGGTTATGAAAGGTGAGATGGGATGGTTTCGTTTGATAGGTTTATCTCATTGTCTAAAACCTGGGCAACTTTCCTGTTGATTACTACAGTAATATTGAATTTCAAGTCTTTGACTAGTCTATGTTTTTTTTTTTTTTTTTTTTTTTTCTCATAGAATCACTGCTTCTTTTATTTTCCGATACAACCAACAGTCCATCATCTCTGTATAATCCGTGGTCATCGATGTGATCGATCTTGTTTATTTTATTTAATATGAAGTTTCCAATTAGTTCAGCCACCTCTACTCCGTCGAACGATCCTTGGGGAACATTAAAATTACCGGTTTCAGATTGCTTAACCTCTGCCTCATCTTCATAAAATAGAATAAACTTACGGCAATGCAAGATTAATCGAATGTGATCAGGGTTTAAACATACAATATTTTTGGTAAACATCAATACATCCAACAGAATCTTTCCGGTAATAGACGGATAAAAATCCTTAATATCATATTTTATGAACACTATTTCTCTTAGAGATATTTCTGAACCACGAAATGAACTCTGTCTTGCTTTTCCGCTGGTTGGCTTGCGTTGCCAGACTTAGCAGTTCACAGGTTTCTTTTACGATTTTGTGGCTTATCATACCAAGCTCTGTTTTAGTCGGTTTTATCAGACGGAATGATGGATTATTGAGAAAATCTTCTTAATGGTTAAAAAGGCTTGCTTTTCTGCTATTGTTTTGATTTTGTTGATAATTCCAAAGAAATCTCCACAAAGTTTTGAATATTTTTTAAACCTCCACACTACTACTTCCGGTTTCGAACGAAAGTGCTTAAGTTGTTGAGCTCCATGTCATTGATTTGTTGAACAAACCACCGAAGGTGACCGTAGTAGTCGTAACCGTAGTAGTCGTAACCGTAGTAGTCGTAACCGTAGTAGTGATCTGGTCAGCATTCATATTCTTCAGACATTAAACAATTTTGCATATCTGGTTATCCAACTTGATATTGATAACTTTTAATGCGTACAACTCTAACAAATACTTTACTATTTGTTTAATCTGGCATATATATATATATATATATATATATATATATATGCCCTGGCAATTACGCCCAGGAATGAAACAGATAGTAAAGACTTGTTATTGACCTCTGTGGTGCTCACTTTTATATTTTATATTTATACAGACTTTATCTCTGATATTGAGCAACTCTACCGATAAATATAGCATAACTTAAAACTAGATTTTACCATTTATATACATTTACATATGTGCTTACTTATTATGAACATAAACAACATAATGCATCTGTATATACATATATAAAGCGTGTATATATATATATATATATATATATATATATATATATATATATATATATATATATATATATGTATAGCTAAAGAAACAAGACAAACGTACATTAATATAATTAATTTCGTATTATTATTTGTTGATGCCAGATTTTGAAGATATTTTTTATTGTCTTCGATTTTATCAAAGCATGATATTTGATAACTTCAGACAATTTACTGCAATTGTTCTAAAATCTGAAGCTATCTACATGCTGTGGCTCCCTCGCATCCTCATAGGACTTTTTTCAACTGTACAGACAGACGATTCCAAAATATATAGAAGTCCCTCCAAGAATTATTATTGGCAGATTTCTTTCTTATCATGATTAGCTGAACGTTTGCTTGCAGACAGGTTTTAGAAGAGTTTCATAGCAAACTTACCAACAGAAAAACAATAGTAGTTTTAGTGAAAACTGCATTGATGATGATGATGATGATGATGATGATGATGATGATGATGATGATGATGATTCTTCTTCTTCTTCTTCTTCTTCTTCTTCTTTATAGCCAGTATTTTCTGTATGTAGGAGAACATAGCTCTCTACAGCTACCTGACAATTGTTGCTCATTTTCCCCCCTTTAAAACAACATTTTTGCTACTGCCCCCACTTTCAACCAAGCTCGATTAATTTATTCGCCTATTCTTCTAATTCGCTTGCCTCCAGGATCTTCTGCGAGTGTTAAATTCTATAGGACCCCTTTCCTTCATATAGGTCACAGAAATTTCATTTGTCTTTTTCTGATTTAATGACGACGCGTCCATCCGAAGTTTAAAAAAAATTAAGCCTACCTGAAAAACACTAAACATTGCAATATGTATGTAAGTGTATAAAAACATCTAGCGTGTCTATGTGTCAATTCCTATGTATATTCGTAAATATGCGCGCGCGTGTGTGTATTATACTTTTTTGGTTTTTCGCATGTTAATTTATGAGGATTTTTACGTACACACCGTTTATTTTAGACAAATTTTCGCGACGTGTCCTCTTGAATTAGGAACGCCGCAAATTATGTTTACGTTAAATTAAAAAGTCGTATGCACGTAAAACTGATTTACCAAGAGCACAAATGTAAAAATACATAATGTCTAGCTTCTTTTTCTCCATACTTCATTCTCTGGTGAAACTTTAATAAAAATGAAACATGTTAAATTGATAAATGTTTGCTATTTGTCTTTTATCTTATCAAAAGCATTATTTGCTGTTCTTATGCGTCGATTCAGACCTCTGTGTCACATGTTGAGTCGATTTTTTGCCGTCGTCTGCAGCAAAGTAAAAGGAATATAAAAACTTACTCCAGATCCTTTTGCTAATATTCTAAAAAATAACCAAGAATCGATGTACTTAGTTTCATTTCGCGTTTTCAAGTGCAAATCTATCGACCACAGATTTTCAAACTGGCCTAGATATGCAATAGCGTTTTATTAACTTAAAATCCAACACAACCTCTAAAGGCTGTGAATGTTATTTTCTAGATTTGCAAAATAATAACGAATTATTACTAGCAAATGATGGCGAGATTAAATCTGTAATAACGAATGCTGGAGAAGCGGCACGGTAAAAAAAAGTAAAATTCTGATAGCACTCAAATCAAAACGTTACTTATTATTTTACTGCTTAATGTCGAAGTTATTCATCTAGCCAAAACATACATATATTTGACTTTGTTAATCGAATATACTATTAGGTTGGTGCAAAAATAATGACGTTTTCTCACATAGTAACATATGTGAGAAAACGACATTATTTTTGCACCAACCTAATACTTCTGCTTGCAATTAAAATAGGGAGAAAATAGAGGTGTTTCGACTCCATGGACGCATCATGGCGTTTAGTGTCTACAAAATTCTTAACCGGTGGAACTAAATAGTGGCGTTCATCTGAACATTTGCTGAGGCTATACCAAAAGATTACCTATAAGCTTGCAACATCGCATCTGTGGTAAAGAGGGTGGAGCGCGGAAAGTAAGTCATCCGTTCCAAGAGCGCGTAAACGATGCTGAACTCATTCAAAGCTGGAAAGTGGTTTCAGTTCAGAAAAGGCTGCACTATACTGTCACATCTGGTCTGGTGCCTCTGTCATGGTGGTGTCTGGTGCCTACAAATTCTTGACCAAATCCAAAGAAGTGTCTGCAACGTTATCGATCCTAACCTGGCATCACAACTTCAGTCATTTTCCCAACAACTTAACGTAAATTCACTGTGCATTTAATATAAATATTTTCATGGTAATAGTTCTTATGACCTTTCCTATTTGGTACATTGACTTCACGGATTTAAGCGTAGTACAAGATTGGCAGTTAGATCTCATCCTTTTACAAATGCAAAAATGATGTCATTATTTACAGCAATATGAATCACAATTACAATAAATTAAATAAAAACAGACACGTAATAATAATTAATAACTCTTTAACATCTACTATACAAAAAAAAAAATCCAATCTTAACAACATTAAAACAATTACAACCACATCCAAATCAATTATACTATGCAACACATTTCAATTTTCTGTCTATTGAATTAGTTTTTCAGTTAATCATATGCAATTTGGGTGCACTGAACACGAATGTTTACTCGGTTTTAGTCTATAATGTCTTGATTTTGCCCTCCTTCTTCGTTATATTCATAAAAGTTTTTTTCTCAATACTCTCTAAACCATTGTGCAGTTTACACATTATGCAACTAGGTTTTTATCTAGGTATTTGTACCTATTGTTATGGTATTGTCTAGGAATTTGTACCTATTGTTCTAGTATTGTTGTATTATATATACTTTTATGTGCAGTACCCTAAAAATATTTTTAATTTTGTCATTTTTAACCCTTTTTATTTCCAGGCAATTTAGTTGATGTAAATGACAAACAAGGGAAGAAATTCCACCAAGATATCAAAATTATGGAGGAACAGTACCAAAGCTGCTTGGATTCCCACACGATGCCTGATTACTGTTGCTGCCTGAAAAGAAACCTGCCATCAACAGGCAAATACGATGGAAAGTCTCGTAAAAGAAATTCTTTGCTACAGTGAAAGCTTCATATCTGTTTGTTTTTTTTTTGTTTTTTTTTTATTTTAAGTCATTTCTATCGTTATAATGTAATTTTATTGTAGTTTGAACTGCTTGTACTCATGAAACTTGAATAAAAATTTTAACACATGACTTAATTGTTGTAGTCCTAATTTGAAAAATCTGGAAAACGGCACAGAGCCAAACCGAGTTGAAAGTCATATTCAGCGCACCCAAATTACATAGAATCAAGCGTCAGATATCATTCAATAAAATATATGTTCCCCAGTGTTATGGGTATGATTAAACCAAAAATATTCATACCAATAATACTTCTTTGGCAGATATATAGAAAATCAATTGTCATAAATGTTACTTATAATACATCGGGAACACTTTAAAAAATAAAAAATGAAACGGATCTACGAACACAAAAATATCTAATAAAAAATAAGTTATCAAATGCATTAGTTATGCATAGACATGAATGAAGCCATAACTTCGATCTAAAGAATGCCGCATTTATTTAAATAGAAAGTATCTTACTTAGACGGAAAATCCTTGAGAGTGAAGCTATTGAATCTTATGAAAATATAAATCTGCATTCCGGATTTTTTTCAATTATCTCATTTCCTAAAAGAAACACTTCTTCCCATAGCCAACATACGTGAATATATAACTTTAAATTATAATGTAAATTTAAAAGCTTCTATTATTTAAAATGTATAATACATAAATTAACGATTAAGAAAGATAATAGAAATAATAATTACATTATGTAATATTTCAACAACCACCAGATGTATTCACTTGTCGTTATTCGACATTAAATTAAATCAGTTATCATTCTCCATAATTTACTTTGACATTTTAGTTAGCCTGATAAATATTTATGAACGTTCTTATATTTTTAAGTATTCTTAAAAAAAATACATATTTACTTTTGTATATAAATACTTGTTGCAAAATAAAATCCTTGCATTTGCTATGATAAATTCAATCAGAGGAGTAAAAGCGTCGGCTAAGAAACATTTTCATTTTGTCTTTATTCCTATAGTCCTTTTCTAGTTATATCTGAAATTTTCCATATATACACTTATATCGGGCATACTACCACCTCCTTGAGTAGACGCATCACATGTCACTTATCAGATCAAACTTTAATAATAAAAACATTTTTCAACCCTACAACTTACAAGAAACCTAGAAAAATTCTAGTATATATATATATATATATATATATATATATATATATATATATATATATATATATATATATATATATATATATATTCCGGGTAGACATGAATTTTCAACTCTCTGTTGCAGAATTAACATTTTAACCAAACGAAGATTTGTCATGTTGATGCTCGCTTGTTCAGTGTTTAATACTCTATTAGAAATGACTTTAGTATTCGAATTTTTTGAATTGTTTGAACAGTCTGAAAATGTGATTTTATGCTAAGGCAGCGCGTTTTCTGATTGAATGGTGACTAATTTTATTTTTATGTTGACCTCACGTCAACGCAATGGAAAAGCCAAATTCTATGTCAAATATAATATCACGGTTTAAGTTACTCTAGAAACACTGAGATTGAAAACATCAGACAGGCGAACAGCGGTTTAAACAATTGTCTTTTAAAACAGTTCATTGGTGTGAATAATTGTCTATTAAAACAATGCTTCACCGTTTACCGATAAATCAAAAACATTTCATTATTAATGCATAAGAATGACCGAACATTCTGCAATTAATAGCAAAAAGAACATTTTTATCAGAAACCATTTTCAAAGTTTTTAGTTGCACCATTGTAAGGGGTATATAACTTGTAATGATGTAAAATCCATTAAATAGCTAATAGACTAGAAGAAAACACTGATTAAAAACAATCGCTTGGACCGTTTCTCTGCACACTAAGACCCCAAAATAAATCCCTTGTTTTCATAAAAGAAAAATACAAAAGAAAAAAAAATATCTGAAACATCTTGTTAGTTATTTTTAATGAAATATAAATAGAATGATGATTTCTACCCAAATACACAAAGATTAGGTGTATCATGGGTAATTTCCGTTTGAAGGAATCAATTGTAATGACAAATGTATCATCGTAACAGTTACTAAGGTGAACAAAAATAAGTTACGTACGACAATGTTTAACGCAAAAGACTACAACGGACCCCAACATTTGAGCTCCATGGACCATCGAGGCATTATTCATTTAGAGTATTTAAAATGCAAAATAACACTAAATGCAAATTTATACGTTCAGCAACGTGTCCGTAAAAGTTTGGTCGAAAAGTGTTCTTCGCTTGTCAATAGGAAAATGCTGTTTACCATGACAATTCCATGCCATAATGCAGAAAGAATAACATAGAAAAAAATTTGGTAATTCGTTTGATCTGTTCTGTTCCATCCACCATATTCGCTTGAGGGCGTACCAACCGATTTTCGATCGCTGAAAAATACGTAGATGGGGGAAACTTTCTCTAATAAGAACCAGATTCAAGGTTTACTCAAAAAAGTCCCCACTTCAAAATTTGAGGAATTTTACCCAAAAGAAACTGAAGAACTGTCTGATAAGTGGGGACAAGTCATTGAAAATAATGATATAATATGTAACTGAATAAAAATTAAATGTACATTAATTTTCGAAAAATGAACTTCTTAAACTAAAACGGAAATTATTTGTGGTTCAATCAAATAGAAAGAGAACAATATAGACCAGGGGAAAGGGTCAGATAACGGATAAGGCAGTAAGTGACAAATATGAAACTGGGTTTGATACATAGCAAGAAAAAAAGGTGACAAGAAATCTGATTTGTTCTTCTTGATTGGGTACCACACGAGGCTAGAGTACCCTACTTCGTTTTTAAACTATAGCTGGGTGTAGAGAAGAGATGTATCAATACTTTTCTCCAAGGCATTTCTGCGAAAGTTAACGCAACAGCCTAGGACAAAATAGAACCAATACTGATTATATGGCGACGCCAAGCTCCTTCCCAACTTACAAGTCATCAACAACGAGTCATTCTAAATAATGGTGAATATATTATGTGATAAAATGTAATTGTACATTATGTTTTGAAGAAGAAATTTGATATACAAAAAGGAAGAAATATGACTCATCATCACAGACACACACATATATTCATACATATCTATCTATCTATCTATCTATATCTATATATATATATATATATATATATATATATATATATATAGTTATATCTATCTATCTTTCTATATATATATATATATATATTAGGTTGTTGCAAAAATAATATCGTTTTTGACGTATTTTTAACGTCAAAAACGACATTATTTTTGCACTAACCTAATATCTATATATATCTATATCTATCTATCTATCTATCTATCTATCTATCTATATATATATATATATATATATATATATATATATATATATATATATATATATATTTAGAATAGTATAATGGTAAAAGTACAATAGGGAACATTTCATATACACAGGTTTGGTGGAAATAAATTGTTAATAACTTTATTAATTAATTTTTTTTATTTTTTTATTTTGAATAGTATAATGTTAGAAGTACAGTAGAAACCTTTGACATAATGCTTGCACAATTACTTCGAATCTGACTGTAAACGGACGACCGCTTCTTTGAGTATTAACCACAGAGCCCGTCCTCATCAGCCTGGAATGACAGTTTCTAATGATTTTGTTATCTACTGAAGCACGAGGTCCATGAACGCTGCACCAATGTCTCTGCACTTCTACCACGGTCGGCCACGCTAGCTGATCACGCTCATGCAGGTCAGGCGTTGCGCCATTCTTGGTTGCACTTGTCACGCTGGTATACAAACAAAAATTAGCAATAAGAATGCTACCACTTTAGGGACCACATTTGTTTCATGTAATTGTGGTGATATTAAAAAAGTTAACAAAAATTCGCACATTTTGTTTAACTTTATCACCTTGCTTGAAGAAATTGATTTACAAAATAATGAACTCGTTGAAGGCTTGCAAACGACTGTATGGCCGTAACAACTCCTTGCCATTCATCTTTGTATCGTGGAACCGTTGGTTGGTGTCACTCTTCATAATAATTCAATGAATCAGAAGAGATAAATTCACAAGAAGGTATAGCGTAATAATCATATTTTTCTACATTTTCCTCTTGAATATGAGGCAATATAATCATCTAATATCTGATATCTGATATATATATATATATATATATATATATATATATATATATATATATATATATATATATATATATATATATATATATATTGAACAATAAAAATTAAAAAATTAAAATCCTCAGACACACTGAGTTGTAGATTAATATTCTTTCGTTTTTTATTATTATTCCTCGACTAGTTTCGGCCGAAATGGCCATCATCGGGAGGAGAAATATTTCTGCTTGCTGCTAGCACTAAACTACAGAAATGAATGTCTTGATGGAGAAAATGAACATTTGTCTGTAGTTTTCATTTGTTTTTTTATTTTTTTATCTTTTTAACATGAATCTTTTAACATTCCTTGTGTTGGTCAAACAGTCTCTTTTAAGTTGTTATTTGAGATAAGAGCTGGATGCTGCTATGAATTCTCTGGTCAGTTTGACAGTTTTATTGGACTTGGTGAGGGGATGTGTCTCTGTTTAGTGTTTGTGTGTGTGTGTGTGTTATTTGGTTCTTAGGGAGTGAGTGAGTATGATATGTGTAAGCGTGTGTATTGCTGTGGGTGTGTGTTATCATTTGGCTCATTAGGGAGTGATATATATATATATATATATATATATATATATATATATATATATATATATATATAATTTAAAAATCAGGAGATCAGATAAATCCCCTACCTTGCTTTCAACCTTACTGTATTTTCAGGAGATTTTTATCAAATGACCTCTTAACGCAATTTTTTTAAAGCAAATGAACGCAATATTATTTTTTAAAAAGTAAATAAAAAAAACGAACGATGTTGAATGTAATACAGAGAGAGGAGGGGGATGTCAAGAAGGAAGGAGAAGATGAAGTATCGGTGGGGTTTAATTGAAAAGGTATATTTTTTATCCACTCACCTATACTTTTATAATACCTTTGCTTCTTCTTCTTCTTCTTCTTCTTCTTCTTCTTCTTCTTCTTCTTCTTCTCTACGTAATTAAGAAATGAAGACGGCTCCATTTAATATTCTTTTTTCTATTAGGAAAACGTGTACAATTATATATCAATATATTAGTTTGGTGCAAAAATAATGACGTAATAATGTCGTTTGTTGACGTATTTTTAACGTCAAAAACGACATTAGTACGTCATTATTTTTGCACCAACCTAATATATAAATATATAAATATATATATATATATATATATATATATATATAAGAGTAAGACTAATCATATTTATTGTATATTAGTATACCTTTTAGTAAAATGGAAGCATGAAGAGAAAAATGTTTAAAATCAGAATTTTCGTCCCTTCTCAATTAGAAACAAAAATAGAGTGTAACGTATTTGGATAGGATTGTTTTCCCTATGTGTTAAAGAACTGAAGAGATCTGGTAATTTGGGGCTGGATGTTTGCAACGATTATGATTTTGTTTGGTTAGCAGAAACCCTTTTGTGAAAATTGTATTAATTTCTTTTAAAATTAAGATTAACCTGTGCAAGGCACGGGGGCCACTCGAGGTAGAGGGTTACGTTAATTGTTAGTTTATATGGATAGGAGGGAAAGATGACTGTAGACTTGAAGATGTTAAGTTTGTAGTGATCGGGGAAATATCCGCCTGTGAGTATGTTAAACAGGGCAGTTTTTCGCGGGAAGAAGCTGTTTCAATGAAACTTACTTCTCGCCTATCGGATACGGAGTGAATGTGAGTTTTTTGCTACTTTATAAAATGGCTTGGTGTGTTCTAGTCATGAAGGTTACATCGATGGCGGAACCAAGAATTCTAGTTCGTTCGAGCACTTTCCTTGGTAAAAGCGATAGAGCATTGAGCGACTCGCCACATCCCGTATGTGAGAAAGAGGTTGGAGGGTAGAAAATTCTTCTCCAACAACACTGGAAAGTGAGGTTTGGGAAGCTCTCACCCAAATAAGGTAGTATTACTCCATTTTCGGCCTGATATGGCTCTTATAAAGGTAGAGCATAGCATGTGGAGTCAGGTACTACTGGAGCGGTACAGAAAGCCGATTATTTTACCTACATCTTCAGCAATGGATTGCATATAGGAGTTCTACTTGAGTTCGGGTGTGAGTTTGAGGCCCAATATACTCTCGAGGTACGGAGCCTCTTCGAGAGGTCATCCGTTCATTGTGACTGCCGGTAGTTCGGGGTTTGATCGGCGGTGATGGAATGTTTTTTTCCCCAGCGGTAGGTTAATGTTAGATCTGAAGCGAAGACAGCTGCCAATCTCTGATCGTCAAGACTTTCAGAAGTGCGTCCGTATATAGCCGTATTATCGGTATAGCCGTTTACAAATGAAAGGAGTTTATTCTTAGATCATTTATGTAAGAAAATGAAAGAATGTGTGTTCAAGAACTGATCCCTTGGGAACACCTGCTTTGACCGCCAAAGCCTCGGAGGACTGGTCGTAAATAACTGCTTTCAGGAAGATTTTTATAATAGAAAAAAGACCCTTTCACTAACTCCCTAGCGGCTGCGATTGTGTAGCAAAATTTTGCGCCACAACTTGTCGAAGGCCTTTGACATATATAATGCTCTGCTCCTTGCAGTATGTGTGCCGTCAAAGCCTCACTAATTCTGTGTGTAATAGTGTCCTACTTGAGGTCAGGAGTGAGGTTAAGGTCCAATATCCTGTCGAGGTACGGTGCGTCTTCCAGGAGACATCCGTTCATCGTGACTGACGGTAGTTCGGGGTTGCATCGGGTGTGAATTTATTTAAAATATGTATTTTAATTCGGATTTTCAGCTTTCTCTTTGGCATTATGAAGACACTAAAAAGACACATTTAAAATTATCAATACACTAATCCTATTGATGTAAATGTGCAGCTATAGTTAAACTTACATACTTCATTGATAGATTTCTTATCGTTGATAAACCGAGCACTAAAAACCTATTACACAGATATAATTACATGTTTTGAATTTGTTGCAAAAAAAAAAAAAGTTAACATATTTGAATTGCCACAAGTCAAGGGAGAATTTTTAGTTGGCATAAAAATATTAATGTTTACAAATTTGTCATCGGAGTTCCTTACACGTTAATTTGCCTTGGAAAGTGGGGTATTTTTGTAGTTTAGATGATGAAAGGAGAAATTTTAGATTTGGAGGTTGTGGTCGCCTGGAGTTAAGTTCTCACTAAATATATTATTAATTTTGTGGTCAAATTTTATATAGTGAAACACTTTTAATAAGATATGAGATAGTTTGTGAATGTTTTAGTTATGCAAACTCACACGTACACGCACATACACACAAACACATAAATCTATCTATCTATTTATCTATCTATCTATTTATATATATATATATATATATATATATATATACATACATATATACATACATATATATATATATATATATATATATATATATATATATATATATATATATATATATATATGTATGTATAATTGCGTATGCATTAGTGTGTATGATTTCATTTGAGGAAATATTCAGATCCCCAGAATAGATAATATGCATTATTTCTATATTTTTACACGTGCACAGAGACATCGAATTATAAGCAGAGATGGAAATCAAGGACTGAATGCGAAAACGGGTACATTTTTTTTAATTCATGTATGCATAATAACGTTTACAAATAAATATAGAACGTCACATTGATATATATATATATATATATATATATATATATATATATATATATATATATATATACGTTGATATTCAAGCATCCTGAATATGCCATCGAAAAAAAATATTTTTCTATCATATTCATGTTCAGGAAAAATGATGTGCAAAAAATGAAAATATCTTTCTTTTTCTTTTCTTTGTTTCTTTTTCTTTATTTTTATTTCGTTTTTTTTTTGTTTTTTGTTTTATTTTATCTTTTTTTTTTTTTTTTACTCATTCGAGTAAAACAAAGGAATTATCGCTAAATATGCCCGGTCAGAATCATTTTCAAAGACGTTCCGGAAAAGAAAAAAAATACAAAAAAATTTCAGTATAACTTCCTTTTTTTCCCCCTTTCCTTCTTTCTCTTCGCAAAAAAAAAAAAAAATAGAGAAATTTAAAACATACAACGAGAGAATTATCGCGCACACATACCTATATATTTTTAAATAATGCTTCCAGCTACATTATATCTTGAAAACGTTTTTACCATTATTAAGAAGGGGACAACTTTTGATCTTTTATAATATTCTTCTTCTTCTTCTTCTTCTTCTTCTTCTTCTTATTATTATTATTATTATTATTATTATTATTATTCCTTCTTTGGAATGATCAGTTTGATGGCTATTGCTAGAGCTTCAGTGCTATTAATTCCATCTCAAGTGTCTTTGTCATCATTGCCCAATCGTTAAGCTTTCGCCCAAATTAGAACTGCTGAGTTGCACTGTAGGTTCATTGAAAACATGTATCCTTACTATGTAAGTATGTACAGCTAGTCACTCGTAGAGCGGCTAGCCAATCCCTATTGCAGACGCTTGCTCAGGCACATTTGTGTTTATTCAACACCCACCGAGCTCACCTGTGGTTTATACTGCAACTATACTGTGTAAACTTTAGTTACAGTTTCTGGGAAAGAGCGTGATATCTAGCGTGATCCACAATTTGAACGAGGCCAAAACGTCCAAGCTCTCGGCCACAATGATTTGTAAGGACCATGGGTTATGTCTAGCCAATTTCATTCACAAGGATTGGGTCAACACGCGGTACGCGTTTCAGGCATTTTCCGATTGTACCACAAACTGGCATTGACAATGGCGATAACATCCTGACAAATCGACAATAGTGAGATTCGAACCCAGGTATGCGAATGTTCTAACCACTCGACCTTACTATATTAGGTTTTATTCTAACATACATGTGCATGTTCACACGAGCTATATATCGCTGATCGCACTGGAGTTACAGCAATGCTTATCAATTCTCCTACACACTCCTAAGCATCAGAGTTGAATTTTGGCTTTTGTTTCGTCCGAATGACTTAAATTCTTCCTCAGAACTTTCATTCTTTTTTTACGTTTTTTGGTGCTGTTCCAAGTACTCACAAAATGATAGGCATGACTATAATCTTCTAGTTCCATAATGTTTTGGTTCTCTTACGTCACAGAGCTATTTCTTCAGATTTTCAATTTCTTTGCTCTATAAATTTCTGGAATACTGAAATAGTCGTTTAAGAAAAATAGGTATCATATTCTGGCATGCTTTGGGTGATCATTATTATTATTAATAATAATAATAATATTATTATTATTGTTGTTATTTTTTGTAGTTGCAAATTCTGATGATTTATAAAAAGTCGTATCGAACATTTCTTGACGGTGATCCAGTAACTAATAGTTCTTTTCTATATTTTATTATGATTCTTTAGTTCGATGTCATGTGGAAATATATATATTTCATATTCATGTACTTAAGTTTTTGAATTCTATGATGATTTTTTATGTTGGTTTCGTCCATTTATCTTCTTTAAGACCTCAATAACTTTCCGGATAATGCCCACAAAATAAAGTATTGCTGTTGCCTGCAATTGTGTTCTTAAATTCAATTTTCCCTAAATGCTTTTTCAAGATTCTAGCTCATGTTCCATGTGGAATTATAACTACTGGAATTATTTGAGCAGACATATTCCATAGCTTCTTCAACCCTCTAGACAAATACTGGTATTCTTCAACTCGGTTATAAAAATAACAGCGATTGTTAGAAAGTTGTAATAGTGAGATGCAATGAAACAAAATCTTGAAACATTAAGCTGAGATTCAGTAAAACGAACATAAATAATTCTTAAATAACATAAATCTTAAATAAAATAATTCTTAAATAAATTAATTCTTAAATAAAATAATTCTTAAATAAAATAATTGGCAAAAGAACCGTTTAATTAATCTTTGCCCTTTATATATTTAGACATTCTATGGTATATATGACTCATTGATTACTTCTGGAATTATATAAATCGATTTTTGCCCAATATCTTTTTTATGTTAAGAAAAGATACCTTTTTAATATAACAGTGAAATGGAAAATATTTCTCCGAAGGAAATGATTAGCTACGGAACGACAAAAACGTCGACGGCAAAGCCTATTTCAAGACCAAGTTGAAGCTAGACGATCATTTAATAGACAAAGATATACGAGTGCCTCACATAAAAGGCTTGAACGAATAGCAGTGCAATCTAAGAAACGTTGAAGTAAAGGGACTTATTAATTAAACGGTTCATTTTGCTCAAGATCTTTGTCGAAATGCAGATAAATATTTTATTTGTATAGATTATTATAACGTTTAAGGGAAATAATCATCCGTAAATTTCAAAACTTAAGGTGATTTCTCTTCTTTCCCACTACAAATTAAACAGGAAATATGTAAATAAATACACATTGATAATTATCGTATGATTGTTTTTATTATTCGTTATTATTATTGTGTGTCACCTTGGTTTAAAATCTAGTTGTAACAAGTCACATTAAACTTCTAGAATAAATTTTACTGTGATTTAGAGAGGCATTGCCATTTCTCAAATAATGTTTTTCCCGTAATATCGTTTCCAGAGTATCTGGGCCCTTCCAAGTGCATCAAATATTATGGGTATTACCATAACACTCTATTTACCACTTTCAATATTTCTTGGGAAAAGTTCTAAAATTTATACATATTTTTTTTTTGTTTACGTTGATCGATTAGATCCTGGGATGAATTACCTTATTATTATTAGTAGTAGTAGTAGTAGCAGTATAAGTAGCAGTAATAATACGTCGTATTAGGAATATTACCATAAGCTTTTACCCAATTGAGCAAATGTGAAGAAAATACCATATTTCATGATTTTATGTTTGCTTCCCCTCTCTTCTTTCTTCATCGTGTCAGTCAATTTCAACCTTAGAGTATTGGGTTTTATGCTTGACCATTAAGTTGTTCGTACTGTCTACCTAAGGAAGCTAATAATATTAATATAGTTTTCAATTTGTAAGCCTGAAAGAAATTATAAACATGGAATATTAGTATTTGAGCCTTTTATATTATATTTTTACTCTGTCCTGGACATTGAGCACTACCTAGATTCTATCCTCTTGGATATATATATATATATATATATATATATATATATATATATATATATATATATATATATATATATATATATATATGTTGTCTTTGTTACTTTGCTGTGTTTTTAAATTACATCTTGTGACTTTCTTTTTTTAGGGGAGACTATGCCTTGTGACTTTCTTCCGTTTTTGCTATTCTTATTTTCTTTTTTCGCGGTAAAAAGCGATTGTCTTTTTGTAAGCAAATATTAAAAATTGTAATAAACATCATTTACCACCGCCTGATGAGATGCGATGATATACATCGAAACATGAATGTATTTAAGTAGCGGTTGCGGTATGTTCGAATGTAATATCCCCAAAAAATAAAAATAAAAACTTATATATATATATATATATATATATATATATATATATATATATATATATATATAAGTGTGAAAGAATTTGTAGAAAACGACATTGTTAAAAAGAGAATAAAAGAACAGGATAATAAAATAGACAGTGATAGCGATTGGCAGTTACCCATCGCGCCATATATGCGTGTATATATATATATATATATATATATATATATATATATATATATATATATATATATATATATATACACACAGACACACACACACACACACATATATATATATATATATATATATATATATATATATATATATATATATATATATATACAGACACACACACAGACATATATATATATATATATACGCAAACATACATTTCTATATATATGTATATATCGACTGCGGTTGATATATTGTCGTCAAACTACGCAAAAAATGAAAATAATACTGACATCTCAATTTACAAGATATATTTATCAAAATTACACAAACTATCTTGAAATATAAAAGAGTAAATTTAGTCAATATAATCGCCATTGCCTTCAACCATGTCCACCCGACTACTTCGGAATATTCTGCCTATCTTCTGGACGGTCGTCTTGTTTAAGATGGTGAATGTTGCCATAATTCTTGCATTTTGTTCAAGGTGTTACAAGGAGCTCGACATATAATAATCAAGGGGCAATTTGGTGAATCTATTTTCCCCCATAGGTGTAGATTGGTCGCGCTTGGTAATACGTCGTACACCATCTGAACCAGGAATCTAGATCGGCTGAAGTCGGTATTCCAAAGATCACTTTCTGTCGATCTACGCCATCCCACCTGGTCCACGCGCCCTGCAGGCTCTAACCTGCCATCTTTGTCATCCGCTTTTCCCCCATCCCTGCTCTTACCTCGTCCTGTATCAGGTGTTGACGCTCCTTCACGGTGCTTTTTCCGAATTTGTAGGAGGAAATCAACCCCAGGCCTGCTCTGCCCTATGCGACTGAACCCATTATTGTTTTTACCCTCAGATTCCCTTCGGCGATAGCTAGTTCCTTAGTAGCACTCCATTTTCTGCCAGTCTTGATCTCAATTCCCGCACCTGATACTTTGGGATCTCTGGAGTTTCTATAATGGTAGCTTTCCCTTGTCCGTGACACCATGAACTCCTCAACTAGTCCTCTGAATGGCAGCTGGATGGCATTGGATGATCCATATAAGGCTGCGCTGCTTAAGCACCGAGGTAATCCTAACCATCTGCGGAGTAAACTGCTAGCTCTCCTCTCTAACGTCTCCACAGTCGAGATGGGAACGCTATATGTCTGGAGTGGCCATAATGCTCGTGGGAGCACACAGTGATGGTATAGCCAGGCTTTGAAACGCCCTGGCAATCCCGATTTATCTATTTTCGCCAGCCAGGAGTCAAAATCAGTACGTATAGCTTCGATAGCTGGTGTGTCCTTCAGAGAATTACAAAAGGATTTACCTAGACTTTGAACAGGCTTATCAGCCAACGTCGGGATGGCTCTCCCTTGTATTGTGAAATAGTGTTTTACAACTCGGCCTTTTTTTATTACCACTGATCTACATTTGTTAGGCTTGAAATTCATTCTTGTCCACTCAATCAGTCTCTCTAAACCCCGTAATAGCCATCTACAGACTGTAACAGAATGCATGGTGACTGTAAGATCATCCATGTAAGCCCGGATGGGTGGTTGGCTAACTCCGGTGTTTGAAACGGGGCCACGGCATTCCACCTCAGCGGACTTCACAAGCATGTTCATCGGGAGAGCAAAAAGCGTCGCTGACAATATACAGCCTGTAATAATTCCTCTCTCGAGTCTATGCCAGTAATGTCTATATATAATAATAGTCTATAGAGACTATTATATATATATATATATATATATATATATATATATATATGTGTGTGTGTGTGTGTGTGTGTGTGTGTGTGTGTGTAGAATTCGTATATATGTGTGTATATATATAAAGAGTGAGAATAAGTTATATATATGGACTACTATATCTATCATTTGTGGCGTTGTATGTAGAATTCGTATATATGTGTGTGTATATATATAAAGAGTGAGAATGAGTTATATATATGGACTACTATATCTATCATTTGTGGCGATGTGGGTGCGTGTGTGCGTGTGTTACAACGATGGAAATTTGGCATAAAATTGTATATGCATATATATATATATATATATGTGGTCTAAATGAGTTTGTATAAAGTTTACGCTTGTATGGTTGGTCGAAGCACGAATTGCCGCAGTAGGTATCGACGATGAAAATTCTGTTTTTTTCTTGTCTATGGTTGCTGATTTCACGTTACTTTCATTCGAAAAGCATGTGAATATGTGTATCAGCGCCATGTTGTGCGTATGAGCGCGCGCGAACTTTCAAACATTTTGCGGAGTATACAGCAAGCGAGATTTAGAGAAAGAAGGACAGAGAGTGAGAGAAAGAGAAAAAGAAAAATGGCATGCTTTCAAAATCGTGATGTTTCTCGGGAATTTCTTCTGCTCATATGGAAATAAATTTTTCCATGCTTTTACCAACGCAGTCAAATAATTTCTGGCGGTAAGAAACATTCCAAATTTCGTAGTAATATTTATTTTTTAAACCAAGAATATTTCCAGTATCATAGATTTCTTTTATTAGGTAAATCACTTTTAGATGGTAAAGAAATGTTAATTAAGTGTTCCATTGGGTCACTTATGTCTGATACTAGAACGAATCGATAGACATTATATGCAATAAGATTGTGTTACACCAAACTGTTAGGTGCAAAAACAAATTCACAATTTTATTTGGACTAAAATGGAATTAAATATGAAATATGATGATGGAGCACTTCATTAGTATTCTATTCAGATGTTTGGTCATAGAAATAAGAAAATAGAGAAATGGGTTAGATCGATATCTTTATGTATATATAATCTTAATAAGCCACAGTATTATAAGATGTAAAGAGATTTATAAAAGAAAATTGCTCAGTGTAAATACGGACCAGTCTAAGTGAGTAAACATATACCTGCTGATCTTCGGGGCAGCAGATGCCAGGATTATCGAAAAAGTGTATCGAACGGATCCAGTTAATCACACACACACATACACAGAGAGACACACGCGCACAAACGCAAATACACACAGAGTGCACCATATTTAGCACGTCATGAATAGAAAATAAGCAAACATGATGTTGCGCAGCATGCTCAAAATTATAACCACCTTTTTCTTGCAGTAAATTACTGCAAGAGAAAGGTGATATTGATTATCTGCAAGAGATTTTGGGTGATATGGATTATCTGTGATTTTGGGTGATATGGATTAGTTGTGATTTTGGGTGATATAGATTATCTGTGAATTTGGGTGATATGGATTATCTGTGATTTTGGGTGATATGGATTAGTTGTGATTTTGGGTGATATAGATTATCTGTGAATTTGGGTGATATGGATTATCTGTGATTTTGGGTGATATGGATTAGTTGTGATTTTAGGTGATATAGATTATCTGTGAATTTGGGTGATATGGATTATCTGTGATTTTGGGTAATATGGATTAGTTGTGATTTTGGGTGATATAGATTATCTGTGAATTTGGGTGATATGGATTATCTGTGATTTTGGGTGATATGGATTAGTTGTGATTTTGGGTGATATAGATTATCTGTGATTTTGGGTGATATAGATTATCTGTGAATTTGGGTGATATGGATTATCTGTGATTTTGGGTGATATGGATTAGTTGTGATTTTGGGTGATATAGATTATCTGTGATTTTGGGTGATATGGATTATCTGTGATTCTATTAATAGTAGATTCCATATGAACTATTCTTTCACTATCTGATCTACAATTTGAAGAGGTGATCATTAAATGACGGTAACTCTTATATACACCAAGGCAGCGTTATGAAGGAAAACCTCTGTGTATTATTGGCGCCTTCATATTCAATGTCAGTTGGTTTCGACATTGTGTTAACATGGCGGGTTCGTTCTTTAAAACACGTGTTACTCTAATCTAGTGTTAATGAGTTCTATCCCTGAATCAGGTAGTGAAAGAATATACACTGAATCAGCAGCAGCGAAAAAGGAACTGGCAACATAGAGAAAAATAACGTGTTACTCAAAAGATATTTTATATCAGCTAAAAACAAATGACGTCTGAAGATGGCCAGAATGTTCTTGACCGAAACGTTGTGTCTATCATAACATGTATAATAATAGAGGTGAAAAGAATTGTTCGAATAAGTATATTGACAATTGAACATCTCAAAAATGAAAGACAAAATGATCGAAGATACTGTTATCCAAAAGCCGTCAATATGTCGTGATGAAAATATTCGTTTAGATAAAATTCCTGAATCATTCTGTTTTGCGGCCATATCACGTTATACATCGTCAGCAGCTTGATGAGATATCGTTTGTGAATAGCAAGTACTCTCAGTTTAGATGTGCGGGTGGTGTTATGTATAACGGCTTGAAGTGAGAAATCGAAAAGCCGAGTTCGAATTCCAGTCAACATTGACTTACGTTCAAATACCCTTGGAACAGGCTTGAGTCAAAAATTTCTAATCCTAGTTTTGGGTTAATTTGTAAGTTATATTTTAAACCATTTTATCTCAAAAATATTCTTAATACAATATTCACTCGAAAAAAAAAATTCCTACAACCCAAATATATGTTTTCGGGTATAAATAACCTAAAAGATGTTGAGTAGCCATAAAAAATAAATTATTCGTCCTTTAAACTATGGACGTTTTATTTTCAGAATCGATCTGAAGAATCAAGTTTAATAAGAAAAGTTTGAATTTACAAAATCAAAGCAACTGACTACAATTAAGAATGAAACAAATTGTTTTAATAACTTTCACTAAATATTTTTTCTATTTGTTATAAGTATATTTTCCAGGAACCGTAAAACATTTCAGTCAAAAATTGTCAGGATATAGTAATGCCTTTTCTGACACAGAATAAAAGTCATTCAAATTTTCAAAATTTGAATGTATTTCTCACGAAATGAATTTACATTGCTAAACAATTCATCCCTTGTTACAAACATCTGACATTCGCTAGAGAAAATCTTCACTCTGTAATACACTTCGTATCAGGCAACGCATTCAACGTAAATCATTATTGTCAAGAACGAATGAAGAATTACAAGAAATTACCTCCTATAAAGAACAGGCTGTTGTTTTCCGACTCACACTTGAAGCTTTCATGCAGGAAAATAAATGCAGGGAAAATCAAATTGTTAGGAATTTTACCAAAAACCAATCAAATCGTTAGGCATTTTAGGAAAAAGATCAAATCGTTTTCAGATTAATGAAAACCATCAAATGGCTAGGCAATTATGAAAACGATCCAAGTGCTATGCATTTTACGAAAACGATCAAATCGTTAGACAATTTTGCCAAAATGATCAAATCGTTAGATATTTAAAAAAAACAGCGTTCCTTATATTTTAAGCTTTCGATTGCGAGAAGGACGTTTTAGTGGCAAAAAGTAAGGATATTTTAAAAAGGGTTCAATGCTATATTATAAGTATTATTTACGTTTTCTTCCTTTCTGGAACCTTCCAGAAATATATACACATATATATATATATATATATATATATATATATATATATATATATATATATATATATATATATATATATATATATATATATATATATATATATATATATATATATATATATATATATATATATATAGTTGGTATAGTTAAAGAACAGAAGGGGTCAACAAAACGAAGTAATTGCGTAAACAAAAATAATGAAGTATTACACAAATCTTATCAGCAAACTGAATCGTAGCTCAGAATAGTTCAAACTCTAAAACTTGCGCACAGACAGCGAACTAGTAAGAGTGTTGCTATGTTACAAGGCTGTCGAAAACTTTGAAAACTTTGAAAACTTTATCAGTATATCTAGTAACCTCGAGAAGGCACATACTATGCCTAGGTCAAAATCAAAATTGTTCTTCAGGGTATTATAACCTTATTTTCCTCTCTCCCTTTCTCTCTCACACACTCTCTCTTATATATATATATATATATATATATATATATATATATATATATATATATATATATATATATATATATATATACAGATAATGTACTTTTAAATGTTAGTCTTAAATCTTATGTATTATATAGTTTTTTGTAGGTATATACATTACATCAGAGAAAACAATATGCTACGATCCTTTCAGAACATACATGTGTGTGTCCGTTGTGTCTGTGTGCGTGTACGCATGTGTTTTTATGTGCGCGCGTATGTTTGTGTGCGTATGTGCGTGTGTCTATGTTAATTAATTTATATTTCATCCTATGCTCAATTTTTTTCTTTATCTGCTTTACTTTACATACAAATGCACATTTTCACGTTTATCCGCCATTATATATTTTCCTGATGCAGACAAAAATCTATCTAGCACCTCCTCCTTTCTCTTTTTTTATCTATCTATCTATCTATCTATCTATCTATCTATCTATCTATCCAATCCAAAGAAAAAACTTTAATAAATAACTATATTTGAATGAATAATTTCCTTTGAATAAGATATAATTTTCTGAGATTTAAAAAATTAAAATTTTCCTTCTTTCCAGTTAAAAGATTTTATTGGAGAATTCAGGGTAGGGCTTGTTCCGATTGACTGGGGAGGGGGTATTTCATATTCGAATATCTTATTTCAAACTTACACTATGTGATTATGATTATGTACGTGTTCATCTGTATATACTAAATGTGACAAACACATATTATAAGGTGCAACACATGTGTGTGTGTGTGTGTGAGAGAGAGACTTTATATAAACGTCTATAATGTGTGTGTACAAGAGGGGAGATCAGTAATTCTGCAATTTCCTAACTTGACACAGTTATTGGATAAATATTGTTCTGAATTTCTGGTTTGCTATTTACCCTATGTGGTTAATATTCGCGCGTGAATCAGGCCCTTTGATAAGGAATGATCTGTAGTTGAAACATCATTATATATTTGAAACTGTAAAACAAATTCTATCATCAACTTCAGCTTACGGAACATACACAAACACACACACACACACACACACACACACTCACGCATACATATATATACATATATATATATATATATATATATATATATATATATATACAGGGTGTATCAAATACCTTTTACAAACATTCGGGACGGGTTCGTCACACTAAAACAAGGACAAAAGTCCATGCAAACATATGTCCGCAAATCATTCGTCATTAGGTTATTACGATTAAAGAAAGCTTATTGTAGATTATCTTCAAAGTTTAACGTGTGCAGTAGCGAGTTAGCTGAGAAGTGTTCCGTTTAATAATGGCAGGATATTCATATCGTGAACTGGTGGATATATATCCAACATCTGCTACTATTTATTGTCGGGTTTCTGAGACAGGATCCTTGGCACCATAAACTATGGAACAAGGATGATCGAGATCCGTTCGTACACCTGACCACGAATAACAACTTCTGCATGCTGTTGCAGACGATCCATGCATGCCATACATCTCATAGTAAAATATGGAAGGATTTAAAGAGCAGCTCCTGTATCTGTATCATTTGCAACGTGTGCAGGGTCTTTCTCCCTCTGATCACTCATCACGGGAGAACTATTGCTGAGGTTTTATTGCACAAACTGTCGATCCATTGTTTGTTTCTTCAGTGGTTTTTACAGTTTAGGTAACATTTGGAAGAGATGGAATAATAAATTTACACAACCAACATTTGCGAGCGGACCGGAATCCATATGACACAATACAGGTTAGACACCAGCACGGATTAATGGGTCTGCTGGAATTGCAGGTGACTATCTAGGACGTCCATATGTTCTCCAAGCACGTCTTACAGGAGCTGTCGACATGGACATTATTTTGAACACACTTCCAGACATGATAGGGGATATACTCCTGCTAAGATGAAGACACTGCACGATAGGACTCCAGCACATTTTAGTTTCACTGTTCGCGATGCACTGGCTGACATATTACATGAAAAATGGATTAGAAGATGACCGCTTCCATAGCCTGCACGTTCCACTGATATCAATCCTTTGGATTTTTACCTAAAACAACTTGTATATGCAGCAGACATTGATAATGCAGAGACGCATCAGTAATGCGTTATGGGAGCCTGCGAAACAAATCAACACCGTGTGGGAATATTTGAAAGAGTCCGCGAGTCAATAATAAAATCCAACGGGCTCGTGCGTGTGTTGAAGCAAACAAAGATATTATGCACATTTGTTATCAGTTACAGTGTTGAGGCACAATGATGACCTTTTGGACAAATGTTTATATAGATATTTTATATTGTTTTGGTGTTTGGGAATCCGCCCCTAATGTTTGTAAAAGTATTTTTGGATTGTATTTTGGATTGTAGATTTAACAGCGTCTACCGAAAGCTTTCTTTAAACTAGGGACCTGATTCCTCACAACAAAACAAGGACACAAGTTCATATAAACATATGTCAGAAAATTCTTCGTTTTTTTTATGTAAAAGAATTTTTTATACACCCTATATATATATATATATATATATATATATATATATATATATATATATATGTGTGTGTGTGTGTGTGTGTGTCTGTGTCTGCTGTGCGTGCTTGTGTATCCTTTTGCAATATTTCAAATCTTGTGCAATGGAGTTCTATTTTATTTTTCAAACATTCGAAAAACATCACCAATGTATCGATTTTCATTTCAAACTAGAAAGACATAAGTGAACATGATATTTTTTTCTTACTCAATCATCATGTATTTTATTAACATGAATGATCTTCCATACATAGTAGTTAATCAATAGTAATCATATTTCATTCTATGTATGTATTTATTTAAACAAAGTGACCTTCCATACATGGTCGCTAATGAATGTTGAACATATTTTATTCTACTTATGTATTTCATTATCTTAACTGAGATTCCATATATGATCGCTAATAAATAGTGAATATATCACATTCAACTGACATTTTTAATTAACCTGACTTATCTTCCATATATAGTCGTTAATTAATCGTGGACATATTTCATTCTGCTCATATTGATCCATGCAAAAATCAAAACTTCGCAGCTATTTCCAATCGCCACTTCCTTCCCGATTTAGCATCCTATTTTTTTTTCTTTTCCACTTCAAATTATTTTCTATAAATAATTCCACCCCAAGAAAGGCATTAAATCACTAAGATGCAAGGATTTCCTTAGTGTAAGAGAATATAAGGAAAAGGAAACATTCTTAAGATGAGTGAACAATAAAAGAAAAGTAACGAAAAAATTTTTCATGTTAATTTTTTTCATAGCTTTCAGGTAAGAAAGTAATCAATCCAGGAGTTGCATTTTAGATCCATCACATCGTGTTTCACCTTCTGGAACCTAATAATAATAATAATAATAATAATAATAATAATAATAATAATAAAAATAGTAATAATAATAATAATTGGTATAAACGCCACCCAGACACGGTTACGGAAATAGAATCTGTAACAATTTTATGGGAACCACAATGCACACAGACAGAACAATAAAAGCTAATCGCCCAGACATGAACGCAAACGAAAGAATTGCCGCCTTATTGATATGGCAGTCCTTGCAATGTATCTTTGAAAATCTTCAAAAAGCTATCAAATTACAAGGACCTAGGAATCGAAATCTCAAAAATGTGGCACGTGAGAACATTAAGAATCCCTGTTGTAGTTGGAGCTCTCGGATTGATTGGAAAAGACTCCAAGAGACTCATTGAAGGCATTCCTGGTAGTCCATACCTTAAAGAAATACAAAAGATTTTCACGAATACATCCCACACCTTAGGAAGAGTTTCATCTATGTAAAATATGTGCGTTGTTCTTGTTTTTTTTTTCTTTTTTTAAATGGTCTTGTCAGTGGAAAATATCATGATGCCATTTCTGACCTTAGGTCGCTGGGCGTGACCCCGAAAGAAATGTGTAAACGCCAGAAATCAAAGGAAATAAAATATGAATAATAATAATAAAATTATCACTCACTCCTATTTGAAGTCGACAATGAGTCCAGAAGAAAAGAAAGAAAAATGAGACAACCGAAACGAAGCCTTGTCATAAAAGAATAAGACTAATGTACCAAAAGTTAAAGAAAAGTAGAAACAACAAACTCATGAAAAGACACAGAGATCCAGGCGTTACGCAATAAGAGACTGCTTCTTTTGGCAAAACAAAATCTTCAAAGAAGATGCCAAGAAATTATATCGAGAACTAGGAAAAAATAAAATAGAGATAAATGACCCAGCTAATATACAGGAAGTCGAAGTATTCTGGTGTAAGATGCACAATAAAAGATCCACATGGATCAAGCAACAATAGGGACATCATACACGTATAGAGTGCCAAAAATGAATGGATATCAATATTGCTGAAACAACCGCTGCTATTTGCAAATTCAAAAACTGGAAAGTACCCGGAATAGACCGAATAGCTAAATAAAAGTTTGGGATAAAAATATATCTAGCACTCACCAAGAACACGCACGGGCATACATTTATATAATCATACATCCAGAAAAATGTCCCCAATGGCTCACGTGAGAAGTAATATACCTACTGCCAAAAACCGAACCTGAAGAACTATAGGTCTATCACCTTCCTACCAACAAACTATAAGATCCTCAATTCTATCATAACCGAGAGGATATACAACTTCCTCGAGGAAAACAATTTACTCCCATCAGAACAAAAAGAATGTAAACGATGAATTTACAGGTGCAAGGACCGAGTAATTGTCAATAAAAACAATATTAGAAGAGGTGAAAACAAGGAAAAGAAACTTATTGACAGCATGGATCAACTACAAAAAGGCGTTTGTCAGTGATCCATACTAATGCATAAAGAAGAGACTAAAAATATACAGAGTATACCCCAGAACGGTCAAATTCATAACGGATAGCATGAAAAACTGGAAGACTAGACTAAACATAAGCCATACAAACGGGTCATTAACATCGAGAACAATCAACATTCAAAGAGAGATCTTCCAAGGAGATTTATTAGCGTTCCATTAGCGCCAATCAGTTGCCTACTGAAGAAGAGTAGCTACGGATAGAAGTCCCAGAATGGCAAACTGATGATCTTAAAACATTTGCCAAGTATAACAACAAGCAGACAAACCTACTCATCATTGTCAAAAACTTCAGAGAAGACATTAAGATGGAGTTCGGAATCGACAAATGTACCAAAGCCACACTTCAAAGGCGGTAAACTAACGAAAACTACGGATTGAGATCTTGATATCAATAACAAGATTAAGGAACTAGTCGGTACATACAAATACTGAGGAATTAATGGAGGAGACGGAATACAACATTAGAATTAAGAAGAAAAATATCCGAAAAGAATATTATAGAAGAGTGTGTTTGATACTAGAAAACAAACTAAATGGGGCAAATAACAATGAAGGCTATCAAAACCTTAGCTTAACCCGTAGTAACATACAGCTTCAACATTATTAAATGGAAACTGAATGGCATTAAAAGATTGGATGTCATGAGCAGAAAAATGCTTACACAAATGAGGATGTAGCATTCGAAATCAGATGTTGATAGGCTGTATGTATCAAGAGATTTAGGAAGCTGAGGCCTTGTCTAACTTCTGAAAACTATAGCAATTGGAAGCCTATCACACAAAAAGCAATGACCCTCTCCTTCAAATAGTAAAACGCCAACTCCACTCCATCAACAACGAAGCTGCACTCTTCAAGAAACAGCTTCATATATCCGAAATCCTACCAACAAAAAACGAAGCGAATAACATCTAAGCGAAAAGAGCAAAACAATTTGGCCAGATTAAATTACAAAACAAAGAAAAAACTGGGAGGCCAAAAGGCGGTGCATGGAAAATACCTAAAAAGATCGAAATAAGCAGATGTGAACCAACAAAAAACATATCAGTGGCTAAGGAGCAATGACTGAAAACTGAGACAAATTCCTAATTATTGAAGCTCACGACCAAAGCCTCACAGCCAGATCATATCACTGTCACATAATCAAGGATGGAACTAATCTGAAATACAGGATCTTTGGAAAATATGATGAAACTGTCAACCATATAATTTCAGGACGTCCGGAACTGTCAAAAAAATGAATATACTCACAGATATAACAAAATAGTGATATATATATACACTGTAATATATGCAAGAAGCCCAAAATCGAAACCACTGAGTACTAACCAGACAGAGGTAACCATAGACTCATTGAAGAGATTCTGTTCACAAGTACAGCCCACACCTTACGAAGGGATTTATCTATGTAAAATGTTAGTAATCTTAGTTTTTATATTTTTTTCTCAAAACTGCTCAGTGGAAAATGTGATGTTGCCATTTCTGACCTTAGATCTTTGGTCGGGACCCGGAAATTAAGGTGTAGTCACAAGAAATCAAAGTAAATAATAATAATAATAATAATAATAATAATAATAATAATAATAATAATAATAATCTGCGATTAAATTATCAATACAAAATATTAATATAAAATATAAATAATAATAATTGGTAACAAACTCCAGGAATACAATAAATGGTCTGAGTAAAAATCAAAACGTCTCTCACATATTTATTATGCTTAATTAATAGAACACAAGATAATATTCCGGTGAAAGAATGTGATTCGTCCCATTTCAAAATGTAGAGTGCTTTACCAGCCAAAAAAATGATGAAAAGCATATTTTGATGTCAGTGTGTAAGACGTAATATTTTCAACTCATTAAATTAAAAATTATGTGAGCGTCACGAAGCGAGGATTTAACTCAATAAAGACCGGATGATCTGCGAGATTAGCTTAATAATAAATAATAGTGTGAAACTATTTTATAAATATTGTTAGTCATACAAAGGCGCAAGTACACAAGAAAGTGACGGCTGTTAGAATCGAACTCGCAACGCAAGATTGGCGTGTCAATTTACTCGAAACACCCAAAACTGGTTTTATTGAATATATAAGGTAAGCAAAAATGTCCTTGCCTTTTTTTTTACGTCTTCTAGGAAGAAGTGAACACTGAGACGCAAATGAGTGCGTCACATGCCGGGAAAGCGGTGAGTATATGAGTGGGGGCATTGTTCTTGACCAAGCACAGACACCCGTCTTAGCTCGTGCAGCGGTGAGAAAACTTGGCGATATCGAAACAGCTAGTTCGTGGTTCTCTGTTTTATGAATTTATGGTTGGCTTTCTAGCAGGCGCATCAAGTCACTGAATACGTCAAGGCTTTAGGCATAATGCTGTAAATGAACGCACCGCCAGAAATTGTTTCCAGATATTGTGGTCGGAATATCTGTCCCTTTGTGATGAAAGCCGCAGTGGCCGGTCACATGTCCTAGATGATGAGGCTCTGAAGGTGGCCATAGATGAAGACAAGAGCCAACCCTGTGGTAATATTGCCGAAAGCTTTCAGGTTTTTAATGAAATAGTCAGATTCATCTGCATCGCAGTACAAATTTAGCAAGTGGGTAGCCCATACTCTGTCGGAATTTCAACAAGCAACAACGAGTGAGAGACTATTTCTCTCGGCTTTCTCAATACCGCAACGTACCAATATTTGAGCGAGTGCTCACCATACGAAAAGTCAGACCTGTATGTCATCTCCAAGCGTGCCCGACATTGGTTGTCATCACGGGACCATATATCTCACATCACATGACTAATACGCAAAATCATGATGTGTATCTGTATCTGATGGACTAGTCGTCAGTGATACACGATGAGCTACTACCAACGTGTCTACTCATCATTTCGGACCTGTACTAGCAGCAATTGAAACGTGTTTAACAAGAACTTAAGCAGAAGGAGCCAGCATTGATTAATCGCAAGGGTGTGCTGTCCCTGCATAACAATACCAAGTTTTATGTAGCGCGGTTGGCCATGAAATACCATACTACATCACTGAGAGACAACGGACCAGCCAACTAACTCCCCTGACCTTGCGACAACAGATTTCCAATTTCATTCTCAGAACAACCACCTTCTTGAGACATCCTTCGTAAATGAGACAGAATTGCGGCAGACACTCACAGACTACTTTGCGTCTAAGAGATCTGATCCAAGCGTCCAAGCATTACGCAACTGGGGCTAGATTGGCAAAAGTTTTGCTAATGTTGTTTACTTTGAGGAATATTTCAACTTTGATGTATACATTTTTTCTAATAAATCATAACCAGCAAGGATTTTTGATTACCTTGTACAAGATTATTATTATTATTATTATTGTTATTATTATTATCAAGTCCTGCTGGAGGGCTCATTTTCTTCATAAAGATTCCTCAAATGCTCAGGCAGATAGACCAAATAGAATACTGTTTTCAAAAAATGAACAGAGCATCTACTCAAATATGTGTTTTCTTTAAAAAATAATGTATAAAATAAATAAAATTTTCTGATTTGTAAACAAAAATGATCCCTTATATCTTTATATATATATACATATATACATATATATATGTGTGTGTGTATGTGAAAATATATAGAAAATAAGTGTGGGAAATGCAAGTTTCTGAATAATGAAAATTTATAAAACAATAGACATGAGTTAGCGATTTTTTTGCCGACATCATCAAATTTTCTAATTAAATAATTAGCATAAAACACAAACAAACAATTAAATAATAAATACAAATTTTAAATTCCATAATCTAAATAAAAGGTTTAAAAACCCTACCTAATCATATATACAAAAAAAGAAGCCTCTAAGGAGCCGTTAAAAAAAAAAAAAACAAATGTTAGATAATTATTACAGTTTTATATACACAAAACCCTTCCAGGAAAAAAAATAAAAAAAATTCCATAGACACTTAATGGTTAACCAGACTAGACGATGTCATCTTCCGCTTTAAATTTAGACACCCCAACCCTACCTTAACTTGACCTCTTTGAATGTAACTGCGATCTTGATACAAATTGTTAGCCCTTACACCCCTTATTTAAATAATTGCTCCATGGTAATTTTAATTTTAATAACGAATATGCTTATAAAAACGCGTAAATTCCAAGAATTATTTATTCCTAAAACTTCGCTTGAAGATGGAACAGAGCTTGGTACTTTAATTCAATTTTATTCTAATAATTATATTGAAGTTTTCGTCTCTTGTTTTGAAACACGAGATCTCTTATGTAGGAATCATATTTTTAAATAAATAATTATATATATATATATATATATATATATATATATATATATATATATATATATATATGTGTGTGTGTGTGTGTGTGTGTGTGTATGTGTGTATCCTTGTGCAGGTATGCAGAAAATAGAAAAGAACACGTTGGGTGCATAATCCGGGGTTCCTTAGTATTTTTGTTTTTATTTTTAAGAAGACAGTGCTCCATACAGAAGTAGAGCTTATATTATAATAATATTTTTTGTTTAAAGCTACCTAGGTTTCACCTAAACGGATCGTCAGGGAAAGTTCGGCTAACGAGGCAAAGAGAAACGCATATTTATAGGTGATAGCTAAAATTATACCACGTGACCAAAGAACCACAAACGCAAACACCTATGTGGGTGGGGCGGTAAATATTTATTCAACAAAAATGGGGAGGGAGGAAAAAAAAACAAACAAACATTAAGGTGGAATGACAAATAAACGGGAAAACGTCTAATTTAGTAGCCAAGATTTTTTATGTCTACATACGTTAAGGATTTCAGTTTTGGAGTTTAATAGTTGGTTAGGTTGATAATATAATGCTATGGCTAATTTATCCTCTGCACATAATTTTCAAAATTCGAGGGTTTTTCGAAACGAGTCTAGTTATCTATAATTGTATGTATGTATGTATGTATGTATATATATATATATATATATATATATATATATATATATATATATATATATATATATATATATATAATATGGATATATATATATGTGTGTGTGTGTGTTTGTTTCAGTTTTAAGGAATTTTAATTTTAATCCAAAATAATTTTTAGCTTCAAACATTATAAATCAAGTCTTCAGTCGCCTTCAGGATAAAATTCAAAATGAAATGGATTTATGCTCGTGTAACAATGTGTTCTTTGAAATGTTCATCTATCCATTAGACCGACTGCAATCACATCAGGATTATTTTGAACTCCATGACACTAGCGTTATCTGTATTGCATGTGATCCGCCAGGGCTATATACAATATTTTTTTCCTAAACTGGCAACTAACCAAGGCTGATCGTACAATTCTCCTATACTATTTAACCCATATATAAGGAGAAAGATGTATTCATAGGTTTTTCAATGGTATCTGCGCAATAATGAATGTAAAATAAACACAAAAAACTCGACTGCAATTCGAACTCACCATCGACTATTTCTCAACCCGAGCCTCTCTCCTTTACAGAACTCGTACACCTATTTTTATATATATATATATATATATATATATATATATATATATATATATATATATATATATATATATATATATATATATATATATATATATATATATATATATATATATATATATATATAGTATGTAAGCATAATGTAGTTTAGAATTAGGCTTAAAATGATAAGTTGGTGAAAAGAAGATTGTGAAGTGCTACTCTTGAAGCATAAATAAAGGCCAGCCTATGAGGGAAATCAATATCTGAAATGTTAGCGTTTAAGTTTATTTCTCCACCCGTCGACAGGAAATACGTAATAACATTAACATACCCGCCAAAATACTGCTTATGTCTGCTTCCATGTCGTACTTAGGCTTTTTTCATGTGTCAAAATTGAAATATGTCTAGCAAATGTATTTGCAAAAGCAAATTTGTCTTCGCGGAGAAGGGACTTTTTTAAATGGTGGAATTAGATTTAACAAACAGAGCATAAACAAGACTAAATGTTTATTTAAAATGTGACAAGTGCAGCGGGAGATGCAATAGTCTGTGTTTGCATGTGTCTGCAAGTGAACAAAGAGTTGTCTGAACGAGTAAATGTGTGGTAAAAGGATGATTTATTGTATCTTGTGTGATCTTCGCTGTGCAGAAACTAACGTACTCGCTAAGCAAATCTGTAATCCTCAATTTATTCCTAGTCAAATGCTTTCACATCTAATAGTCAAATATCAAATTTGTCATAATTTTTTTTCTTATTAGTGGAATATTAAATTACACCTTAATCCTTTTAGCTCGTCTTGGAACAATTATCCATCATTCTCAGATTTAGTTCAAACTCATTCTTCATTAGCCTTCCAACTTCTGTCATTAAAGAATATAGATAATTTATTATAATAAGTGTATTTCATTAAAAAATTGGATTGAATAAAAATATCTGTTATTTAGGGTTTGTGTAATCCAAAATCGAAAGATTGACAGCTCTTATGACTGGTCTATACCATTTTAACTTAATCTACTTGGCAAAGGTTATGATGTGTTCCATTCGGTCTGTTTCTTTTTTGATGATGTCTATATTTCATTTGTGATGTTGTCTGATAAGGTGATGACTAGGAACGTGTAGACCTTTGCCCGGCTGTTGAATTCATCATTAAAAGGAAGAGACAGGCAGAGGAAAAATGGGCTCAGAACGTCAGTGAGTGAACTGGAAGATTATTCACAGAGACTTAGAGATTGGTACGCAATCGCGACATATGACAGGAAACTGGTCAGGTGCTTAGCTGCGGGGCGACCTTATAAATATACCCAGTCATGGGAATGATGATGATGATGATGATGATGATGATGATGATGATGATGAATGAATGAATGAATGAATAATCAGCGACATGTGTTCAGAATTATATATATATATGTGAAAAAAGAGTGGTTGGAACGGTTCGATTTCAAATGTCAAAAGTGTCGAATTGTTAGGAAGGTAACTTCATGATATTATCGGTCTGGAGGAGGCGATCGCAACGTGCGGCAAATTTGGAAACTGACTGAAAAACCTCGCACAAACTGACCGAAGCCTTGTTACTGTAATTTTGTAAACGGAACCCTTGGGAACCGTCGGTGTCTGTGCTAGGGCGAAGTGACAAGTCATCGTGACCGAGGATTTGAGCGTGCTCTCCTTCTTGATCACTCTATATAACAAGTTCTCTCCCAGAAACACTAAGTAAGGTCCGTTCAGCATATTTGCAGTATGAACTACAGGTGGGGTCTGTGGGTGCTGATCAAACACAAAATGTCCCTGAGAAGGTGAATGCAATATTGATGAATGACATACGACCACATCTTGATGGATAACATACGACTGACAATGACTCAGATAACCAATGCTATTAGTATATCACGTCAGAAAGTTGAGAATATTCTACACAATTAACTTGCTATGATGAAGTTTTCTGTTCGGTTTTCTGTTCGGTTTTCTGTTCGGTTGCTGCCACGTCTTCTGAAATCTGATCAAAAGTTCAGTAGCTTGATCCCATCACGAGGATATCTCTGAGGTAGATTCAGATGGTTTCCTTTTAGCGTTTCCTAACCCAGGCTGGCTATTGGGTTCATCATTTTAAGCCAGAAACAAAGACACAATGCATGCAGTGGAAATATCCCTCCTCGCCCGCTCGAAAGTAGATTAAGGTCGTTTCATCTACAAGGAACGTTGTGGCATTTTTTTTCTCGTGTGGATGGAAATGGTATAATGCTTGTTGACTATCTTCAAAAGATCTAAAACATCAATGAAGAGTATTATGCCATCATCCTAAAGCAGATACAAACAGCTATCATAACCAAACACCCAGGGAAAATAATGAAAGGGGTTTTGTTTCATCAGGAAAACACAATAGCTAACAAGCCCTTTTTTTCAATGGCTACTGTGCGTGACTGTAGCTTTGAACGTTGTTCACTCTCCTTATATTGGACTCATCGGACAATCATCTGTTCTCCAACATGAAAAAATTAATGGCTGTGAAAGAATATCGCCGTGATATATATATATATATATATATATATATATATATATATATATATATATATATACAGATAGATAGATAGATAGATAGATAGATAGATAGATAGATAGATAGATAGTATGTAAGCTTAATGTAGATTAGAATTAGACTCAAAAAGAAGATTGTAAAGTGTTTTCTTGAAGTATAAATAAAGGCCAGCCTATGTTGGAAAGCAATATCTGAAAAGTTAGCGTTTAAGTTTATTTCTCCACCCGTCGACAGGAAATACGTAATATCGTTAACATACCCGCGAAAAGACTGCTTATGAAGAGAGTGGACCGCAAGGGTTGTTATGTTGAAAAATAAACCGCATTTGGTCACATGCCATGAGAATATCTTGGTCAGTCTATGAATTTTTCTGCCGACCATCATATAAATCTGTTTTTCATTTGGATTTCTTTTTCAAACATACAACGCAATTCTATTATATAAAGTGCCGGTTTCTTATATCTTTTTTTCTTATGCGAAGATTTTAGTTAAATCCAAAACACTTATGTTTGAAACACCCGTTTCTGATGGGCCCAGAATGAAATATATTTGATTATTACTGATTAACAATTCTAAATCCCATCCAATACAAAGCTTGAAAAACATTCAAGCTCGGGAATTATAGACGAAATGGTAATGATGAATCAGGTATGTGATATGAAAGAAAGAAAAAATTATAGAAAGTAAAGGCTATAATGACCAGTAGGAAAAATGACGATTGAATATAGAAGAAGTCAAGATTGAACTGTTTATAGGAGCACTCACGTTGGAGTCTGTTCTACAAGGGGCAGGTGTGAGGTTAACTTTCTCATACTTCTTACATCTGGATCACGTGCATGTTGTTCTTTGTCACCAGAGCTAATAAAAGAACAGTAAATGTCTAGTCAAATGAAATATTTTTTGCTTTGATCTCCAGAATATGGTTAACTTCAGAAATGCTAGAGCGAATTAATTTCTATTTAACTTCTGAGAGCAGTAAATATCAAGAAAAATCAAGGAAGAATTATTAATGCTTTATTTCAACTGAACAAGAGTTTAAAAGCAAAAATTAATTCTATTTTTCGTGTTATATTTTTTCGCTGTTAACTTTCTGTTCGAGGCTTTTTAAAATATTAAAGGTTTTCACAATTAAACTTTCTGTTCTATTCTGTTTAAAATATTAAAAATTCCCCAAACTATGGAAACAGTCAGTGGAATTATGAGAGAAGCATTCTTCCTTCACATGAAAATGTTGTCGAATAAATAAATTCAATAAAGTTACAACATATTTCTGGCGATGTTTAACACTACAAATGACACATTTTCCGCCATTTTAGGCTACTCACAATCCAATATATTTTCATAATGTGCAAGGTTCCTCCCAACAAGCATCAATGAAAAATGTGGGACGTCCATCATGCTTCACAAAATTCTCGACTCTCCAAAAATATGCAATAGAACTGGCTTGTCAAGTAGCTTCTCCTGTGTCATCAAAGCAAATATCCTAAGTGAATTAAGTAAAAAGAGGACGTGATCATTCCCAGGATCTTTATAATTCCAATGGATTTGTATTTGAATTCAAACTATTTCCGATTCCAGTGAGACTTAGCTTTCCTACGACCTTCAACAAGGCATAAGGATATATTATTCTCTGAGACTTTTACATAGGAGGTCTGATCAAAAAGTGGTGCTATAAAAAGAAAACCACAACACATATCAAGCCAGCATTTAATCTACTTCAACGTAATCACGCACTTTATCCAGCGTCGTTTCCGTAGATGGAACCATTCCTGAAAATCCTTTTGGGGTAGAGCGAGTAGCAGTTTCATCGAATCTCTTGAGTTTCCTCGACGTTTTGAAATCATGTTTCTTTCAAGTGTGATTTGATTTTTTGAAAGGGGACGTCGCAAGGGGAAAGATTTTATGAATATGTTATTTGTTGGACTTGGGGAATGTTGTTCTTAATAAGAAAAAAAAAAGATGATGGAAACTCTGTGGAGTGGTGAGACGACCACATTCTACACACTTTCTTAACAAGCACTTCTATAAACAACGAAAGTCGATGAGAACGCTATAACATAGTGTTCATGTATGACAAAATTCAAGTTTAATCTGTGTAAAAAGTCTTCACTCAGCATACTTTACCTTCGTTACGATATCAGCATTCCCGATACTTTTTGGTCAGACCTAATACTTTTCCGATGAGCAACTGTAGGTTGATTGTCCTAGGACATGCTGTTGTACACCGAGAACACGCCCAGTTTAAGGAACTGTGTAGTGGTAGCCAGAGTATATTTAAATAATATCTCGTTTCGTGTATTAGGTTAGAATAATATTCTAGAACGTTATTCTTGTGTTCTTATTATCCTCGATCCACGATAGGTATCCTTTCTAATATTCCTTTCTGATATGTTGGCAAGTAGTTAATATTGTATTCGAAACCAATATCAGGTCACCTATGTTACTGGTACCCTATAACCGGGTACTACATGCAGCCTAATCAGTTCATCAACGACTAAACAGTTACCCTCATCAAGGCTTCCGGTGTGGAGGATGACTAGATATACAGTTGAGTAGACTGGTCTACATAGCTATGTATGCAAACAGAGCTGTTATGACACTGCATTGTTAGGCTTCCTAGGTTAAGAACAATGACAAGTTATGAAGGTTATCCCGATGGAATCAAAGACTAGACATTGCTATTGTTTGACTTGAAGAGGGATTGGCCATTAACAAAGACACATGAATGAATACCTATCTCGTTTTCCACGTAAATGTGTTAAGGGAACCGGTCGGGTATTCAGCCGCACAGCGCTCTTATGATAATACTTAGCCCTGGGACTGATGATGATGATGAGGATAATGATGATGGTGGTGATGACAATGATGAAAGTTTTGAATCATGCGTAATAATTCAAAATAAAAACACATTTTCTTTGTATTAGGTTGGTGCAAAAATAATGACGTAATAATGTCGTTTTTTGACGTTAAAAATACGTCAAAAAACGACATTATTACGTCATTATTTTTGCACCAACCTAATAGATTCCTTTTGACTTAGATTTTAGCTGCGTGTTTAAACTTACAATATATACTCGTGTATAAGTCGACTTCGTGTATACTTCTACACATGATTTTTTTTGCATGGATTTTAACCCCACAGCCGAAAAAAATACCCGTGTATAATGCAACCGGTCACCGAATATGTATGTTTTTAACATCTTCAAAAGAATTGTCTGTGCATAATGTGGCCTTCTATTCTTTTGCGTAAAAAAAATATAAAAGAACTCGCACTGTACACGAAAATATATGGTAAACACGATCCATTGCTCCATTTTTTGCTAAATCTCTGCTACTTTGGTAAGAAATGCCTACAAAAGCTTTTGTCCCAATCGAGGTTTAACAGAAAGCTGGTTTCTATTAAAATTTTAATGACATTTGCATACAGTATAAAGGCTTTCCGCCATCGGTTACCATTAGTATCTCTTTGATATTTTCCCAGCTTATTGTGGCAAATATAACACTCATTAAAACATAATGATTTGTAAATGTCGCACAGCCGGAGAGAACAGGTGTTAACCTAAATCTCGCTTTTCTTTTGTGACTTTGATTTCGCAACAGTTGGTCGAATCGAAATCTCGACAATTCACAAATTATACGACTTTCCTAAAAAAAAAAAAGCTAATAATAATGTCTGGACTTACCATCGATTTTTGCCAAAGTTCTTTTTAACATTTTTGGAAAAAAGGAGGGAAAGAAGAGAGGAATCGAAAAATGACAGAAAAATGAACTGATGGGAAATTTAAAAACAAAACAAACAATAAAAGCAAATGAGAAATCTTAAATCAATGAAAAAAAATAATTGAGCAAATCGCAATATAAGACAGAAAAAAAAAACACAAGTATTAAAAAGAAATGTGTGATAACTTATGTAGTTGCATATATAAGCACCTCTCTTCCCCTATACGTATCCTAGGCCCCCTTGCTCTAGACACGCTTTCTGTCGACGTCCAGCCGCACATTTCGGACTTCGCTTTTCCGATATCTCCATCATCGCACGTCTATTGGATATATATATATATATATATATATATATATATATATATATATATATATATATATATATATATATATAATGTAAATCTATTTAAACTCAGTAGGTGAAAAAACCTGGGTCACACAATTTTCAAATAAATTGACATCCGCAGAAAAATGGGAAAAAAGAAATCACCAGAAACTTCCGAACAGGACGAAAGAAATTATCCAAAAACTTAAATTTCTGGTACAAAGAAAAAAAAACAGCGAGTAATAATTTAAACGAAGTGTGTTCAATATATTAAGTGGAGCAATAATAAATTAAATATATATATATATATATATATATATATATATATATATATATATATATATATATATATATATGAAACACCCTCTCTTTTCGTTCACGTCTCCTAGGCCCCGTTGGTCTCGTCTCTTTCTCTAGACGTGACACCGCTCAGTTCGGCTACCGCTTATTCCGATATCTCAATATTCGCAAGGCTACTGGATAAGGAGAGTAATACATCTTCAAAACTGGTTTAGGGATTCGTTCCAGTATAAGTCATCGATTGTCCAGTCTTGGTTCTTCAAGTGTTATGATTCTTACTAACGAAGTCAGTTGTCTTTCTCCATTAAGTCAATAAACCGTGGTAGACAGCTTGATGATGACTAGGCTGACTAGACACAAAGTCAAACTCTCACTGAAGAAATACTAATGCAGGTTTTTGTTAAATATAGACAATTTAATTAAGGTGAATAAAATAATTTACAATTGAATATATTTGGCATCTATTAACACAAAAAAGATTAGAAGGCGGCGACTTGGAATCTCGATCTATGTGTTCAGCATATTTTAATCAGAACTTCAAGTGAATATTAGGTCTCTTCCTCAGGTGGTGTCAATTGCGTGTATGTCTGTTGACCTGTCTGTCTGGCTTCGTTATCCGACTCTATTTGTCTCAGTTTGCATCCTCCAAATTTAGCTAAATTTATACACAATTCTTCGTCCACATATCAAACTGTTCACACGCCAAAATAACTCAATTTAACATTGTTTTAAATCGGGTTTAAAAGATCAAATCCCATGTTTTATTTTTACACCATTTAATTCAGAGCCATTGTTCCAAATACCCAAAACATATTCGGCGGAAATATCCGTCAGAAACGAAATCAAAAACATGTGCTTTGACTTGTCCAATTCAAGGTCACACCTCGCCTCTCGACAAATATACCTGTTTGGAAAAATTAATAAAGGCTAGATTAACACAAACCAATCCATTCCAAATCGTCACCGATAAACTTAAAAATACAATATCTACCAATAACAAGTTATATTAGGTTGGTGCAAAAATAATGACGTAATAATGTCGTTTTTGACGTATTTTTTAACGTCAAAAAACGACATTAGTACGTCATTATTTTTGCACCAACCTAATATATATATATATATATATATATATATATATATATATATATATATATATCACCAGTGTACAATGACCGAACCTTGTTGCTAAAATCAAATAATTTTAATGCAGTTTTTCCAGAAAGTACTACTTTTCCTTTTTTCTTCTCCTCATTTTTCTTCTTCTTTTCTTGTTTTTTCTTAATCTTCTGTTTTTCTTCTCCATTTCTTCTTCTTCTTCTTCTTCTTCTTCTTCTTCTTCTTCAAATATAAACCTCCTTCTATGTGCCACCTCCCGTCAGGACATAGGCGAAGATAGATTTCCATAACTTATATTTCGTGTTTTCTCCATTTGCTAACGCCCTCGCTGCTTTTTTCGCGATCCATAAAAACAAGCTCGTCATGTAAGTGGCTTGTAGCCATCCCCTATTTCCCTTGGCTTCAATATGCCCCGTGAGAGTCAAGTTTTCTAATTGTAATGAAATTTAACTCTAGTAGCACGATTAAATTTATGTAGTCTTGGCACCAGGGGGAAAAGTTCGTCAGAGCAGTTGCTATGACAATATTTGTAGAAAAGACAGGGAGAAGCCACGACAGGTCGACGAGAAAGAGAATAAAGTCACGATGCCAAGTCAGCATCGCTTAAATTGCAGATCCTTGTTTGGATTTTGTCAAGAACATCGAGATGAGTAGCAGGAGCACCAAACCAGATATGACACGGACGAATGGTAAATTTGTAAATGTGTAAGATGCATCTGACGAAAAAAACTACCACCACGACTCAGTGACTCAAATTTCCTTCCAGCTATTGATATGATGTAGTCGCTTCCCTTCAAGTCAGTTGAAAACTTGAGGCCAAGAAGATGCAGTGTGTTGCTCTCCAGGAGTTTAGAATCAGCTATGAGGATATCAGACAGAAAAGGTTCTCTGTGGTGATTAAAGGAAAACACTAAATTTTAACAGATTTTTACACTTTGACGTTACTAAAATATTTATTTAGTTTCGAAATTAAGATTGTATTGCTCCTATATATCTACCAGGCTGAATGCGACCAACACCCAAAGACCCCAACTGTGGATTAGGCAAAGATCTACACGTTCTCAACGGTCAAACTATCGGAAGAGGGCAGCACCAATCGGACTGTCGTAACCAGGGCGGACCTTGACAGACCAAGCATCCGACAGCCCGATGCAACCAGGTTTTCCAGATTTCGCCTGCCTCAATCCTCTTTGATCCGCAATGAGTGGGTTTCTCTGTCACGCAGAATTGTCTACAAAAATTAAACTCACGCGAATGGCCGGGTTAAACTCTCTTTAAATCACAGCCATTTTCGCCACCGTTACCAGAGAAGAAAAAGGGAATAGAGAGGGAGGATGACGATTCCGATGCTGGAATATCTATTAAACTACATGTTTTCTATTGGATTAATAGATGGAGAGTTCCGAAGGGGAGTTAACTTAAACTGTTGTCGTTGAAACCACTTTTGGCAAGGTTGACAATTGTTAGAATTGCTTCCTCATCATAAAACCAAGGTTCAATCTCACCATGGTCGATTTTCTTGATGTTATCTGTCTGAAGTGAGGGAGTGGGGGCGATGCCAGCGTGCGGCACTCTTGAAAAGTGCCTGAAAACTATACCACGGGCTGACCCAAGCCCTGTGAGTGAAATTGGGTTGGCGGAACCCTTGGGGACCGTCAGTGTCTGTGTTAGCACAAAGAGGCAGGCCATCGTGACCGAGGGTTTAAGTGTGCTGCCTTTGTTCAGATTGCTGATCACAGTACTTAACACACTCTCTCCCAGAAAATATAACTACGGTCTGCTCAGCATAGTTGCTGTATAAGCCACAGGATGGCTCTGTGGGTGTTGAACAAAATCATATGTGCCTGAGTGGGTTTCCGTTTTTGAAACATAAACTTCTATTTTTGAAACATGGTTATTACTGTATAGTGAAAAACATATTTTCAATCAGTTAATTTATAATATATATATATATATATATATATATATATATATATATATATATATATATATATATATATATATATATATATATATATTGTAATAAAAAGAAAGAACAGTCAGATATATAATCCGGTGTTCTTATTGTTTTGTTTTTTTTTATTTTTACAAAACTGTGGTTAATGTAAATTTACAGCCAATAAATATTATAAATTAACTGATTTAAAATATGGTTTCTTCGCTACTGAGAAATTACCATGTTTCAAAAACCGATGCTAAAACTTCCAATTTAAATTTCATATTTATATCAGTTAATTTATAATACATACACACACACACATATATATATAAACCCGTTTTTTTTCACATACTTACGTTAGAAGTATTTTTAATTTCTTTTTGATCAGCTTTTTCTCAATTTTAAATGTTCTGATCCAATTACACACTAACATTAAAGCACCATGTTCCTCTTTTGTTGTTACATTCTAATTCTACTATATTGTAATAGTAAACGTAAATAAAGTATTAATAATTCATCAAAGATAGTAATTAATACTTGTTTTATTCATAAATTCAATGCATTTGTATATAAACTGAGAATTCCAAACATACACACATATGAATATATCGCTGTATGTCGTGTGAGTTCATGTGTGTGAGGCTTTATGGAAATTAGAGATGATCGCTTATCAGCAGTAAATCGCTAAAAAAAACCTAACACGATGTCTACAACAAGCGTGATGCGAATATGCGAAAAGATTGGCAGTCAAAGAACATGAATTTTTTTTTTTTACAAAATAGTGAATTGGAGTTCATGGAGGACAGATATGATCTGAAAGAATTGATGTCATATCTGCTCAGAGAAGACTGAGTGTATTGCCAAAGGTCGGTGGAGAAAAGATTTTTTTTTCTGATTTCTCTTACTTCTTTTCTCCATCTTAGTTTTTTTTTTTCTTTCATGAGTTATCACACCAAAGGTCGTAAATTCTTGCTGAGTATCAAGTGACAGACAGCCTCTTGCCACTTCCAATAATACAGCTGTTTCCAGTATTGATAATCTTCTTCGGATTTCAAATTCTTTGAATCACTGTAGAAGGAATTTTAAGATGGTTCAATCACTTTATTAATAATAAGAAGAATGTCACATTTCATTTTTGCATTCTCCTAACAAGGAACTGATATTTATCCAGCTTTTATCACTCAAATTTATTCGTGGTTCTATGAGAGAAGAGTCGACTACCAGAAATTGTTCTTTCTCTTTTGACTTGGAAAAGTTGGAGTTCAAATTCTCCTCCCCGAAGCAAGGCAATAAAGCCACTAAGACGAAATGGGTTGCTGAATTTGAAAGAATAAGGAAGAAAATGAGAAACTATATAGGAAATGGAATCAAGTCGTAGTAGATAACCATTGACATTGCATTTTCCTGGAAAGCAAGAAGCCGGAAGAGATTTCCACGAGCGATAGGTACGAAAGAAGAAAATTCTAGCATAGAACTTACGCTTATATGAGCCATTTTAACCGTATAACGATGATATCCTATTGCCAATCTAGTCAGTCAGATGTCATGCGCGAAACACGCTTCAGCGATCATGTCTCTTTCGATTTATAACTGACTAAGCAATAGCTTGCTGTTTCATTCTATGGTAAACTTGTCTTGAAATAATGATATAGGACCCAGTCTGTCCTGCTATCCAACCCATAACTTGTGGGGGAGAGATGGATTCATACCCTTCACAAGATTATTTCTGCGTAAGAGAATGTGACAAACCAAAAGTAAATACGAACTCATGACGCACACCACCAATCTAGTACCGCGCTTAAATTCATAATATCTAAGTACCAAAGTGAAAAGTTCATTACAACAGTTACCATAGAAATATCTACAGAAAATCTAGTGGAAAGCTACTTTACAGCAGTGGGAAAGAGATGTAGCCGAGAATCCAGTTTAGGACCAATAACTTTACAGATCTGTTTTTGTATTTACTCTAGAATCTCTAAGTACATGACAGATGCACCAAACTAAACGGACTACCATTATTCAATGATACCTTTACTGAGAATCGGAGTCGATGATAAAAGTTTTAGTAATCAAAATAAATCTACCAATCGTTCATGTTTTGAATACTGCGGGCACATTTGGTCTGGTACTTCTATTATATATTTAGATAGCTTGATATTAATACTGCGCATATAAATTCATATATATATATATATATATATATATATATATATATATATATATATATATATATATATGAAGAAATTTGCACGGCGGCTCACCGGCTAATCGAGTTTCACCGCAAATGATCTTCGGGCAGTGATTATGGTACTCGCTCTTTCAATCTTGCTTTCAATACGCCCTATGAGTGTTTAATAATAAAACCAACTTTCCTCTTTATTATTATATGTAGGTATGTATTTCCTGACACTAAGTACGTTGTGCGTTTACTCCTTGTATGTTTCCGTTATATTCGCTTTTGATTAATGACTACACCGATTCGTCCGGCCGATGAGAAGCTAATATTAAACGCCCAGAATTTGGAAAACAAGCTTGAGCAACAGCAATTTTCTTAATACGTAAATTCGCACTTTTAATTGCACATGCGGAAACAAGATAAAGTAAAGGATATGCCCCAGAGATATTTGACTTAAATTTTGACACCAGTTGAGACAAATGCAGTATGGCAATAAATTGTTCGTACATATATATATATATATATATATATATATATATATATATATATATATATATATATATATATATATATGTGTGTGTGTGTGTGTGTGTGTGAGAGAGAGAGAGAGAGAGAGTGCCATGCCTCTTCAGGAAATTTAAAACTTTTGAGTGGTATTAAAGCCGGATTTTATTTTATCTTGAGCCAGACAAATCTCCTATCTTCAAACAAGTAGAAATATTTTAAACAAGTTCAAAAGACATAATTCATTTTAAAAAGGAAAAAAGAAAAGCGGGTGTACAAGAGAGGAATGAAAAGCAAGGAAGGTAGGGAAAATTAAAATTGTGCTTTACTCTCTACTGTGTAAATATTTTTAATGTTGCACGTTGAAGCACATACTTTTTGTTTCAACTATGTATCGTTCCCTCTTCAGGGAGTGTACGATCATGGCTCTCCTCAAATTCCTGTAATGTCTAGCACTTAGCAATGTTTATATTTTTTTCAATCCCTCCCATTCACTGCTCTGTCTGGTAGGTTACTCGCAATTTGCTACTGTCCCTCTTGCCTTTAATATGCCTAGTGGGTTTCAAATTCTCCAATCCTTCTTCCCTTTTTACGTGTCTCAGAAATTCCATCTGTCTCTCTGATTCCAATTTAAATGTCTTTTTTATTCCAATATTCTGTAATGCTTCTCACTTTTCTCAATGTGAATTTGTTCAGCATTCACTGCCATATAAAAGTATTAACATTACATAGAGATTCAGTAATCATGTCTTTGTTTCTAACGAAATTTTCTTGTTTCTTAATAAATCGTTTAGATTTTGGGAAGCATCTTTCTCTTTTTCAATAAGACTTCAGGTTTCTATCTCACATATTTCGTCATCAGTTACAGCGCGCACAGGCATTTAAATTTAGGTTTGATTTCGAAGTTTCCAAATTGTACCTCGTTTTTTTGCACATTTTCTCTTTGCATTATTTATATATTTGGTTTAAATGCTTATTTATATTTCTTAAATTTTCTTTTTTTTTTAAATAAATTCCAAATTTTAATTTATTACCTGACAGTATAACAGTTAACTTATCCGAATGTAAATATATGGGAAACAGCTTTTAAAAAGATACTGCTCCGGGGCATGGTGATCTGTAAAACTTCCAGTTGGACTCTCCAGATCCTAAGGTCCATCATGCGTCACTTATTGGTTATTCTTTTTTTGAATTATGATATCTGAAGGGTGAAATTGAATTTCTGGGTGACTTATTAAGGATATCATCACAGTTCGTCTTCTAAATTTTGTGTCTCTTCTGGACGTTGACGATCGTAACTCACCACAATTAAAAGAAAAAATATAATTTTTTTAAAATTCAAATTTATTATTGTCTTCTATGAAATATTTGGCTCTGGTTGAAATTGAACAGAGATATTCCTCTATTAACCCGAGAAAATTTAAAATAATAATAACAAATTACAAAGAGCTTTATCCTTGTAAAATGTTTGTCATGACGACATTTCTGACCTTATGTCTCTGAATGAGACCCGGAAAAAGATGTGTATACAGCATAAATCCAAGGAAATAATAATGGTAATGTTTTGTTTTTTTTTATTATTAAAAGTTAAAACTTAGATGATTGTATATATAAAAATATTGTCGAATGGTCGGCGACGAAACTGTTGTGCCCACTTCAATGTCTTGCAAATGGGGCAGATTATTAGCAAACCTGGGATGAAAAATAATTGTTTAATCCACCTCTGTTTACTGCTTTTTTTATTTATCACATTCGGATTTAATCCATTTCATAATATGTTGCCATTGTTTAATTTAAGATATGTGTCTTGGGCAGAAATGATCGAAAAATATCGTCGAAGGTGTGTGTATATGCAATAACTCGGAAATTGCTAACCAAGACTTTTCTCTCTGGCTGAATGGTAACGGCACGTCAGGCTATATTCGATTCCTGCCAGAAGAGCGCATATATTCTAAGAACCATATTGAAAGTTCAGGACGGTAAATATAATTAATACCGTTTAATTAATAACAGAGCATTTACTTAAATAAATTATATCTATAAAAATAGCGTATAAACAGAAAAATATGTTTAATCCATTTCGTAATATATATATAAATAATAATAAATAGTAATAATAAGGTGAGTGGTTAGAACGTTCGCTTTCTAAATATGAGACCCGGGTTCGAATCACGGAAAGGTTGATTTGTCAGGAAAGGGGACTTGTCAGGAAGGCCGACGATCCCAGCTTTGGTAAGTGCCTTGCAAAACATACCACTGGTTGACTCAAGCTGTTTCGTGAGCAGAAAGAATAAAATGAACCTCTTCGTCGATCGTTGTACGCCTTTAAAAAAACCTCACTTAGTAACCCTGTATATATATATATATATATATATATATATAATAAGTCCTAATGAGTCAGGTACTACCTACCTAGGTTTCACCCCATGGGATAATCTGTGTTCCTTCTTTTGCCAATTTATTTGAAAATTGTGCTCTCTAGGTTTTTCGGGTGTCACAGCAAAATGTTCAGATCGTGTAACAGTATGATTATCCATCCTATACAATGTTTAGTATCTAAAAAAATCTCTAAACGAATTGAGTTTATTTTTTCCAGGTTTTCAAACGTTTACCCATCTTGACACCATTTGTCGTAAGAATCGCTGAAAAAAAACCTTTGAGTTATTCAAGTAAAAATAAAGCAGGTTAAAAATTCTTTTATCTCAGACCCACTGTCTTACCAACTGAGCAATGGTGAAAGGAAAAATATCATTCAGGCCTTTAATAATTGTGCCAGTAGTCATATTCTAACTTCCATCTTCAAAGTCCATTCAAGAACTATCATGAGAATGGTGAGAATTTTTTTTTTTAAAGAAGAAACAGTGGACAGGAAAATTGGATCAGGAGATCACAACAGCAAGAGGGATCATCCTTTTAACTGAGAGCTAAACAGATCAATTAGAAAGGATCCAACGCAAACCATAGTACCTTTGACATGTGAAAGAGGAGTTTCAGCTTTGACACCCAAAATGCAGTGACAAAGAACTTGAAAATAAAAAACTACGGGAAAACTGTGAAGTAATTTGTTACTCCCAGACAGAAAATTAAAAGGTTAAAGAGGTCGAATATCATATTGAATAAGTTGAAAATGATCCTGGAATTATATATATATATATATATATATATATATATATATATATATATATATATATATATATATATGAACCTGGAATTATATATATATATATATATATATATATATATATATATATATATATATATATATATATATTTACAGGAACATTTTTCAACTTATTCAAGATGATATTGGCCCTCTGTAACCTTCTAATTTTATATATATATATATATATATATATATATATATGAGAGAACAGTAAATTCAACACTAAGAGGAGACAGGATTGTTTCATTCTGGATGCAATCGTCATGAAACAGCCTGTCGCCTCTGAATGTTGAATTCAATGTTCCCTTTTATGTTTATATTTACGTACGCTCTATCTCTGATATTGAGCACTTTATCCCATAAAAATAGCACACCTATAATTCTTCATATATATATATATATATATATATATATATATATATATATGCATGTATGTATGTATGTATGTATGTATGTATTTGGACTTTATTTCAATCCTTCATGGCCTTCCGATCCTTATGATTAATTAATGATGAACATGGCATCTGCGCGTTTATGATCAATTTCACCATGATCTTTCTGTTACGCTTACACAGTAATTATACATTCTTATTACTCGAAGAAGAGTCCAATGGTGTTATAAATACCTTGGAGTATTCCGGTAACATTTCTTTAACCATTTCTAAGATGCAGTAGTTCAAAGTTTAATCTAACAACTGATCAATTTTTCTTTTATCCGATTTGGACAATACACCTCGTACAGAAGCTTCTCACAGGTTCATATCCTTCTGACGTATTCATTTTCAGATGAAAATCACACAATCTGTTGAGGAGAAAACGCTATTTTCTTGAAACTGGACCCCCTCCAGTTGCCCTACACTCTGCTAATTTTGGCAAGAGGCAAAAAAAAATACCTATTTGATAGAATCCACGTCAGCTATCAGCGAACATGAAATAGACAAGAAAGCCCGTCCTAATTCCCCCTTTCGCGAAGCCATATATTTGTCTTTATATATCTTTTAAAAAGAAGCTTGAAAACAGATTCATATTTCGACCACCATAAAAGAAAACTATATTATCTTTTTTTGCATTTGAGCTTTTATACGATTTATTAATTTAAGAATTTAAAACAAAGGCTAGAAACGGGTGTTATCTTTAAATGTCAGACATTTCGTCATTCATATTTTCAAAATGCAGGTGGTTTGGAATAATCTCATTTTGTTGTCGACTAACGTCGCTTGATCAACAATTAATTACAAGTTTCCACGTTCAAATTAAGTTGACGGATGAGAATCAAGTACAATGTCTACGAGGACAAGTCATGTGAAGTCAGAGAATTCTATGAGAGGAAGATTTATGATCATTTAGTGGGTTTTGGTCTGCTGCACATTTAAATACGCTTGTCAGAAAGTAAGCAACTACTTTTAACAACAATATTATACATATACATACATACATACATACATACATATATATATATATATATATATATATATATATATATATATATATATATATACATATATATATATATATATATATATATATATATATACATGTGCGTGTGAATTTATATAGGCGTATATAATGTATATGCTTATGACTGTGTTGTGCTGTGGTAGGTGACTTATATGTGTCTGCCTCATTTAGTATATACAGATGAACACGCACATACTCATAATCACAGTGTGACTAAGTTTGAAATAAGACATTCGAATATGAAATCCCCCCTCCAGTCAGTCGGAACAACCCCTTACCTAGAATGACCAATAAAATCTTTAAACTGGAGACAAGGAAATCTTAATTTTTTAAACCCTAAAAAGTCAGAAAATTATATCTTATTGAACGGAAATTATTCGATGAAAAGTAGAGTTATTTGTTAATGATTTTATTTTAGCATTGTCGAAATATGATTAGGTTTGTGAGTGATTTAAAACAGGAATGCGCACATACACATTGCACACTCATTTTGAATGTCGTTGAAATAGAAATCTGTATCGTAAGAGTTAATTTTCCTATCTGGCAACAATCCTTGAGTAACAGTAAAAGTTTGGAAGCGAAAATGCGTGGCCCTTTGAAGCCATTGTGACGAGTTTATGCAGCAACGCATTGATGCGGTAACACTTACCGCACTCCCACCCCCTGAGAAAACACACACACTCAGCAGCATAATATGTCCCTCGTCAATAATGACCTCTAGGAAAATCACAAGCCAGAATTTGGTGAGCAAAACCTGGCAATGTATCGCCATGGCTATAACCACGTGCAGATATGCATTTTCATTTTATGGTATAAAAGCTGTTATTTACAACTTTCGTCAGGTTTGAAAGATGACCGACATTAGTAAAATTTTGTCCCTGATGTTTAATATTAAGTTAAGCTATTTTCCACTTATAACCTTTAAAATATATATGTTTTCATGATTAGCCCACTCATTATATCTTTCTATCTATCTATCTATCTATCTATCTATATATATATATATATATATATATATATATATATATATATATATATATGTGTGTGTGTGTCTCTCTCTCTCACTCTCTCTCTCTCTCTCTCTATATATATATATATATATATATATATATATATACATATATATATATATATATATATATATATATATATATATATATATATATATATATATATATATATATATATGATTTAACCTCAGACGCAGCAGGAGGGTTTGAGGAGCGTGAAACCACCTCTGAACCACCTCTGAATTGCTGGTGTTCCCAGTGTTCCCAGCTCCAACCTGTACCCGGTGTGGTAGCATCTGTTAGGGTCCCAGCTACGGGCAAATTGTTAACATCCAAACTTGGGCCAAAATAATAAGAAAGTGCAAAAATAGGTTTTAATACCACAAATACTGTAAAAATTATTACCAGCAATAATTTTTTGAAGGAAAGAATTATTACCAACAATACTTAAAAAAAAAAATATTACCAAATATACATTAAAAAATATGCATATATTACCAGCTATACACATTTTTGAAAAAAATATTACGAGAAATAGACTTTTGAAGAAAAAAATGTTAGCGGCAATAACATGACCTACTAAAGTTGACATGCCGTAAAACAAAACCAATCCTTAGGCGATTTTAATACTACTGTTTCCTGGTCTGATTCAACTCTGACCATTAACCCTTTATGCATTATATATATATATATATATATATATATATATATATATATATATATATATATATATATATATATATATATATATATATATATATTCCAACCTTCATAAACATATTTATAGTAAAGCGGACTGCACACACGTGCAATCACATTAATATTTGTATCAAGATTTCTAAATTTCTTCACAGATTCTCTTTCTCCAATGCAGCTTTCTTTCGATTTCTTCGGTTTTAATTTTCATTGCACTCATTGTTTATTAAAGCATCTAATTGATTTTTCTCTGTAAATGTCATGCACCCTATGGATTTATTTAGCCATATTCGATATTTGATCTCTTTACTCTCGATTTCGAACTCTCATGCTGAATTTATATGCTGTGCATATTGTTATTTTTTTCGCAAATGCAATAGTAGCCCAATGGCATATGCGATCTAATAGAGAAAAGCCAATAATCTACTTCGCGTGGTCTAACTGAAAATCTAGCGGACGATGACGACTTCAATATGGAAAAAAAAAAAAAAAAAAAAAATCTTTTTGGCCGTAGCATCTGATAAAGATTTTTATTACCTCTTCCTCAAAATTCCAACGTACTTTCATTACACACGGATTTGCTCTCATTCCGACCTGAAGACGCCTACCATAATGAGGTGAAACGCGTTGTCTGAATAGCTTTTCCACTTTGTTCGGATATTAATCTCTATCTTAATAAGACATACACTATACCATCTCTTTGACATACACAATATTTAAAAGGTTTCACTTGAAAGCATGACACATTTTAATGACCAAAGTATATAGTCAAGGGTCCTGGACATGGCAGAATTGTTAACATGCTCTTCCTGATGACAGTATGTTTTTCGCACCTCACTGGAAACATTATTGCGTGGCATTATAGAAAAGGGATCTGATTCTACAGCATGAAATCCTATTGTACAATATGGAAGCATAATAGTAATGATAATCCCTACGTCATTATTCACTGTGGAATAGTGATTACCAGGCTTACATCTGACTGTCTCTGTTCTGATTTTGATATTTATTTGGTTCCGTACTAATTAAAACTTGATAAATACTTGTAAAAATCGCCTTGCTATGAAGCAAAGGTTAGCAACGTTATTATGCAGCTCAAAACTGTTGTGTATTCAATTTTCACAAGGTTATTTATCTTGTGTCAAATTAAAGAATGCTTCGTAAATGCATTTCTTTCTTTTTATGCACCGTGTTACCTCAGGACGTATGCCATCATAGCCCTCTACTTACCTCTATCCCTTGTAGAGAAATATATTTTCTTTAATTTGAACCAACTTTAATTCTAAATGTTGACTCAATGAATGCCGAATGTTTCCGTATAAACTAACGACCAATTGCGCCATTACCAATTTTAAATATATTTTATCGGATTTTTATTAACGCTCATCACGTGTTTCCCCATTTTCGGTATTCTTTTCTTTTTAAGGGCCGTGTCCTTTTCAGGACGTAGGCGATCATGGCTCTCCACTTCCTTCTATACGTTGTAGCTCTCAAAAAGTTTTGTTTCCTTTGCTACGTCCCCCAGGCCATTTTCTGTCATCCACTTGCTTAAGCCCGCTAGGTATGTCATGCATTGCTTTCCCTTGTTTCTCTTTCTCTCTATCCGACCTGTAAGTGTCAAATTCTCCAAGCTCTCCTTTCTCATTATGTGTCCCAAAAATTTCAGCTGCTTCTTCCTGATGTTAAGTATGAACTTCCTCCTTGTTTTTATCCTCTCGAAAACCTCATCGTTGCTCACACGCTCTGTCCATGATACCCTCACTATCCTTATATGGAACCATACTTTCGTTGCCTCGTGTCACTTTTTCATCTTTGAGGAGACCCTTTATTTCGCTCACTGGGGTAGACTGTTCTGGTTCCACGTGTCATGTTTAATAGATATCAGTTGACATCCATTAAACATGGCACAGGGTTCAGTTCGACATTCCAACCACCTGAAGAAGGCCGGGGCGTACAGCGGCCGAAACGTCGTAATAAATATGGCGACGAAGATGAGGACAATAGTCCGAATAATGTAAATAGTGTCTAAGAAATGAAATTCATAATCCATCTTGCCCATCCAAGAACAGTTCGACGCTAGTATCTAATGATCGGGTAAATTAGAACAATTCTACTGAATCTATGAATAGATATGTACGCATTTATGCCTATGTCTCCATCAAAAGGAGCGGTCTCTATATGAGACAAAACTATTTCTAGATCAGCTTTCCTCACTGAAAAGAAAGCGTGCTTGTATTGTGCTCTGCTTAGTGAACCCGGGGCGAAATACCTAATGCCATAAAAGTGAGACTTTATATTTTTGACAACTTGAAAACATTCACATTTTATGACTGATGCCTAATATATTTCATAGGATTTAATATCTTTTTAAAATATGTTTTATTTTTAATTCTTTGCTATTTTATGTTTTATGCCTTAAACTCTTCTTTGTTTTAAAACTCAGTTCATATTCAATCGGCTTTTTTTATTTTTTATGTTTCTTGGAAATATTATTTAGATTTTAGATTTTTGTTATACGACACTTCATTCTTTTATGCCTCATGTTTGATAACAGCGACCTCAAAAAGTCGTGCTTTTATCTAAAAGTTTAAATAAAAAATCTGCTTATTTTCGCTTTTTTGAATAATTGTAACAAAAATTATTGGATAAGCAGAGAACTATATTTTTATATATTGTTTCGTTTTTTTTTTGTTTTTTGTGATTATTAATCGTGATTTGAGAGTTCTTTGAAAAATTGTCGTCTCTACCTTTTCTGATGGTAACATACGAATGTAAGATAGCATTGTTCAAAAATATATTCTAATGGGAAAGAGTGGTAAGCAATTGCTTCTTATGCACGTTGAAATTAATATATATATATATATATATATATATATATATATATATATATACATATACATAGTGTCTTAAAGAAATCAGTCTATAATTAGCAACAAAAAAAGCAGAAGGATTCAAAAAATTTACTGATAAAATAATTTGATTCATGAAAAAAAAATGAAGTATATAACTCGCTTAACACTCTCACAATTACATTCTTATTGCACTGTTGCCTGGTTTTGCTAATCCGTTTGGGGATGGGGACCGGAAATTGTGATTTATTGGACATAGAAAGCGCCAAACGACTTTTTTTTAATTTCATTTCGTGTCTCCATATTGGTTTTGTTCCGATATAGTAAATTCAGTAAAGTAAATTGATTGACAACACAACGAACAATATAATAAAAATACCTGAGAAAACAATTCTTATTGTATGTTACTATATGTCTACACGGGTTTTGAAACAAAGCTAAGCACTTGTTAGTATAAAGCTCTACTATTAAGCACCGACATTCTTTTAAACACACACACGTATAATTGAAAAAACAGAGCTTGTACTCGAATTTGGGTATCCATAAATATAACACCTAATCAAAATAAATTAAAAATAACAATATGTCGGTTTTAATATATTTACTAAACACGCACACACACACACACACACACACACACACACACACACACACACACACACACACACACATATATATATATATATATATATATATATATATATATGTATTCTAGAATATTACATCGAAAACATATCAAAATCGCTTCACAATTGCAGTCGTGCTTTGATGCGTATCAACGCATCTCATCTGCCGATTGCACATTACTGGCGAGTGAACGATTTATTCATATTTAAAATCAAAATAGAGACACTTTTTACAAGAAATAACGAAAAAAACACGGGTGTGATCATAAGGTTTGTTGGTAAAATCATGATGGGTTTGATCACCGCCTCTTTTCCCTTTACAGCAATTGACAATCGGCTCATGACACACTGGCTTGTATATTAATATTTTTTGGTTTTATTATTTTAGTTAGGTTCCTCGACTAGTTTCGGACAACATGGCCGCTATTAGGAGAAAAATATCCTGCTTGTTATCTGTAGTTTCCATTTTATTTAGCGTTAATTTTGGTCAGTCCTTGTGTTGGTCAAACAGCCTCTTTAAATTGTTTTTAAGATAAAGGCTGTCACATATATATATATATATATATATATATATATATATATATATATATATATTGAAAGGTATAGCTACTTCGAGAACAAGCATTATAAGTTTTGTAAAAATATATAGATGTGCATCTACACCAGCGAAAGTATTACAAACAAATAACTAAGTTGATTTAAGAATAATTATTTTAAATAAATCAGAAACATATTTTTGTATTTTACATAGTCGTTATATTTTGGTTGATTTTTATTACTTGCAAAGCTAAGAAAATATAAAATAACTAATTCATTATCCTTTAAGTGACAATACTTTAGGAATATTTACGATAATTAACTTAACAGATTATTAAAAACTGAGGAGGGATAACTGTGTTACACCAATCATCAAAATGGAGATAATTTGTTATTTAATTCATCCGCCATTTTTATTTAAACTGATTTTACTCCATTCATCATTTTTTACTAGATATTTTGGGTTAATATTATACCGAGGCATAGGTGATCATGACTCTACGCATATGCCTCTTCTTTGTTAGTTGTAGATTGCAAATTGCCGATTAATGTGAATCGCTTCTCGGAAAAGATAGGGCAGGGGGTTCCCGTTGCATTCATCTTGATTTTGAATTCATAATCTTCTTAAACACAGAATCTCTGCTACACAAAACAAGAGAGTTCCGTCTAATCTGTTATTTAATCTATAGCTGGAGACAAAACCAGATTGCCATATTGGAAATTTAACGGAGCAGGCCTCGCAAGAATTTGAACCCGGTTCGCGGAATCTATTTTCTGTTATCACACGTCGTTACACTGGTCTTGCTTTCAGATTAGAAATGAAGTATTTTCGTTATGAATATTTTCCAAATCAGTTTTTGGTTCGTCTCTTTATCTCACTTTCTTTTTTTTTATTCATCCTAAAACCTTTACCTATTGGACGTTTAATTAACTTCGGTCAACTTAAAGAAATCTCTGCGTCCCGGGCGACGGACCTCGACTCAGCCGCGGACCTGATCAAAGTACCGACCGAAAATGTATCCGCACAGGTCACATCCCAAATCAACGACTTCCCCATTTTAAAAGGGAAAATAGTAATGCCATCCGGCCGCTTTCCATCACCAGAGTCGAGGCCTACGGGTTCGATTTGGGAAGAAACCCAGCTGCATCCAAACCTCTTCTCATGATGTCGTTTATTGCTGCATGCCGTGGAAAGCGACCGGCACTACGACGACAGGAGAGAGGATGCAAACCAACCACATCAATTGAAGCTCCACATCTGCATCTGTGACCCTCACATAATTTGAGTCCAAAACAGATCGCGACTCAAATTAGTAAATTTGGCATCACAATTTATTTTATCCCAGTTTCAGATGAACCATGAATCAAACACGAATAAGTAAAAATAACATTAATCCCACACACTGATTTATTGCGACCAATATTCTTGTCTTTGTCGTTTTAATCACAATAATCTACTTGAACTGTTTAGGAAAACTTGATGTATTTGCTGAAGATATTATAATAATGCAGATCATTTACTGAGAAAAAAACACCTGCATACGGATCGGCAATGAATTGTGCAAGTATACAAAATGGGAAAATGTCTGCACGAAAAAGATGCGTCTTTACAATGGATTTTTTATTCACCTAAACAACGAAGTGATTTTTAGAGAACTAGGAAACCTAATATCATTTATTATTTGCCTGCACAAACTTAACAGTATATGATAAGCAGATGAGACGGAATTGCGGGCAGACACTAAAATAACATTGCAGGTATTCTAAGAAGGGGTTAAAGAAAGAAAGGACTAACCATCAATTGTATGAAGGAAGAATATATTATTATTAGCAAGAGGTTAGACTTAAGATATGGGCTACAAATTAGAGATGTCCAAATCAAGCAAACTGCTCTCAAAATCATCTGAGTGACGCTTTTCAGCCTTCCATCATCATAGCTGATGCACAAGGAGAGTGACTCGTTGTGCTTTCTTGAGATAACGTTCTCGTCTGACATAACATAGAAAGACTATAATGAATCCATTGATAGATTAGCTGCTAAGAAAGTTGCTGTGTTGTGCTAGATATTTTTTCTCTCTAGAATTTATCCTATATATCCATATTTGTCCATGATTAGAATGTTTATGACACATAATCTGGTGTCCCTGTTATATATTTAGAGATCCTTAATAAACTCTAAAGAATCAGCAATATATGGTCTGGTGCCCCTTCTGTTTGTCTCGGGGTTCTTGATAGGCTCCAGAGGGGGATATGCAATGTAGTTGGCCCTGCTCTGGCGTCTCGTCTACAGTCACTTTCTCACAGACGCGCCGTCGACTCCCTCTGTCTGTTCTACAAATACTTTCATGGAAATTGCTACGAGGAGCTGCATTCGCTGGTTCCCAGACGTCATGAGTTCAAGCGCTATACGAGGCTGACATCCCGCTCTCACCCCTTCACTGTCGAAACTCCTAAATATAGCCGTCTCTTCTACTCCAATAGCTTCATATCTCGCACCTCTCGCCTGTGGAACTCCCTTCCCTATTTCTGTTTCCCTGTGAGCTCTAATCTCCAGCTATTCAAGTGTAATGTCAATCGACATCTCCAGTTGCCTTGATCTATCTACTACCCTCATCCTTTCTTCTATCACTCCTATCTGATCTTGCTCTAAATATTCTGTAACCCCTTGCGTCCTAGTGGCTTCCCGCCTTGCTTTGGGTGAAATGCTTAAAAAAAAAAAAAAATTATTGGGTTTGATCTGGGCTCTCGGCTTCGCACTTTCGCACCGGTGTAAAGTTACCTCCATGTGCCTTTTCTATAAATACTTTTATGGTAATTGTTCGGATAAAATATGCACTATGGTATTTTACTTTTAGAATTTAAGCGCAATAATAAACTAACAACGGGGTCTCATCAATTTACAGTTGAACTGATTAGATGTAATCGTTAGTTATATGTTACAGTTTCTTTTCTGGTACTTCTCGCTCGTGGAACTCTCATGTTTCCCTGTTAAATTTAATCTTCAAAAATATAAATGCAATGTCTATCTCCTGTTTTCCTGATTACTCTTCTACTGTTCTCGCTCCTTACTAATGTTTCTGTTTTCAAATTTTTCTACACCCGGTAACCCCTTGTGTATTAGTGGTTTGACTGCCTTGAATTCAATTTTAAAAAAATAATTAAATATCTGGGAAATGTTATTACAGACGAGAAATTTGACATGCATTGGAATCACCAAATATGCCATCTAAAATCTAAACAAACTTTTACGAAACGGAATCATTTCTTTGCTCAACGGCCTTGTAATGTAAATCCACTTCTCTGGCAGCGACTGCTGGACTATTTTTCACAGATAATGAGGAAATTAACTAAGATGTAGTTCTGTGGATGAATACAGGGAATACGATGAACTGAACATGTGAGCATCAAGGGAGTTTTAAAGAAAATAGACAGCTTAGGCACATAAAGAAGATAGAGGGTTTTGCAAAGGAGTAATCTAACTAAAGTACTTGTGCAAACGGATGACAGAACATGAGCCAGAAGGGATAGAGAACAAAACCTGTTTGCAAATAAATATGATAGGAAGTTTAGGAGAAACAATTTTACACTTACTTTGAAGATACCCATAAAAAAAAGAAAATTCATCGACCTTCTAAGCTGGTAGACTTTGTCTGATCTGCGGGGATTGGCAAATACCTTCTCAATAGCTTTATATCTCATCGAGATGTAATTGCCTTTTCATGTTCTAGTATTTTTCTCTACTACTTCAACAGGGAATGTGCTCATGGCATCCAAGAAAGATAACATTCATCGCTTGTCTGCTAAGCCATAGTCCATATGTATATATATATTTAGCGAGCCGATTTAATGTTTCAACATAGAATGCTATCCGCTTCATTCAATCCTCTTCTTCTCCACAATTATTTCTTTACAATCTAGAAGAACTTGTTTAAAGTCAAGTGCCATACGTCATACACATTTGGCTGATCACGTTCTTTTCGATTCATGACTGAGGCAGAAGTTTTCCTGCAGTAGGCTGCTCTTTCTGCAGTAGACTGGTTGCCAACCAAGTCAATTCTGGCATTCTATTCAATTCGTAGCTGAGGCGAGAAGGGTATTTGCGTGTAAGCGAATGTAACTAACCCGATTGGAATTCGAACTAGTCTCTTGATTTTTCATTACGAGCCGTTATCCATACATTCCGCACCGTATTATTTACTGAAAAAATCAATAATTATATATATAATTTTAGTGTTCGTAAAGTAGTTATGCTTTACTTAAAATAATATAAATGAAAATGTAAATTTGATTTATTTTTCCTTTTTTTTTTTAAAAAAAAAGATGAGTTTCATTTAATTTTCAGCGACTGTATTTCAACGGGAAGTCAAATATTTAAAAAGAGTAATTTCAACTTTTTCCGCTTCCGATGAAACCTCCTAATCATCAAAAGAATTATTAATCAGTTGGTGCTATATCTGGTCAGTATGTAGAATATAGAAGAACATCTCATTCTATCGATTTTAATTTCCTTTTCTTTTTTTTTTCTTTTTTTTTTTTTTGTTTATTTAAGTTTTCCACATAACGGAACGTTGTGACTTGCTCACAAACGAAAATTCCTGAGGAACTTAAATTGAATTTTTGTAAGTTTTACAATTCGCTTCAGACGTTCATAGACAGGTGAACAAGGCACATTAACATGAGGAGTTTTTTGCCCCACATCTTTGTGATTTGACGCGTATGCACTTCGGTAGTGTCTCTTAAACGGCCTTCATTTAGAGTGAGTCATTTTCCAAAGAAGGTTTGTCACAATCGCCATTTTTAAACTTTTAAACCACAGAAGACATGAATAAACATTTTCTACATCGACAAAAACCGAACCAATGTTTCTTTTTAAATAATCTTATTACAGGACTAACATTTAGGAATTCATACAGTAAGTAATGGCGAATATATTGCTTTTTTTTAAGGTTATATTCCTCCATGGGATTAAACTCTGAAATATACTATAAGCAGCACATTGTCAAATCTAAAAGGCCATAAAGTAACTCTAGGCGCGGTTTCGTTACATTGCTTCTGTTGTCCTTGGTTGGCTCATAATTCATAGAGTTGAAACACGTAATTACTTTCCAAATACACTAATAATAATAATAATAATAATAATAATATTAATAATAATAATAATAATAATAATAATAATAATAATAATAATAATTGACAGTTCCTATAGATTGTAACTTTGAAGATCTCCAAAAAACTATCAAAATATGAGAATCTTGAAGTGGAAATCTCTCATAATGTGACACACGAGGACATCAATAATTCCAGTTGTAGTTGGAGGACTCAGATGGATTGGAAAGTATCCGAGAGATTCATTGAAGTGATTCTTCGTTGTCCATACCTTAAAGAAATACAAAAATTTCTGCACACAAAAATAGCTCACACATTACGTATAGGTTTATCTATGTAAATTTTGTGTGATCTTAGATTTTTTTTTTATTTTTACATATATGATCAGTGGAAAATACAATAATAATAATAATAATGTATAACTGGCCACTCGTATTCGAGGATACCCGTCTACTAGGGTGGCTAGCCAATCGCTACTGCATACGCTTTCTCAGGCTCATTTGTCTTTATTCACTACCCACAGAGCACGCCTGTGGTTTATACTGCAACTATGATGAGCAGGCCTTGCTGACAGTTTCTGAGAAAGAGCATGTTATCTAGCGTGATCAACAATTTGAACAAGGTCAGCACGCTCAAGTCCTCAGCTATAATGACGTGACTTCGTGCTAGCACAAGTAGCAACGGCCCCCAAGTGTTCCGTCTACCCAATTTTACTCACAAGTCTTGGGTCAAATCGTGGTATGGTTTTCAGGCACTTTCTAAAGATGCCGCACGCTGGGATTGTCCCCTCTAGATTTATAGCATCAGGAAGTCTCCTTTCTGACAAATCAACCATGGTGAGGTTCGAACCCACGTGATGTTAAGAATGTGCCACGTGCCAATAATAATAATAATAATAATAATAATAATAATAATAATGCCAATACTAATACTATCTCGTCTCATATAATGAAATATAAATAATAATACTGAATACCATCAGTTACTTGCCATACGTGATACTTAGGCGATCATGTATCTTTTGATACATGACTGACGAGGCAGATTTTTTTTCCTATAGTAGGTTGCCATTTCTTTCTGCGGTAGACCAGTTGCCATCCAAGTCTATAGAACCAGGTCTGTCTTGTTATTTCTCTATAACTGGGGGTAGGAGACGAGGATTCATACCTTTCCCAAGGGTATTGGCATGCAAGTGAATAGGTGGCTAGAATCACATTGAAGTAAGTTTTCCTTGAAATAATGTTGTCATAAAATCCTCAATTCTGTTGTCCGAAAATTTTCAATGTCATTTTTTAAAGCTTTTTTTTTCAACGCGGTGTTTTATTATATTTCAAATCTAGCATTCTCTTTCATCTCGTCTATGTTAAAATTGCATGTTGTGTGTATATTGTGGCTTATATTCAATAAACAATTAACTGGAACACTCGCTGTAGAGCTATAAATACAATCACGTCTCAAGTCTCGCTATGATTACAGAATCTTTATTGGTCGCCTCTCTATTGTCGTTTGTGCTAAACTAAACGAAGCCCGGTAAATGTGTAAATTGCTGTAGGAATAAAGCTAACAACTTATCCTCACGGACCAATCCCAGTTTTCAAGTCGACCGTTAGTAAATATTTTACAAGGGTGGATCTCATCTATTTATCAAGGTATTGTACCAGACTAAGTTATTATATTTTTGCAGCAATAGTTATAATCGCCTGTGGCTTTTCTTGTTTTCCATCTTGTAATCATTTTTTATTAACATGTTGTTATGAGCTGAATCTGCGTTTTCTCCTGCTTTATGATTTTTATTTATATATAAACGAATGTAAGTAAAAAAGAAAATAGCGAAAGATGCCTTTCAAAAATAACTTCATTATTACCAAAGAAAAGCGTTTATCAAATGCTATGCCATATTAATCTTTCTATATGACAGTAAATTCAGGATATTTTCCTCACAGATATAGAAGAGACTTGAGGCAACAGAGGTCTGTTTCTACAGGAAGATGCTGAGAATAATTTGGACAGTACACGTGATCAATATGGATATTTAACTAAAATGGGAGCGAAAAACATACTTGTTTTTAGGATCAGAAAACATCAGTTGTGTTTACTGGATAAAAAATTAGGAAAGTTAGCTTGGAGAATTCAACACTCACAGGACATACTTAAGGCAAAAGGGACAGAAGGAAAGACCTAGCAACGTACCTAAAATGTATGTGTAAATATGCAGCAGAATAGGGACTAGGGGACAACAGTAAGGAGAAAAACCTGGTTTAGTACTCCGAAGGATAGAAAGATGTGAAGAGTCATAATCTTTCAAGTTTTGAAGTGACTGGACACATATAAGAAGAAATGTCCACACCTTTTAAGCATGTATGACGCTCCTGGTGTTAGTGACTTTGTGCCCTTTTGTGTGTGTACGTACGTATCAGAAATTCTGTTCATGCAAATAGAATTAATTTCCTCGTTTTCACTTATTAATTTACAATAGATCAATCAAAACATTAAAAGTAACTAATGACTGATGACGTGTCCTCTGAATACTACCTGCCAATTGCACTGAAGAAAAATAGGTTTAATGTAGCTCTGTTGCCTGTGGCAAAGGCAATCGAAAACAGCATTTCGTTGACAAATCTCCAGTAAATATCGTTGTCTCTTCTATATTTATAGAATGAATAGGCAATGTTATAGAGAAATAAGCAAAAATTATAAGAAAAGAAGAAAATGAAGAGAGAATGTCAAATGTCATAAGAAAGAAAGAAAAGCTAGAAGAAAGCAAGAGGCATGAATCGGAGCAGTATTCAGCCCTATCTTTTTTAATATTTCACCCCTAGTAAGGCGATAATGCGACTAAGATAGAAGGGGTTACCGAGAGTGAAAATCTAACACAAACTTTGCATTATTGAAGAGAAGAGATAGTAAAAGGACAGATAACGATTGAGGTTGTATGGACATTTTTGAAGATCATATGTGACAATGCAGCAAGAAGCCGCAAGATAGTTCCATGGGCGGAAGTGCAAGAAAAAAAAAACTATTTTAATAGAATTTACAGTTACATCAAGCTATTGCAACAGTAAAACAATGAGCCTTACCTAACAATTTTCCAGTACGCTTAAGTCATACGACCGAGGTACCAAAAAGAAAAGCTATTTAGAACAATTACTATGAAAATATTTATAGAAAAGACACAGAAAAATCACGTTACGGCAGTGAGAATGAAACCGAGATGCCAGGTCAGGATAAATAACGTTGAAGAATCTTAATTTGATTTTGACTAGAATATTAAGATATATCTCAGAATTACCAGTGGTAATCAATGCACGAAAGAATGGTTGATTTATAAACGTCCAAGTTAGATGAATAGATTCCTGGCGCTTTAATCCCCTGAAAAGTTTTCCAAGTGAGATCGCATTTAATTCTTCTAGCGTCTCTTTCACTTGTCCTAATAGTTTGCACATTCATCTTGTTCGCTCTCAGCTGCCTTGTCGCGTTCTCTTTAATCTTGTTAACTGTATGCAAAATTCTCCCTTTCAATGGCGAATGTTAGCGTTGGAAAAAAAAAAAACTTCTCAAATCTGCTAAGACCTGACTGAGAATTTTTTAAATCGTCAAGCATGGATCTTTGTGCCCACAAAAAATGGAGTTTCAAAGAACATTTTTTTCCATGTTACCGCTTTTATTTTCAATACCTTCACTTTACGGCAATGTTTATCGTTTTAAATAGGGATGATTAGAATTTAGATAAAACTTGAAAATATCATGAAAATGAATTTATATGTTTTGTTCTTGAGAATATAAAAGAAAAATACTAAACACTATTCATTTACTAGATTGTTTATTTGCAAGAATAATTTTATATTCACAACATTCTAAAAACTAATACAATTATATTACGACTAATGCAATATAATATTTATCAATTACCAATTTTAAAAGAAATAAATATAAAAACATCTTTTTATTCGTAAATATATAAACATTTACAAAATTACTCATCTTTTTAACCAACTATAAGGAAATCCTTAATATTTACCATTTTATAAAGTTCGAATTAATTGGTTATTATCCTATATTTTGCCAAATATTCCAATGAGAAAAGTAATAAATAAATAGTGTAAATAACAATCTAATATATAAATAGTGTTTATTATTTTTGTTATCATTTCTTATGAACAAGGAAAATATATAAATTCACTTTCATATTATTAGGTTTTATTACAATTCTAATAATTCTTTTAAAAACAAACATTGCTGAGAAGGTGAAGGTAGTTCAAATAAAATCGGTGTGATGAGGAAAACAGTTCTTTTGACAGAGTGTTTTTTTCTACGGGCATTCTTAAAAGGTTTACTCACCAGGTCAGTGTGTACGCGTCTGTCCCAGAGTACGCAACGTCACTAAATAAGCCTAGTGGCCAATGCTTGTTTGCAAATGCTTGTTCACGCATGCGCAGTAAGTTTTTTTTTTATATTATTTATTATATTATTTATTATATTATTTATATATTATTCTGCTGTGGCTTGGTATTGAACTCACAACTACCAGGCGACAGAGGTGGTGAACAAAAACTTGGAGAGTTGAGTTTAAGGGAATTAAAGGGAAATAACTGAGACATCCGGAAGATGCATGGCACGAGAAACTAGGACAATCTACCCCAGTGGACGAAATAAAGGGTTCGGTCCGAAATTTCAATCACCTGAAGATGGCCGGAGCGTACAATGTCCGAAACGTTGCGAATATTGCAATAAAGATGATGATAACAGTCCAAATAATGTAAATAATACAAGTAATCATAATACCTCATCTCAGAGATATAGGCAGATAAGAGATTTTAATCGAGCATGAATGATTTAAAAGGAAATGAAATAAATGATAAATTTTGCAATAAATCAATAAAGATTTCTGAATGTATAATGAATAATTTTGAAGAAAACGTTTAAAAATATTTAAAGGAGTAATCATTATTTCAAACTGGGTTATACATCCCAAAAGGATAGATAGATAGATAGATAGATAGATAGATAGATAGATAGATAGATAGATAGATAGATAGATAGAAACAGACTGGGATAGATAGATAGATAGATAGATAGATAGATAGATAGATAGATAGATAGATAGATACATACATAGATAGATATGAACAGACTGGGATAGATAGATAGATAGATAGATAGATAGATAGATAGATAGATAGATAGATAGAGGAAATAGTAAGAATGTAAAAGCGAAAGATAAAAGAATAAAACCGAAGGAAAAAGGAATAAAAAATGAAGAAGATATTATAGCTATAAACAACAAAAATTAAAGAAAAAGTAAATTGACAATATAAAGGGAGACAATAAAAGGGGAGATAATAAAAGGGGAGATAATATGAAAAAGTAAAGAAAAAGTAGAAGGGAGGGAAGTGGCTGAACTAAGAAGAAAGAACTGAAAATTAAGGGCAAGAAAGAACAAATTAAAGAAAGAAGTGAAGAATGATAAAGGCAATAACCGAAAATAATAAGCAATAAATGAAATATAACAACATAAATAAAGAACCGAAAATAAAAAGAAAGAAACAATCTAAAATAAAAGACAAGATAAAAGAGTGAAAGAAAGAAGGAAATAAATATGAAAGAAAGAAGGAAGACAGAAAGAAAGAAGGTAAGAACTGAAAATGAAAGCAATAAAGGAACAAAAAAAGATGGGTAAAGATAATTTGAAAAAAAAAAAATCCGCTTAAAAACGGAGATTTCGACAAGAACGAATCATCGGAGCCGTAAATAAGTGTGAAGAGATAGAGAAAGATAAAGGAGGAACATTCTTTCGTCACCCGCCGCCCGTCGGCTTAGTGAGGTTTGGGTGTGCAGTAGAAGCGTCTGAGAACTGGTAACGAAAATTCTCCCACGGTCAAAATTTATGAGGAAAGCGAAAATAAAATAAAGTGAAATAAAGAGAAAATGCAAAATGAATAGAGAAATAAAGAAATAAAATGAAGAATAATTTTTTTTAAAGAAGACATGAAAAATAGAAAATGAAAGTTTTGAGTGAAAGGGAAATTAAAAAATTTTCAGCACAAGAATATATGGTAAGATAAAAGAAAAAGGAAACGAGAAATAAACAATGGAAAACTCTACAAATTTTTACAAATATATTTGTATGATCGTATTTAAGTCGAATGTTTGTCACTGCATTTAAAAACATAACATGTTGTAAAGGGGTTCGACAACTACATAGGTATTAGCTTAGTTTCATAGTAATCTGGCTATATTCGGAAAAGCCAGGTGTATCAGGTAAATAAATCAGATTCCTTATTTACATTTGAAAGTTGTTTTTATTAAAATAATATTCTACCCTAACTGATTTGAATGACGTTAGGGAATATTATTATTGGGTGAATGAAAAGAGAATATCGATGTATCATCAGACTAGAATTTTCAGCTGACACACGAATATTTGCCAAAATTTGATGAATGTTTCTTACCGGTTTTATTTTTAATCCGACATTTTTTTTTTATTTCAAACATTATTTTTAATGGATAATCCTATTTGAAATAGACACTCCATATTTATTTTAAACAACAGAAAATAAAAGGAAAAGGTATTACATTCGTATGTATATTTTTGCTTACTTAATCTCGGATTTATTTCCATAATGGGTAATACTCTTTCTATAGGTAAGAATTAAATCTGCTTTTCAAATCAATAAGAGAAAAATATTACTTAAAGCCACAAAAGGTAGAAACATGAGTAGAGACAAAATCACCTGAGTACTTACAGGATACAACACATGGAAGCAGAGATAAAATATCCAGTTCACACTAAACAAGTTATCAGTCAGTCAGTAATATGCCATGCGTGATACAAGCGTGGGCTATCATGTATCTTTCGATACATGACTGACGAGACATATTTTGTCCCGTAGTAGGTTGCTATTTCTTTCTGTGGTAGATCAGTTGCCATCCAAGATTACAGAACCCGATTTGTCCAGCTATTAGGTTGGTGCAAAAATAATGTCGTTTTCTCACATATGTTACTATGTGAGAAAACGACATAATTTTGCACCAACCTAATATTTACCCATAGCTGGGGGAGAAGAAGAGGATTCATATATTTCCCAAGGGTATTAGCACGTAAGTGAATGTAATGGATTCGACTGAAATTCGAAATTAATAACCTAATTTCACCTACTGTACAAAACCTCCTACAGAAGGCAGCGGAGGAGAGCAGGAAAAAGGGACTAAGCATACACTACAATAATACAGAATGCATGATCATCAGTAAAAGGATTTGCAGGTTTGCGACACTAAAATAAAGCAGGTGCAGATGTTTAAATATATGGGAAGTGTTTTGCGGCACTGTGATCCGTAGACGTATTTTGATGGCCAAGAACGAATTCCAAAAGCTGGGCAGAAGGATACCTTTGGTAACAAAGAAAAGAGTACTGAGTTGTTATGTGGCATCTATCCTCCATTACGGCAGCGAACTTTGAACGGTCTCTTCAAAGATAAAGAAGCGACTCGAGGTGACGAAGATGTAGTTCTACAGAAGGATGCTGAGAATTTCATGGATCGAGCGTGTGAAAAACGATGTAGTCTTAGAGAGGATACAAACAAGGAGGAGGCTTATACTTAACATCAGGAAGAGGTAGCTGAAGTTTCTGGCACACGTAATGAGAAAGGAGGGTCTGGAGAAAAGAGGGCAGGTGGAATAGAGGGAAAGAGAGACAAGGGAAAGCAACACATGACATACCTGGCGGGCTTAAGTAAATGGATGACAGAAAGTGGTCTGGGGTAGTGGGCAGAGGGAGAAAAAATTTTGAGAGCTACAAGGGATATGGGGAAGTGGAGGGCTATGCTCGCATGCGTCCTGAAATGACACGGCACATAAAAAGAAAAAGAATGAGTTATGTTGTTAATACGTCATATATTCAATTCTTGATGTCCAGTGTTGCTTTCGATTACTACACAAAAGCTATATCTCATTAGGCAGCTGTCAGACACGATAAATATTTAAAATCGCGAGATGTTTTACATTATATAATAGATGATAAAATAGTAAAAGCTGAGTATTTACTGGCATCTATTTGGGTAATGGAGTTCATCTGCAGTACTGATCTTCTCTTCAAATAATATACGTGCGATAACAACAGCTGAAAATAATACGTGTGCTGACCTATTTCAAAACGTACATACAAGACTTTAGGAAATATAACCTATATTAGAATTGGAAATCTGAGGGACAATGTCATTACAGTTTTTAATATACAGCTCTCTCTCTCCCCCCCCCATATATATATATATATATATATATATATATATGTGTGTGTGTGTGTGTATGTGTGTGTGTATGTGTGTGCGTATATATATATATATATATATATATGTGTGTGTGTGTGTGTGTCTGCGTATATATATATATATATATATATATATATATATATATATATTAAGCAATAAATGCATATATACATATATGTCACATTCACTATTTTATTATTTTCATTTAAATTATTTATTTATTACTTTTGTATTTTTTCTCACACACGTATATATATATATATATATATATATATATATATATTGTCATCCAGTCAGACTGTTTTGCGGTATCACAGCTCTTCAGTGTTGCTCGACATCCGATATATATATATATATATATATATATATATATATATATATATATATATATATATATATATATAAGTACGAATTAAATAAATTGATATAGATATAGAAGTAGTTATACAGGCGCATATATAAAATCGTATATGAAAATACTAACGATCGTATCGAACAGTTCGTCACCATTATAAATAGCTGAAGACTGTACTGAACATGAAACTCTGAGTCGCATTTCGACGCAAGTTAATATATATATATATATATATATATATATATATGTGTGTGTGTGTGTGTGCGCGCGAGTGCGTGTGTGTGTGTATAAAGACAACATGAAAACTTATCTTTGTTTACGCTTTACGGTCCCTAAGCTACTTTATCAAGGTAAATCTAAATATTTTGTTTCTCTTATAATCATCTTGAAAATGTTCTACAGAGGCCGAAATTGGTAAAGTTTTCCTTTTGCTTACATAATCATTAATACGCTCACGCATATGTGCACACATTGAGGATCGACACTCTGTTTCAGGCTCAAACGCAATCTTCAGGCCTTTATGTGGTTTATACTGCGATTATGCTGAGCGGAACTTATTTAAGTTTTTTGGGAGATTGCTCTTTATCTATCTTGAAAATCGGAACATAGCCAGTACGATGACTTGTGACTTTGCATTTTCATAACCACCGATGATTCCGCAAAGATATCCGTCCACCCAATTTCGCTCACCAGGCTTGCATCAAATCCTGCTATGGTGTTCAAATATATATATATATATATATATATATATATATATATATATATATATTCAGTATGAAACTTTATATTTGTGATATATATATATATATATATATATATATATATATATATATATATATATATATGAAGAAAGAACAGTAAGATATATAATCCGGTGTTCTTATTGATATTTTATTTTATTTTTACAAAACAGTGCTCAATGTAAATTTACAGAGCATAAATATTATAAATTAACTGATTTAAAACGTTTTTCGCTACACAGTAAAGATCATGTTTCAAAAATGGAAGCTAAAAACTTCAAATTTAATTTTGTAATTAAATTAAAAACATTAGTTCCATTTCATCTTCAAGCAAATATCGGAATATCTTATTTTTTATATTTACTGAGTTTTAAACGCACGCAAAAATTCATAAATTACTGTTTCCAAGGATACAGAGAAATCCGATCGTTCAGACAAGGTGGTAGCGTGTTCATTTTTATTAACTTTTGTTGTGTCAGTTATTAGTTATGTTCGAGAAAGGGGTTAATTTTAGGGAGGATAGGGATGTATTTTTCAACGAATTTTGACATCCGTTAAATGCATGTTGTCTGTGTCTTTTTTTTTTTTTTAAATTTTATTGTTAACGGGAAGAATTCTTTCGGCATTTTTCCTACTTGTATACTTAAAATTTATTTGGGGGATGTTTAGGTTAGAATACGTTTTATTTAAGTACAATTTTAAAATATTTTCACTCTTACTTATTAATAGATTATATTTCTTTTTAAAACAAGTAAATGTAATAGAATTGCTTACATTATATAAAATTATTTTTTCATAACTAATATAAGTATGTATATTACCAGCTCGCATTTTTTTAATTTTATTTTTAAATACTATTTTTAATTTTTACATATTTTTTAAGGAAAATTTTTGACAATGACGGTAAAAAATATTTCATTTCTCTGATTCAGTAAATTTTTATTTTTTATAAACTTAGTAATATATAGTTTCTCATGTATGCGCAAAGGACATGGGTCATTTAATGACCTATATATTCGAGCTTTTCTTATTAATTTCCATTTTACTGTAAGAAAATATGTTGTATCTCTGAATATGACTTAACTCGAAACGATTTAATTCGAGGTATCACTGTAAACTTGGAAGGGGCGGTTTCCTCGTCACCCAGTTAGCTTAATCGCCCTGTAATCTACATATATAACACGATATATGGATATATACCCCGCTAACGGAGTAGTGGTCTGAACATCATATTGAAGTGCGAAACTGACATTCAGCCTTCAATTTTTTACATTGTCTTTCATGAGATGTTTTACATTGGAAGAAATATTAATAAAATTTTAATTTTAATCATTTTACAAGGCAATAAAGCCACTAATGTTACTACGTGTGAAACAATGAGAAAAATATTATTAAGGGGAGTGAACAAGAAAAGAACAGGAATTAAGAAAACTAAAAGTAAAGATAGACGCTGCGTTTAAATTTTTAAAGATCAAATTTCACTGGCAGGAGAGTTTCACAAGCAAGAAGTGCGAGAAATGAAACTGCCAGCATAAAAGCTATGGTTACCTCTATCCATCTCAGTAAGAGACCTATCTACCAATCTAGTACTGAGATTAAATTCGTAAAGTCGATGTAACAAAGAGGAAATGTCATCAGAACAATTACAAAGAATGTATTTATAGAAAAGACACAGAGATGCTACGTTATGGAGGTAAAGTGTTAAATTGAATGAAGTCGAGATGCCATGTCATGACTGATAACAATGCATATCATTCTTTGGATTTTATCATGGATCTCTAGATACATAGCAGACACAGCAGACTGCATATGCATGCAGTGTGTGAACAAATAGTAGACTTATAAATCTGTAAGTTATATTCTAGACAAAGAAAGTGCATAGCATAAAACTAACTTTCCTAGCAGTAGACCTAGCAATTGATTCAATATAATTCTTCCTACTTCATGTCTTCTGAAAATGTTAGCCCAAGAAGGTGAAATGAGTCACTCTTCTGGAGGTTAGCATCAGCCATGCTGATGAAATGTAAAAAGAGTTCTCTAACAAGATTAAAAAAAGAACATATTCTAGTGGGGGTTAAAATGAACAAGTCCTTTTTTGCCGCAAATTATTGGTCAGATTGTTGATGTGCTGCCAATTTAATCAAATCCTTGTGTCATCGGCAGTAACACCGAGTTGATAAAAAGTAGGAACAACGTAGTTCAAATGATAGAACCCTGGGGTCATACTTTTTTGTTACATTCAAGTACTTATGATTGTCACCGTCATTTTCAGTAATTTTGAGTGGTCAGAAAATTAAGCATGTATTTAATTATTTATACGCGCATTGTTACATTCATTGATTTTATTCAGCGCATTTCAAAATTGTGGCCCATGGCGCCATTCAAGGCCGAGTAGTACAATGTTTTTCCGGTTCCATTTGCTCTGAGGATGTTGAGGATACTCCATCCCTTCTCTCAGAGATGAATATGCTTTTTCTTCTTCTAGCCTTTGTTTAAATAGACAGGATCTACAACGCAGTAGGTAGATTGAATTCAGACTTCCCTTCTCCTAAACCGGTTGCCCGCAAACGCTATAGCACCAGTAATGTGCTGTCATTTTACCCATAGCTGGGGGAGAAAAGTTGGATTTTTTTTCATAGGGGTATTATCATGTAACTTAAACTTCGAATTCGAACTCGGCTCTCCGATTCATCAACCCGAGCTGCTAACTATTACTTCAACGTATTTTGTTTAAACATACTTAAACATACGATCTTCTATGATGAAATATATTTTTATTTAATGTTTGCATTAAAATGGCTTCTAAAATTTTGAGTCTTTCTTTGCAATGAATTCTGTTTACTGATATAATATTTTGGTGATATTTTTTTAAAATGTGCCTCATTTAAATATCATTGTGTTTGCTTGTGATTTCTTGATCTACATATTCACAAACTTTACTTTTATGCATCTGCATTAGTGGGAATATAATTCAAACTCCAGCAAGAGAGTTGATCTTAATTATATACGCCGTGTTCCTTGCAGATTATTTTCATTTCTGTTTGATCTTTCAATTCTTTTTCCTTTTCTGACAGACTAGCACAACTGCATACAAGTATACATGGAATAGATTTGCCTCGAAGAGATACCAACCTATAACGTTATCGCCTTCTTCTTGTAATATGGATTGTTTATCATTTTTTTCCTGTTTCAAAACCATTTTAACAATTCTCTTGGAATTTCACCCGATTTTTCCCATTTTTTTAATTATATTATATCTATTTTGTTTTCATCGTTTCTTTTTTTTTATTCTTTCTACATAATCTCACTTTTACTTAGAAAAAAATTTAAAGTTTCATAATATAATTATTTTAGTTAGATTTTAACTTCACTTTTCAATTTCATTTGCATGATTTGATTTTTTTAATAAATCAAAAACACTCATACATCTATATAAATTTATATATGGGTAAGTCGAGGATTATGCAGTAATATATTAACATTATAAAATATGCGAGAAGGGATGGAAATATGGAAATGATTAGACGAGAGATCTTTGTCAGACTGAGAACATATCCAGACAAAGGATGACTCCGAATACGTACCCAATGATATCTGCCAATACGTTGTGGTCCAGCGTATCACAAGCTCCATTAAGAGTGTCGTGAAACGCGAGAATGGCGTATGCATTAAAGATGTTTGGTATTGACATTTATCACAACTAAACCTCCCGCTGCTGTCATGGGCCTATCCCTAATGCAAGATCCAGGAGGGGACGTTGAGAGGGTTGGCAACCCATTTACTTACATCCAGCTATAATCCCACCATGGCATGGATAACCATATATATATATATATATATATATATATATATATATATATATATATATATATATATATATATATATATATGTATGTATTTGCAATGCGTATATTTCGGAGGCATATTTTCATTAAGGTTTCGTTAAATAATTTAAACACGTTCTGTCTACTTATTTTCGATTGCATCCTATCATATTCTCAAATAACCTTTTTTGTGCAGTTGTTAAAAGACGAGAGGAAAACGCCGTTTTGATTCATATTGTATTCAGAAATATTCTCGTTGAAAATACCTCTATACATTTCCACGAAAGGAATAAACACAGACTAAAAATTCTCGAATATATTTATATAAAAAATTGAAACAAAACATCAATAAAAGTAATGACAAATACTCCACCAACATTTTAAAATGTGTCCAATAGATAGTCTTTAAATGTTAGTGCTTATCATTAATAGTTTTTCCTTTATCTAGCAACCACTCAAGTCCGGAAAATTTTTCCACAGCATACCTAGTAAACTCCCTTTAAACAGTGTCTGTCAACCAAGGCATCGAACAGCGTTCCTGACTCCACATATAAAATAGTAATCTTTGGATGACCACAACAATTTGTGTCCTTCACAACCATGAACAATAAATTCTTACTGTATATTAACAATACTCTGATGAAGAATTTATGCTAAGTCGAAAGTACTCGGAATAAATAAAATATGAGCCAACACAGTGTTTCCTCGCGTCTTTTAACAATCGCACAAAAAGCTTATACGTGAATATGAAAGGATCCTATCGAAAATAAGTAGAAAGAACATGTCTAAATTATTTAAAGAAACCTGTCTTAATATATATATATATATATATATATATATATATATATATATATGTATGTATGTATGTATGTATATGTATATAAGTTAAAGATCAAATGCAGATCAAATATGGATCTGGATCCAAGTGTATGATCAAATAAAGAACAAATAGGAAACGTACATCAATCTAACATTTTTCAGCTGTATTAAAGCTTCTTCATAGATTCCGAGAAATCAGACAAAAAGACAGAAAATCTGGTATTTTTCAATTTTGTTTCAGTCAGTTCTCATTGATCAGTCACTTGTCACGTGCATTAAAACCGTACGTAATTCTATGTGTATGTAAGTGTGTGAAGACGCTTCTATGTCTAAGCGGGCATCGGATTAATATTATTATTTGATTGTACTCTCTGTTTCTTCCACTCTCAGTAACATCTCGATTCTTAGTGGTTTTTCCGCGCCTTGCTTGCGTGAAATGATGACAAATATCCTGAATATGACCCAAACCGATCGCTGCTCTAATGACATCGGTGAAAGTGGTCGTCTCAAAGAAAAAAAAGACAAGTAAAAAGAAATGAATGAAAAACGAAATCCTTGACTTACTGGAAAAGAGACAGCTAGCAATGACAAAGAATAGTGCAAAATACAGACTAGTAAACCCAAATATTAGGAAGAAATGCAGGTAATCAAAAGAGGAATGTCTCAACGAAAGTGAGATATTAAAAAAGGGCATTGTAGATACGGCAGTGCGAAGTATTGAATAAATATATGCGTTTGGAGAAGCGATTTAAAATCTCTTACTGTGCCTACGTATCTGTGTGATTTTCTTATGGAAATACACTGTTGGATAATTTTAAAGTGTGCCCACTGCGTTTGTATGTAAACATGAGAACTTATTTCATATACACACACAAATATATATATATATATATATATATATATATATATATATATATATATTACGTATACATATGACGTATGTCAAAGGGTGTATAATATGCTCGCGTGCATTATTTGTAAGTAAAGTACTAAGAAAGATAACATCTCGCCTAAGCACTTTCCTTCATGTTGATCAGCAGCAGGTGCTTTCCTTGCCAGTCACCACGAAAGGCTACTCTTTGCTTGCCCGTCCCCAGAGATCTAACACGAAACGGGGCCTACCACTTCCTAAGTCACCAACCTACTTTTTCCTCCCCTGTGTTCTATTTGTTTATTTATGCTGGGTGGTGATAGCAGTGGTGGTTAAAATGCTTACTCGCAGACAGAAAAACACGGCCCGAAAGTGGAACCGGTGGTCGTAAAAAAAAAGTACAAAAAAAAACAAAACAAAAAAATCAGACTGACAACAACGTCAAAACGGTACCCTCTCCCCCCACAAAAAATGACCTTCATTCAAATGCTTCATTAATTATTCTTTTTGTACTAAAATAAGTCAAAATTGAAATGAATCATAAAAGAGATGAGGCATGAACAGTCTTCAAATAAGTTTTTTGTCTTATTCGGTATTCACTTCGAGGTACTTGTCGTTGAGATAAAATCATTCAGGTCTTGACAACTATTATGTATGAAGTGAGTTCAAATCTTACAGAGCCTGCTAAAACTCCGATCTCCTGTTGCATTTAGAAAATATTTAAGAGGAGAAGCCGAAGAAAGAGAAATATTTTTATCTAAGACTACAGTTCCACAGTAATTTTATGAAAACGACAGGATGGGAACCAATGAATAATATAAAAAAGTGATAAGGGTAGACTTGAGATGATTATTTTTATGAAAAAGTTTTTAAGAGAAAAATATTTTCTTTAAATTGAACCAACTTTAATTCTAAATGTTCCCGCACCTTTACCAATTTTAAATATATTTTATAGGATTTTTATTATCGCTCATCATGTGTTTCCCCACTTTCGGTACTCTTTTCTTTTTAAGGGAATGTTTTTTCAAAACGTAGGCGATCATGGCTCTCCACTTCCTTCTAAACATTGTACCTCTCAAAAAGTTTTGTCCCTTTGCTACTTCCCCCAGACCATATTCTGTCATCCACTTGCTTAAGCCCGCTAGGTATATCATGTTTTGCTTTCCCTTGTCTCTCTTTCCCTTTATTTCCCCTGTGAGTATCAGATTCTCCAGGCCCTTCTTTCTCATTACGTGTCCTAGAAATTTCAGCTGCCTCTTCCTTATGTTAAGTATAAGTCTCCTTGTCTGCATCCTCTCGAAAACCTCATCGTTGCTCACACGCTCGGTCCATGCTATCCTTAGCATATTTCTGTAGAATCACATCTCCGATGCCTCGAGTCTCATCTTCATCTTTGAGGAGACCGTCCAACATTCGCTGTTGTAAAAGAGGACAGATGCCACGCAGCAGCTCAGTACTCTTTTCTTTGTTACCAACGAAATCCTCCTGTCGCGTAATACCCTGCCTAGCTTTTGGAATGTGTCTTTGGCCATACCAATATGTCTTCGGATCTCAGCATCGTACTAACTGTCCTCCGTCAAAGCACATCCCAGATATTTCAATTTCCGCATCTGATTGATTTTAGTGTCCCCGACCTGTAAATCGCATTTCGTGATCATCCTTTCAATTTCTTTTAGTTCAGTAAATTCTACATTTGCGAAACGTTTACGTTAATAATCATGTTTTGTTTAGCATTTGATAGTTTATTAGAGTAAATGTTCTTCGGGATTTTCGAAATTTTACCCTTTTGATGGTCTTTAATCTCACTGGTTCGTCTGCATTTTGAAGCTTAATTTATAACATCTTAATAGTAAACTTTCAAACCCTCACTATTCCTCAATATGTTTTTCTTTTATTTGGCTAAGAGTAAAGACTGAGCTACGTGGACATCCATTTGAAATAATAATAATAATAATAATAATAATAATAATAATAATAATAATAATAATAATATTATTATTATTTTCTTACATTCAATCTGTTATGTGCCATACGTGATACATGCTTAGGCGATCATGTATCTTTCCAGGCAGATTGTTTCTCGCATTAGGTTGCCATTTCTTTCTGCGGTAGACCAGTTGCCATTCAAAAATCCGGTCTGTCCTACTATTTACCCATAGCTGTGGTGGGGGAGAAGAAGAGGATTCACACCTTTCCCAAGGGTATTAGCACGTAAGTGAATGTAATGGATTCGACTGGAATTCGAACTTGGCTCTCCGATTCCTCAATCCGTTATCCATTACTCCACCATGGTGTATACTCACTTCTTTTCCGCTCCCAACCAGGGACCTAAGGCCAGAAATGGCATCATGATATTTCCACTGAGCATTTTTTTGAGACTCCCACCCCATCAAAAAAAAAAAATCAAAACCTGAGATCACACACCTTTTACAGAGATAAAGCCCTTTGTAAGGTGCAGGCTGTACATATGAGTACACTTTTTTGTATTTCTTCTTTTCTTCTCCTTCTTCTTCTTATTATTATTATTAATATCTCCTCTGATTTCTGGTGCATACACATTTCTTTCCGTAAGATTTAAGATTACACACATTTCTCATAGCTAAAGCTCTTCGTAATGTGAGAGCTGTACTGGTGAATACCATATTTTGCATTTCTTTAAGGCTTGGGCTACTGGGAATCCATTTAATGAGTCTACTGCAATATTTTATAATCAATCCGATGGCTCCAACTCCAACTGGAATTATTTTTGTCCTCATATGTCAATATTTTTATTACTATTATTGTTTTATTTGGTGTCTGATGCATATTTGTTTCTTTCCCCTCCCGAGCAGAGACCTAAATTGCATCATAACATTTTCCACTGAACAGTTTTGAAAAAAAAAATCGCTCATATTTTACATAGATAAAACTCTTCATAATATGTAGGCTGTACTTGTGAGTACATTTTTTTTGTATTTCTTTAAGGCATGGGATAACATGAATCCCTTCAATGAATCTAATGGAACCTTTTCCAATCAATCCGAGGGCTCCAACCACAACTGGATTTATTGATCTTCCCATGTGCCACATTTTTTTAGATTTCCCCTTCAAGATCCTTGTAATTTGATAGTCTACAGGGACTGCCAAGTAAATAAGGAGGCACATTTTGTCTTTCCGGTCTCTAATCACGATATATGGGCGATTAGCTTTGATTGTTTTGTTTGTGTGTATTGTAAATTCCCATAAAATTGTTACAAATTCTATCTTCGTAACTGGGCCTTGGTGGCATTCATATCAATTTCTTTCATTTTCCTTTCCGTACAAGTTGCAGATTTTCCAGTGCAGATATTGGGTCACTCTATCATGACGAGTTTTATATTCAGTGGGTGCCAATACCGCACAATCTGATACAAAATGTTCAATGGTTTCTGTATATTTATCACAGAATCTGCATTTTGGGCTAACACAAGTTAATCAGTATCTGTGGTGATTATTATTATTATTATTATTATTATTATTATTATTATTATTATTATTATTATTATCTTTGATTTCTGTTGTGCACACATTTCGTTCCGGGTCCTAAACAGAGATTTAAGGTCAGAAATTGCATTATGATATTTTCCACTGCACATTTGTTTATAGAAATATTAAAAATAAAATAGTCTATAAACAAACACATTTTACATAGAGAAAGCCCTTCATAGGGTGTGAATTGTGAAATTGAGAACGATTCTTTTTATTTCCTTTAGGCATAGGCTGCCAGGGATTCTTTTAGTGAATTTATAAGGACCTATTATTATTACTATTATTATTATTATTATTATTATTATTATTATTATTATTATTATTATTATTATTATTATCTTTTATTTCCTGTTTAGTACAATCTCTTGTTGGTCCATTACACTAGACCTAGGGCAAAAGAAGTTAGTAAGTATCAGCAGAGATGCTGATGCTGAGTGATACTCAGTATGTACACTGTTTTTATTTTCTTTACATTCAATACTTTCCAATGAAAATGAGCAGTTCCACACAGAAAATTTCTAATCTCCCATAAACAGGGGCCACTTGGGACCTTGTTAATGTACTTGTTTGTAGATTTCTTGATCATATCCTGGCTTCTATGAGAGGTATGTTAGTAGTTTAGTGTCAAATTCTCTTTCAATTTCAACATTCTAATATAAACTTATGTTGAAATATTCTTTCACCACATGTTTTCTGATGTTACTGTTATATATATATATATATATATATATATATATATATATATATATATATATATATATATATATATATATGTATGTATGTATGTATGTATATACGAGGGTCATTCAATAAATAAGGTGAATTTTTCGGTAGAAGGACTTCTAATACAGATAGAAGCTTACTTTTTTTTTCAACGTAGTCTCCCAGCACTGTCACACACTTTTCCCATCTGTGCACAAGCTTCCGTATTCCCTCAGCATAAAAATCTTTGGACTGATGTCTCAGCCAGTCGCTTACAACACTTTTGATTTCATCGTCACTTTTAAACTTCGTGCCTCTCGTGAACGCTTTCAAGGGAGCAAACAGGCGAAAGTCTGAAGAGGCAAGGTCTGGGCTGTAAGGCGGATGAGGGAGCAGTTCTCAGCCCAGCTCGTTGATGGTCTGCACCGTTTGGGTTCCTGTGTGAGGCCTTGCGTTGTCATGATGCAAGATGACTCCTTATTACTGATGACCCCTGCCTTTGTTCTTTGTCTTTTTTGACCTGCTTCAGCAGTTCACAGTAGTTCTTCTGTCAGACTGAATGAGGACATTGACTGATTCGATCACCTCAGGAGACCGCACTTCTGTAGGCCTCCCAGGCCTGTCTTCATCCTCAACACTGCTAAACAATTTAGCCCTCTTGTATACATTTTTTTGGCTGAAACATGTGGCACCATAAACAGTTGACATTCTCCTATGAATTTCAACTGATTTGCACCCTTCAGCAACCAAAAACTTGATAACTGACCGCTGTCCAATCCTGGAGCATGCTTTTTGGTCGGCCATCTTTGTTAATCGCCAAAACTGCAAAAGGATTAAATCCATGTGAAAAAGAAGTAAAAAAAAAGAAAGAAAAGAAAGTAAGCTTCTATCTGTATTAGAAGTCCTTATACCGAAAAATCCGCCTTATTTATTGAATGACCCTCGTATATATGGAAATGCATTATTTGTTTGTAGTCTTTAATCACTCTGGTCCGTGAGCTTTAGTATATCTGTCAGTATAAATGGAAAACTAAACTGCTCTCTACTAATAATCTGGGAGACCACTTTCTGCCGCCCATCAGCACGACTGATGCTAACCTCCAGGAAAGACTATGCTGAATCCATTGCTAGATTAGTTCCTAAGAAAGTTGATTCACTGTGTCGTGCTAGACAATTTTTCTCCCCAGAATGTATCTTACATATCTATAAGTCTATCATTTGTTCATGATTAGAATACATATAGTCTGGTGCCCCTGCTATATATTTAGAGATCCTTGATAAAATCCAAAGAAGAATCTGCAATATTATTGGTCCTGATGTGGCGTCTCGGCTTCAATCACATTCCAACCGGCTTAAAGTTACATCCATCTGCTTTTTTTTAATAAATACTTTCATGGTAATTTTTCGGGTTAACTCACCGCTATGGTATCTAGACTTTATGAATTTAAACACAGTACTAGATTGGCGACGATGCCTCACAAATTTACAGTTGAATTGGCTAGATGTAACCATAAGTTATATGCAAAGAGTTCATTTCTTGCATTTCTCCATTGTGAAACTTTCTTTCAGTTCTATGCTTTCCAGCAAAATTCAAAAATTTAAATGTAATATTAATCGAACACTACTGTCCTCCTGATTACTCTTTTTTGTTCTCGCTCCTTCTTCCACACCCAGTAACCCCTTGCACCTTAGAACTTACAGTTTCATTTCGCAATTTCAACAGTGAAAGGATGAGAAGTAACTGCCAATCTAGTACTGCATTTACATTCGTGAATACAGATGGAAGTATATATATATATATATATATATATATATATATATATATATATATATGTGTGTGTGTGTGTGTGTGTGTGTGTGTGTGTGTGTGTGTGTGTGTGTGTGTGTGTGTGTGTGTGTGTAAAGAGGGAGAGAGGAATCGGAGAGCCGAGTTCGAATTCCAGTCGGTCCATTACATTCACTTTCGTGACTGGGTGGCAACTTGGATGGCGACCTGCCTAGGAGAAGGACAACTCTGAATTCAAAACCTGTGGATGGTCTTTTGGGGACGTTGTGGCACGTAGTGCACCAGATCTCTTTATTCGGCTCTTCAAAAAGTGTGGATGGTTCGTGTGTGTGTGTGTGCAAGTTTCGTTGAAAACGATTGCTGTGATTACGTATTTATAAAATTTTTGGTGTTCGTATATTTTTTTTCTATTCCGGACAAAAATTATTAAAAAACAAAAAAAAAATCACTCAATAATATCAACTATGAACACAGCCAGAATGTGCTGACCGTGTTTGTATATAAAATATTCGAAATTGTCTAGATCCATACATAAAACTATACATATGTTCAGTTAAAAGTAAAATAAAATTCATCATTGTTAATGGCTAAAAGTATAACCGAAAGCTTTTGGCTATATAAAACATTCCGCATTTTTTAAATATAATTTATGCCTTGAAAAGCCAAAAAAAAAAGATATAAGAAGACATGAAAAACGTAATCAAAGCATCACGTCAGTTTTTTTCAATGAAACCTCTGTAAAAGTGGCATTGCTGCCCAAATACACAATATATATATATATATATATATATATATATATATATATATATATATATATATATATGTCGCAAATCGATATATGTCTCCTTTAACCTGTTCTTTTATTGTCTTTTCCCCTTCCTTCATCTCACTGAAGATTTCTCGTTCTTATTCATTTCCAGTAACCCCTTGCGTCCTAATGCCATATATATATATATAGTCAACATAATCCTTATTTCAATATGATCTGATGTAAAAGTTTTTAACATGCGATGCGACCATTTGATCCCCCGCTTTGTTCGTATGTAAGATTTCTCCGTTAATCCTAATAAATTATCTTTATCGATAGTTACGCTGTCCAACACAACAGTGTAATATCAATGAAGTTTGTGGATCACTTTATCACAAACGACAATTATTTCGAAGCATATATTAGGTGCACATTCTGAAAAAGAATATTTAAAATCCACCGACCTTTCACCACTTAAAACTTATGAACATAATTACATATGAAAACGTACCAACCGGAGGCGTGAGATTTCCATGACATTTATAATAATTCATTTGATTAGTTGCTATAACTAATTGATCAGTTAAAGGAAAATTTCAAAATGACTACGACTCTATTATGTTACTCTCATTTCAGTTGCATTCCTTTCATGCCAACTGCATTTCATTAGTTTTGTCCCAACCAAAGATCTAAATTGAGAAATGTCATCATGACATTTTTACTAAGCATCTTTTTGGGAAAAAACACCTTATATCACACACATTTTACATACATATAACCCTTCATAAGTTGTGGGCTGTACTTGTGAGTAAAATCATTTGTATTTCTTTCAGGCATGGGCTACCAGGAATCACTTTAATGAGGCCACTGAAATCTTTTTCAATCAATCCGAGTGCTCCAAGTGTTGATGTCCCTCATGTGAATATTTTTGTGATTTTCATGTCGGGATTTATATTCACTTCATATTAACATTCTGCAACCTGATAAAAGATGGTTAGTTGTTTATGGATATTTATTTATCATAGAATCTGTATTTTGGGCTAACACAATTTTTCAGTCTGTGAGCTTGGTAATTTTTATTTAGCAAGCATTGGTTCTGTACAGCAAGAATAAAACCTTCGGTTTAGGCTTTTAACTCTGCACTACGTAGCCACTGATGGGTACGGTATTTGTCTACATGAGCTTTATCAGTATGGGCAGAGTATTGACCGTGAAGAAGTTTCTGTATCTAGTCGATTGCATTTGTCTTTGCTTCCTTTTTTAATATATTTGGAGCTTCACCAGGTTTATTATCTATTACTAGCATTTTTCACCCACTTAAAATGCTATTTTAAACTTGTTCGCTTCCTTTATTGCTGAATAGACTTTCTTACTTCTTTCATGTTCTTTGACACATATCACCATCCAATCTTCTGTAGTTTCCGTGTATATTTAAAGGCCGAGTTTTGTCATTTTGTAAGACAGTTCTAGTTGAACTAATAACATACGGACGATCAACATCACCCTAGGGATGATGCATGCGTTGGTAAGTGAGAAGTTTTCTCGTTTTGGCGTCCATTCGCTTAATATCAGCCATGGTCCAGTTAACGATTTTAAAAGTATATTGCACCACAGGGACAAACAACGAGTTTATGGCTGATATTCTGTTTTGTGAATTCAGCTTCGTATTCAGTACCAGACGCACCTGCACGTCTTACTTTCTCCTTCATTTTTTTATGCTGTATTCCATCTCATTTTCTTAATTCCTAAGCATCTATAGGTTTCTTCTTGTTCAGTTCCCTAATCTTTGAAACAAAATCTCGATCTATTGGGTTAGTTTCTGTAATTCTTGCTTTTTTTTTCTTGCACATTTATCTAATCAGAAATCAATACCTGTGTAGTCAGGGAAACATTTTATAACACTGAGGAAACCTTTCAACTTATTTCGGATCATCCATGTAGATCAGGTGATTGAACAATTTATTGTTTACTCTCTAACTAGAGCTATTATTGTTTAGTTCATGTGTAAGCGGATTAGGGACAAACAAAACAGACGGGGTGACAGGGAGTCTCTTTGAGAGATTCCTTGTTGGATATTCAGGCGATTGTAGGTGGCAGTGCCTTTGGTGAGATTTAGGTATAATCCGTTTTTCCATATTCCCATTCAGTGTTTAACGAAATCTAATATCACGGAGGAGACTTTGTACATTTCCAAAGTCTTAAATATCCGAGAGTGTGGCATACTCTCAAAGACATTACGGTAATTTATCCATGCTGTGCTGAGATTTCCATCACTTTTCCTACATTTTTCCAGGATCATTTTGTTTATCAATAGTTGATCTTTGCAAACATATGAACCTCTCCTGCACCCCTTCTGTTCCAGGAGAAGAATGTTTTCTTCGAGAAAAGTATAAGTACAGTTTGTATATTTGTACATGGTGGACAGACATGTTATTGACCTATAATTTTTCGGATTGTCAGTTTCACCCTTTTTTGACAGGAGATATGCAATACTTCCAGTGATCAAATCTAGGACTTCATTCGGGTTACTAATAAGCATTGATAATGTTTGTGTAAGGGTTTTATGGATTGATGACAGATGATAGAGCCCAAAATTAGTTAATTTGTCAGTTCCATGGTATTTTTATTTGAGGAATTCGTTAGGGTTTGCCTAATACTTATCACGGATATATTTTCTCATTCTTGTAAAGGTTTATCCATCGTTCGTTCTTCTTCCCATTTGATCCACTCTGCATTGGGTTTATATTCCTTTGGACAGCTCCAAATTTTCTCCCAAAATCTCCGCAATTTTCAGTAGATGGAGCTCTTTTGACATCTACAACTGTTTTTCCAATTTCCTTGTAAATTTTCCTAAGGTCCATTTGGAATATTTTATTTCAACAATAGAACATACAAAACTTCTCGTATTGTCTTATTCTCAGTGCCTTTAACTGCAGTTTATGATTCAGCATTTCTTTGATTGATGGGATTTCATTTAGTGATTTAATTTCATATTTCCGATTGATCTTCTTGCACTTGTTGAAATATCTGGGTTTCTTATATAGAAATCTCACATCTGATTTCCTTTATTTCTCGGGCAGACTCTCTTTGTCTGTTGTTAAATTTGTCAGTGTCTTGTCCCCAATTTCCTCAGCTGCTGTTAAAGCTGTTGCGTATAGGACATTGATAACTTCTATGATTTTTCACAGTGTTTTATGCGGTAACAGTGTTTCCAGTGCAGCGTTGTATATTTTTATCACAATGTGTGTATTATAATATGTCATATGTACTTCTGGGATCTAGTCTCTGTCTGACAATTGTGTCACTTCTGCTGATTATTGGATGACGTGGTTTTTTGCTTCGGGGATTTCACCACTGTGGTTTTCAAAATATTCTACCTTAATGTGGTTGGAGTCATCTTTAGTAACATCGTCTGGAATGCTGCAGGTTATATCACAGGTATATTCTTTGATTTCATTTTCTGGGAGGTTATTATTTCTGTTACAGTTTTTTGTGTATATATGTATATAACTAGGGGATTTATTTGCATAAAATACAAATTGTGGCACAAGGCCGAAAAGGGTAGGAGTAAAGGCTGGTCAACACTAACTATCTTATACCTAGCTAAACTGATTCACGACTCATTCATACATTACAATTTCCTCATTCACCACAAGAACTCATCCATCATCGTTCAATCCTCCATCCAAAAACGCCCCCCAATCCATAAAAATTTGATAATGATATAAATGATATACATAAAATTCTAATAATGATAGAATGAGAGGGGAGGGGAGATGAACCCAATAATCAACTAAACAGTAACACAAAAAGGAAACTAAACATAATTGATGTTATTAGGGACCGTCCAACCCACAAAACAGAAAAGCCGCTGTATTCTGCCCAGGGGACAAAATCAAGAGACTCTCTCGCTAAGGGAGTGGGAATAAGGATAAAACATTAGGCGGGAATGGGAAAATATAAAGCTGACCCAGTCGAGATAAAAGGAGGTCAAAACAATCTGGGGAGGTTGGGAATCTCGACTTGGATCATAACCAAAGGGCGGCCGGGATACAGGCCAGGAACAACACTTACTTACATTAACTAGGTACACTGAAGTTTGTCTAACCTAACCAAGGGGAGGGTTCCACAGGAAGCCACCCCGATGTGCAATAGGTTGACCTAGAAGAGAAAATCAAGGCTAGTCCCGGTCACATGAACCAAGCTCGCCTCTTTTACCCACCTTTCGCTAAAGACTGTCGAATGCAATCGTTTTCTCTCAGATCTAATCTTCATCTTGAGCTGATGCTCAAAGAATTGGATCAGATGCTGATGAGAAAGACGGTTGCCCCGCAAGATTTCTTCCTTTCGCGTCGTCCAAATCACCATTCGAGCCGTAGCCAGCAGCTTCAGAAACACCATCCGTTTCACCCCGGAATACGGGGGCGACACATTGTCACACGCGTATGCGCGATCCATGGACACAAGCTTTTCGGGAGCGAGACGAGCCGTCAGCTCGCCGACATGGTCCCATAAGGGGCGGACCCGGGAGCAATGGTAGAAGGCGTGCGAAGCCGTTTCTTCTAAACCAAGACCACACCGTTCACAAACCCCATAAGAAAGCCTTGTCGTTGAGAGGCAGCCGATTCCGAGCCAATCGCAAGGTAAGCGAAAACTCAGGGTTACTGAGGAAATCCGCCGCTGGCGCCCAAGACCAATAGGAGCGATACTCCTCCTCCGACAAGCCGAGCGTATCTCGTAGGGAATCCTTCGCAGGCCCCTCCACTAAACCACGATAGAAGACCTTTCTAGGCCGTGAAAGGTCACTGGACCGGGGAATGGCCTTCAAGGCCAACCGACACTCGCGAAGAAAATCCGACTCATCCTGGGGGTTACAACGGCGCTCAACCCTCGAGATAGGGGGACTAATGGTAAGGTTAGGAAGGCGTCCCTAACAATCCCCTCCAGAATCGGATCTCTTCCAGTCAATGCGCGGCGTAGGAAAGCCAACCTAGAGACACGGATGTGACTCAACAGGTGCGGCATTCCCAGCCCCCCATGACACGGACGTTTAGTGCAGACATGTCTGTCGACCCTATTGACGCGTCCCCTCCATAAAATGGAGGATAGCGATTGCTCGAGCGCCTTCCAATGGAAGAGAGGAAGTACGGACAATCGATAAAGAATCAGGGGGGAAATGTATATAGCACACACCTCCGCCCTGCCCTTCAAGTCTGACCGGCAGAATCGACCTTTGCTCGTACTTCAGACCAATTCTTCTCCAGCTGGAGGTCAGGCCCAAACCACACTCCAAGAATGCGGACAGGACCGTCCGTCCAACCGAAGCGGCTCGGAAGAGCGACCCCCTTCCAGGCACCTAACCGCAAGCCAGACGACTTGTCGCGGTTTATCTTGGCCCCTGTCACCTTCTCGTACCGATCAAGCGCCTTCTGTACCGCCTCGATGTCGCTGCGGGACGACACGAAAGCAGATACGTCATCGGCGTACGCGGAAACCCTGGCTCGAGACCCTCCAGGAACGGCAATTTCACGTAGGGCCGGACTGCCGGTCTCATCCTTCAGCCGGCGGAGGAGAGGCTCCAACGCCAAAGCATAAAGGAGAGGCGACAGCAGACAACTCTGACGAACCGACCTAGACAGCACGAATGCGTCCGACAACCTTCCGTTCACCTGTACCACAGCACTGGGGGAGCGATACAGGAGGCTAATCCAGCGGCAGAAGTTGGGTGCGAATCCAGCGGCCTGCAGGACAGTAGCAAGGTAGTGATGGTCGACCCTATCAAATGACTTGGACGGATCCAAATTGATCAGCGCGGCTTCTTCGTCGTCTTTTACACCCTCTATGATCGTGCGGATCAGATGCAGGTTGCTCTGAATTGTTCGGCCCTTCACAGAACAAGTCTGCTCAGGTCCCAACAGAGACTCGGCAACTGACAGCAAACGCTCCTGCAGGATCTTGGCCATAATCTTTAACTCTGTGTTTAGCAGAGTTATGGGCCTGTAATCGTCTAGCTTCCCCCGACCACCTTTGCCCTTTTTCAACAGAGTGATCACTCCCCTGGTGATCCGGTTGGGGATGGACCCCGACCGAAACCAGTTGTTGAACACTGCAGTCAAAATCGGAACAAAGATGTGCGACAGCCTCAAGTACAATTCATAGGGAAAACTATCCAGACCGGGCGACTTGCCTCTGCCGACCTTCAATACCGCGTAGACTTCGCCCTCCGTAATCTCTCCCTCGCAGCTAGCCGCTTCAGTCGGCGAAAGCCGAGGAAAGTCAGCCAAATAGCTACGAAACTCCTCCTCACGGAGACCAGGCTCCTTGGTAAACTGGCTCTCGAAATGGCGCCGAAACGCCTCGCACATGTCATCAGTAGCCCGAAGAATACGCCCCTCCGAGGATATGACCTCACGAATGTAAGGATCGCCACTTCGACGGACCTCTTCCTTGCGCAGATCTGCGCCCAAATTCACAGCTTCGGAAGACATCTTGCTTAACTTATGTCTAATTGCCTGGCCCATGTACCGCTCGCTATTCGAATGATCCAGGGCCTCCCTAGCTAAGGCTATCTCTAGGGGATCCCCCCAGCTACCGCCCGGGAAAAACTAGACTTAAGTGTCTTCACCTTATCAGCTCTATCTAGAGCGATCCGTTTGCTGAAATCTGTGGTAAAGGACCTAATCCTACACTTAAGTCGCTCCCACCACTTATTCCTGATAACCGCTCCCACTAGCTCCCGCTGCACTAGTCTAATTAGCTGCTCCTGGAAGTCCCGCCTGTCCAGTAAGGACAAATTGAACTTCCAGTACCCAGCCATTCTAGGCCTCTTGACTAACGCCACCCGGGCACAAACGAGTTTGTGATCCGAATAGCCTACCCAGTGGAACGTAGGGCAATCTAGTAGATCTATGTCGGCTCTTCTAACTAACATTCTGACAAGGTAGCTAACTACCTTGTCAAAAGGCCAGTTAAGAGCCCATGTCCACATTTTCCCCCCGGGATGATCGACCCAGTATCTATCGACGAGACCATAATCGTCGATCAGATCAACCAGGCTACGATCGCACCTTCTCCCGCTAGCTCCCCGCCCCCTGTCTAACTTGGGGTCCAGGATGGCATTCCAGTCCCACATTAAAACTAGGCGCGTTGAATCCACTAGGAACGGCCCAAAACGCCGAAAAAACGAGATCCGCTCCTCCCGGTCATTGGGCGCATAAACTGCAACGACTCAGAACGAACCACTTTTCACGGCAATATCGGCTACGATCAACCGGCCCTCGGCATCGGTATGCACAAGGTCCACCTTCGCATCAAGAGTACGACTGACAAGCAAAGAAACTCCTCTGGCAGAACGGTCCCCATATGCTGAATAGACGACAAAGTCATCCTCCAGCACACACGCATCGGAACTGCAAACAAAGTGGGTCTCTTCGATCGCGGCAACATCCACATCCAGGGACAGAAGGTCCCGGAGCAGGCGGGCAGCCTTACCCCGATCCCTTAAGCCCCTCACATTCAACGTCGCTATCTTAATTGTCATATTCTAGGCCTGTAAGAGAAAAAAGAGTAAGAGCAAAAACCTACTCACATACGGGGCGGATATCTGTGAGTGAAAGGACCCCGATGTATTGTCCCAGGCTTCCCGTGCCCGACTCTGTCGTCATACGACCATCTGGGACAATTCCACCGACGTCCATAGGGAACGTTAATTTGGCTGCCCTATATACAGAGGGATGGAGTAATACAGGGACCCTCCCTGCACAGAAATGGGAAAGTTTTTTTAAGGTCTTGTGAGCCAGTTTCAAAAATCCTAATCCCCAGGAATACCTCCTTGCATTCCTGAAGGAAAGGCCAAATTTTTAAATGCCCCCAGTGTCCCTAATAAAGGTAACATTACCAGGGGTTTTAGGGAAATTCCTGGGGTCTTCTACAGACTTGCCATCCACAGCAGTCAGTTTAAACAATAGACCTAGCCGGGCCTTCATATGCGCCGACAAGTCCTTCTCCAGTTCTTTCCTGTCCACCTTGCAGATAGAGTCGGAAAATATTTTTTCTTTTTCTTTCTTTTTCTTTCTTTCTCTGGGGAGGGCGGGGTAGATGTGTGAGGTAGAGAAAAAGAGTGAGGTGGGGTGGAAATAGAAGCAAATGCGGAGATGGGCGGAGCGGGGATTGAAGCACGGGAAGGGGAGGAAGGAAGGAAGGTTTAGGGGACCCAGGGACGGATCGTCGCCTGAATCTATCCAAGTCCTCATCCTTTCTATTAATGTGCTGTTGTCTTGGTTCAGTGTCTTCTTCCTCCTCCCTATTCCTCTTTAATGAAGAGACTCGGAGCTTGTTTTTCCTTTTGCGGCCCTTTCTGCTTTTGTGGCAGTTTCCTAGGACTTTTCTGCACCTGCCACTCCTTGGGCTGCTCCTGGGGTTGCCGTTGCTTTTTGGGGGACGACACATCTTGTTTTCTCGGCGAGGATGCACTTTCCTTCCTACGCCCTTTCACGGTCTTCCCCTCGTTATCGTGAGCCTTCTCCTTCGCCACTTCCGGAACTGCTGTTTTGGCTGCTGGAGTTGTTGCTATTGCCGCAGGGGGTGCTGGAGGCTGGGGGTTCTTGGCAGGACACACCTTTGCCATGTGTCCCAAAGTTCAGCATGACCAACAGTATGGTCTGCGTCCCTCTACTACCACCAACATGCGTCTATTTCTACATGTCAGTACATTTGGTAGGTCCCTGAATGACTCTCTCTTCATTGTTACTTGTAGAACTATGTCCCCAGTTTCAATACCTGCCTTACTTTTAATTGTGTCCATCTCCTCCACTAATCCATATTTGGAGAAGACGTCTCCCAACCTATCTTCGCTGATATCCACGGGCACTCTGTGGACGGTTATCTTCGTTCGCCTAGTGCCCATGTATTCGGTTTGGAGCCTCAATGTTGGAGTAGTTAGAGTGCTCCCTGCAAGTCCTTTTGCTTCCTCCTCGCTTCCAAGAAGCATCTCCCACATTGCATGGGATTTCCGGGCCAACACTTTCGGAGTAATTTTTAGCTTCCTCAAGGCATCCTCAATTGTCTCCCTACTGACCCCAACGAGCTTACGACTCTTTATGTCAAAGGTCAGAAGGGAGATTACTTTAACTTCAGTTGCCTCCAGGGCCTCCGGAATTGTCAGAAATTCATTTCCCTGGATAAATTTATCTAACTTCAGCCTCAGCTCTTCATAATAGGCTGCATCTTTTTTTGGTCCGATTTCCAGTCCAGGCCGTTTTTCCATTCGGTGACTTCTCTGGTGTTGACACAGTCGATTCATTGTCGTTTAAATTGTCCGCCATGGTGGAATTTTCTTCTACCATGGCTTAAAATTGTAACTGCGCCTTAAATGGTTTGTTTTTACCACGAGAAACAAAGAAAAGTCAAAACAAAAAAAAGGTGGGGTGGGGGGAAAGAAACCAAATACAAAATATGTCAACTAAAAGTCAATAAAATTAAATAAAACTGAAACAAAAAAGCACAACAAAGGATTAAAAAGGAAACCAAATCAAAAACAAATGTAAAATGCAATGAAAAACTGAAACAAAACTGAAACTTTCAACAAAATAACGAAAATAACTTATCTAATACTTGAAAGACTTTGGCGAAGGTGATGTAGCACAATACAATAGTATACAATAGAATACTCCACACTACGAGAGAGGGGATATATGTATATAACTAGGTTATTTATTATGTAAAAAAATACATAATTGTTGCACATGCCCGAAAAGGAGAGGGGTAGAGGCTGGTCCAAACTAACTATCCTATACCTAGCTAATCAGATTCACATATATGTATATAACTAGTAAGCGAGTCAAAATGACTTAACTCCCTATACAGTCCACCAATAGAAGGTTAACCAATCAGAAGCCGCAGAACATTCTATCCGCCGTGTATAAAGGCTGCCATTTTTGTTTACCCTAGCCGAAGGACCAGTGCCAGGAGATAGTCTCACTTTCTTCTGACCGGAGGCGGCTCGATTTTTGTAATCCTATTCTTTATATTGCAGACCGACGAACTTTTTCGGCCCACGAGGATCTTCCTTAATATTTGACGAACTGTTTATTGCTTAATTGACGAACTTTCTTTGCCCCACCAAGTTTTTTTCGGGTTAAGTTAAGTTATTGCCTAAGTTTTCCTTTTTTCTTTCTTCCATTTCTTTTGTTTGATTTATTTTTTTATCTGGACTTCGGCCCACATTTTTATTTATTTTTAGTCCGATTTGACAAAGTCTTACCGGACGACTGCTTTTTTATTTCTGTTTATTTCTTTTCAGTTTTTCGTTTTAAAACAATAAGTAACGTTTAGGAAAAAAGAAAGAGAAAGCTTTGGTTTTATTTTTAGTTTATACCCTCCCTCGTCTTTATTTAATTAGCGACTTCGGTTAAAATCTTTTTTGAATTGACTAGTTTGTTTTTTCTTTTGGCATCTAATTTATTTCTTTAGCAGCTAGGGACGCAAACCTTTATTTTTAATTTGGTTTGACAAGTGTCAAACCAGATTTTTTTTTTATTTTATTTTTCTTGCTGTATATTATATTTGAATTTATTTGACCAAAAAAGAGAGGAGTTACTATTATTCTTTCTTTTCTTTTATTCTCGGCAGACTTTGGGCGCCATTTTGATTTTTTTTCTTACCGGACTATTTATTTTATATTCTTTGTTTTCAGTTTTTAGTTTGTCTTTTATTTTTATTTATTGGGTTAACTTTTAGTTTTCCTAGTTTATTTATTTAATAGCGTTTGTTTTAAAGTTTTATTGGTTTTGTTTTTGTAATTTTTAATTTCCTGGTATATCCAGGCTTTACTTTATTTGTTTATTTTCTAATTGTTTTGCCCTTCTCCCAACTCCTTTCCCCATTGTTAGACAAAATATATACATAGACTCGCAGGTGGAAGTCTCCACGAACTTTCAATATGGCCGACGAAGAAAGTCGGCCATGTGTTAAAAAAGAACTCTTTGGGGCGGCTGCTAAGGCCGACCCACCGGATAAATCGAAATCCAAGAAACGGGCAAATGCTGCCCCTAATATACAAGTCCAACCTAATGTGAAGGAGGCTAGTAGCACTAACAAAGGAGAGACCAGGCAGGTCTCAAGCCAAGTTTCAACTGACAGGGTTCCGAAGGAGGCACAAACTAAAAAGACAGCCGAGGAATTGCCCTCTTGCTGGAAGTCCCCCCCCCAAGTTGCATAGTGAACATGGCGGATTTCTTGGAAAAGGCGACGAGATATGCTCATCTTGTAAATAAAGATGGGCTCCTTGAAGGCGTCCAAGAGCTCAATGTGTTCTCAAAGAGAATGGTGTCGGTTTTCGTGGTGGACAAGCGAACTCGCAAAATTTGTCGCTCCACGAAAGACATAGTGATTAAATCACTTTTGTCCCTGGGGATGAAACCCCAAAGAATCATTAAAGGTGCTGGGTTCTTCATGTGGGACATTTTGCTGCCCACGCCAGAAGATTGCCTAGCAATGACGAAAAAATAAAGGGCCTGATTCTAAGGACGGAATATGAGGGTCGGCGAAGGACCAGGGTGGCCGTTTTTTGAGGTCCCTCCTCAAATTTCGGGGGAGCACCTGTCTGCATTTTTTATGCAGTTCGGCCAGATTTTAGGGGCTCTCTCCGACAATTTGAACGGGGGATGGACTTTCGATATTATGTTAGACCAGAAGGCCTTCAAGTCCATCCCCAACTGTTTGGATTTAGGCGACCGGAAAATGCCGGTCATTGTGACCGGTAGGAAACCTACTTGCTGGAGGTGTGGAGAGACTGGTCCCCTTCCTCCTCCTGCCCAGGGAAGAATGCCCCTGGAGTTCCGGTCGTAGGCGACCAAAATCCCCCTTTGGCTGAGACTCTTAAATCCGCGGCGCCTGTAGTGGGCCTAACTGCGAGGCGGACCGGTGGGGAAAATCCCTCGTTTGGGTCCTTACCCACATTACCCCCAAAACCGAAGCCTACCACAAGTGTGGACAAGGAAAAGGAAGAGGGGGAATGGCGCCTCGTAGTTAGAGACAAAAAGAAGATCCAAGCAGCGGGGCCTCTGTCCCATCATGACCCCAGGGATATTAACACCTACAGCCCCATTCCCTCTACCAGCTCTGAGGGCGACGCCTCGGCGTTTTATGAAGAAAATGCATCAAGTAACCAAAAACTGAAAGAACCTAGCTGGAAAAAAATCCTAGACATAAAAAAGTTGAAGGAGAAATTGGACAAAACGCGGGCTAAAAATCAGAAATCGCTGGGGACACAGGGACCTCTATCCTCTGCCCCGTCTTCCCCTTCATGAACTAAAAAGTCATTCACAAAACCACCTCCGCCAAAATCAGTGAAAAACTCTCGAGCTAAAGCTTATCATTCATCAAAACCTTCCCCTGTTAAAACTCCTTCCGGCATGACACCATCAACCACTCCTAGAGATACTCCTATTCAAACACCCATTCAACCTCCTCAGAAGAAAAGAAATAGAAGCCCCGATACACAACCAGCTACTGACAAGAAAAAAAAGAAAATTAAGCCACCTTATCTCCCAGGGGAAGACGTCAGCCGCGTATCCCGAGAACAGGCAGAAAGGGTCTTCGGGCAAACAAAAAACCCGAAGCCCTTAAAAATTTTATGGAATTTCCGGCACATCAATGGCGTTTATGTGGAGGTGCCGGAAAATTTTAAGAAGGCCCGAACATTGCTGACCGTTGTAAGAACTGGCCCGGGTACGCGGGAGATTTGGGGCATGATAGAGGAGGCAAAGGCATCCTTGAAAGTGGTGCCCCCAGCAGACGTAATATTGGAAGAGCATCTGAACAAATCTAAACAATGTAAAGGGAAGGTCCCTCTTTTTGTTCACCCATCCCTTTATAGGGCGCTTAAGCTGACATATCCTGCGGACATCGGCGGATTGTCTCAGGATGATACCCTCGATACTGAGATGGCGTCTGGTTCTATGGGACAGGCTGTCAGTGTCCTCACCCCAGCCATGTTCTATCCTGAAGGACAACCCGAATCGATTTGACAATGGCGCTCTGGTTAGCCTGAGGTCCGAGTCTAGTGACCTTCAGCGCCTCGGGGTGAATGTATGTTGTTTGCAAGAGACCCGGTTCTCTTCTCATGACCGTGAGGACGTACTGTCTAAGGGGTTCGCTCTTTATTCAGCATGTTTTGATGGTCGTTCGAGGGGTGTCTCTTGGCTAGTGAGCAGGTCTTTTAAGGCTGCATGTACCCTTGTCTTCGCAGATCCGGCGGGCAGACTTTGCGTGCTGGATGTTACCATAAAGGATAAGGTTCTACGTCTCATTCGGGTTTATGCGCCCAATATCCATGCCGAGCAGCCTACTTTGTTTCGGCAGATCGCGGCGTTCTTGACGACGTCTCGTCGGGTAGTTTTGGCGGGGGATTGGAATGCCGTTCTTGACCCCGGACGTGAAACCATTTCGGGACTTTATCGATGAGTTTGATCTTGTCGATAAGTACCGGAATGAACACCCTCGGGAGGTAGCATGGACTTGGACAACTAGTGGCAACTCGGTTCCTGTGACGCTTGCGAGCTACCTCGACCGAGTCTTAGTTGATCGGGCTGTGAAATCCCGTGTTAGTGGGGATATAGCTTTAGCTAAGGCAGAGTTGTCCTCCTTGCTTATCAAGAAGATCAAGCTCTGGTAGTTAGGGCTAGGTTAAAAAGAATGTCTTCTGAGGTGACGAATATGGCCGCTGAACTGCGTGCAGAGGAAAATCGGAACGCGCCTAGGCGACATATAGCGTGCGTCACATTGCCGGATAAGCGGACCGTGACTACAATTGCGGGCATATGTGAGGTCTTTCGGGATTACTTTCAGGATCTTTTCACCAGGGAGCCCGCTCTGAGCTCTGCTCAGTTCGACGCCTATTTAGCTGACTTTCCCTGCCTCGAGGCAGCTGAAGCGGCTAGGTGCGAGGGTCCAATTACAGAGTCGGAAATCTGGGAAGTGCTGAAGCAGGTTGGCCTGGATAAGTCTCCGGGATTAGATGGTCTTCCCTACGAAGTGTACTTGAGGTTGTCGCACGTTTTTGTTTCTTTGCTGGAACTGATTTTCAACCACTGGATGAAGCAGGGGTCTATACCTCAACGCTTCACCAGGGGTGTGATCAAGTTGCTGCGTAAGAACAAGAACGGTGGGGATGGGTTAGGGAACTTTCGCCCTTTAACCATGTTAAACACTGAGTTAAAGATCTTAGCCAACCGTTTGCAGCTTGTCCTGTCTAGTCTGATTGGCCCTGAACAGACTTGTGCTGTGAAGGGCAGGACTATTCAGGATAACCTTCATATGGTACGCTTGATCTTAGAACAAGTCGACAGTGAAACCGCGCTGATTAATTTAGATCAGTCCAAGGCCTTCGATAGGGTTGACCATCGCTTTCTGGAGGCTGTCCTTTCGGCCGCCCGTTTCAGAGCCGACTTTCGCTCCTGGATCCGACTTTTGTATGCGACCCCCGGTGCGCTGGTGGAAGTGAATGGAGTAAGATCGAAGCCTTCCGTATTGTCTCGCTCCATTCGTCAAGGTTGTCCGCTCTCGCCTTTGCTTTACGTTCTTGCGTTGGAACCATTCCTTCGCAAGTTAAAGGCGAATCCGGTCCTGCGCGGAATTTCCCTGCCTGGGGCCTCCACCTCAGCCAGGTATTCTGCCTATGCTGACGACGTTTCGGTTCTTGTGTCGAGCAGAGATCAGTGGGTATGAGATGGTGACAGGGGCCAAGATCAACCGCGATAAGTCTGTGGGCTTGCGGTTGGATGAGTGGAAGGGAGTTTCTTGTCCCGGACCTTTCCTCTGAACGGATGGGCCGATCAAGATACTCGGCGTCTGGTTCGGTCCTTATCTACAGTTGGAAATGAAATGGTCGGCGGTACAAGGGAAGGCCGAGATCGCGGTTAATCTGTGGTCTCGGAGGAGACTTTTCTTGAAGGGAAGGGCGGAAGTATTTGTTTCACACATCTATCCGATTCTCCTGTACCGACTCTGTACTTCCACTCCCGTATGCCAGAATCATTTTATTAGTACGGACCTTGTTCTCTTTCTTGTGGAGAGACAAGGCCCCTATGGTATCTCGCGAGATCTGTTGCCTTCATCCCTCTGAGTGCGGTCTGGTTATGCCTAGCATTGAGATTCGTCAACATATGCTTCGCATTACCTTTCTCGACCGAATGTGTCGCGGTTCGGATGAGGTGGGCACTTTCTGGAAAGAAGACGTCCGAAAACATTTCCCATCACAGAGAAGTGTGCACTCGTGCGAGGAGGAGGCCGGCCGTACACTCCGAGCCGAGTGCTCCTTCTACCGCGAATGTCGTCGTGCTCTGAAACTCCTCTTACGGACGTCGGATGGCCTCTCCGACGCCCTGGCGTTGTCTCGTAAGGCATTGTATCGTCTGTTAGTTAGGGGGCCATTCAAGATGATCTGATTGATGAACTCGGTCTTACGAAGCGGGAGGCTCGCTCGATATGGCCTTGGGCGCCTGGGTTGAAATGTCTCTATAATGATGTGGCATCACTCACCTGACTGATGATTCGTGGGGCCCTCTGGGTCGGTAAGAGACTTTGTTCATCAGGCTTGGAGAAATATCCAAACTGTCGTCGCTGTACTGGGGAAGTCGAGACCATTGGTCACGCCTTTTTTCAGTGCAAGACGGTAGTGCCGTTGTGCGGGTTTTTTGAAGGCCTCATGGTTCGCATGCTGCAGGGAAAGTTTTTTGTCCTGGAAGCCAATTCTGTTTGTAGCAATGTGGTGCCGCAATTAACGAAGGCTGAACACTATGTGTTCTGTTGCTTACTAGGGGTTATGAGAGTCGTGATTTGGACGACGCGTCAGAAGGAATTCTATGATGGCGAGAAGTTCACCTCTTCCCAACTGATCTTGTTCTTTAAGCATCAGCTTAAAGTCAAGATTAGGACGGAAAGGCGGCGGCTCCCTTCATCAGAATTTGGCAAAAGGTGGGTAAATCTTGCGCGAATGTGTAGAGTGAAAGGGGCTGACTTAGAGTGGCATTTGGATATCGGTTAGGCTCAGGATTTTGTCCTATCAGGGTTGAACAGAGGCAACCCACCCCGATATTTGGTTAGTTTAGGTTTTTTATTTTGAATCTTTAGTTTCCTGTTTTCTGGTTAACTTAGCTAGGGTATGCATGCTGATTGGCTTTCTTTTATTTCTGTCCCTATTTCTTCTTTTGTTTAATGCCCCATCCCCTCCCTCGTTAGGTGGTCAGTGATGTCAGTTCTCTGGTGGATGCGGGGTGTCTTTCGTTTCGTGTGTGTCATTTTTCGTATTTGTTGTTGTGTATGAATGTGTGTGTGCCTGTGTGAATGCCTTGGAGGAATGAATGTTTTTCTTATTTTTCATAGTCCGGCATTGATTTCGTCCAGTGAACTGATGTTTCTGCCACATTTAGGGATTGTGGGGGTTTTTATTACTAACCCTATTTTGTTTTCTTTTATGTAAATAAGTTTAAATCATATTGTAAATAATCATTGGTTTTTTAAATTGTTGTTTCTCCCCCTCCACACACACACAGACTTGGAATTGTACATATGGGGACTAGTTAGGATCTCATAGAGAATTTGAGGCATTATGGTGGACGCAGTAAGAAAGGTAGGAGTGAATGTGTTGTTTTGGTGATAGGAATATTGTTGGTATGTTTGGGTCCGTGTCTGTGTCTAGCTAAGTTTAGAATTAAGACAGAAGAAGACCGTCCTTCCCCAACCCCCTTTTAGACCTCGTGCCATATCTTGTACATTTGTGCAAATAAATATTGAAGGACCAGTGCCAACTTGTCAGGCGAAGATGACAGAAGGAAGTACTACGTTCTGCTACTTTGCTGCGATATCCACTGCGAACCTGAACTACCCTTTCCTACTGTCTCCGAAATATTCACTGCTAACCTCTGGATTCTATACTCGAAGACGACCGTCATGAATTTGTAACAATTTCGTATTTCATTTATTTTAGTTTTTAGCTCATCTTCTGCCATTTTACTTATTTCGACTAAATACAAATCTGTTTTTGTACTCGGACTTTGTTTTCAATTCGCAGTGGAACTGGGCTAGAAATAAGAAGTTCCAGAGGAAAATGGGCAAAAAAGGAAGAGCTTTTTTTTATATTTCTTGGAGGTTAACCCCAGTGGAACAAATATAATTGCATGAAATCATAAAAAGATGAAAGTGCGGAGAAAGAGAGGTGTTCAGATGTGCAAGTACCGGTGAAATGGTGTGGCAAATGAATAAGTGCCTGTCGTTTTTTTGTGTTTGAAATATGGACATATTTTCCTTGACATAAAGGTGGGTAATAGCTTAACCGAAATTGCTCATTGATTTATCGACGGAGGTGCTGGAAATTTCTCGATTCCGACCAAAGATGTCTTTTCATAAACAAAAAAAAAATTGTTTGGTCAGTTGGTCATGTTTTCGAAAGTAGCTCGGGCCGAAAAATTTTCAGCACCCCCTCGTAGACAGATTCACAAATCCTCACTTGTGGTATTATGCTTCTGACATCAATTATGATTCAACGCAATACGATGCTGGGGGTCCGTGCAGCCATCTTGTTATAAGCGAAACATCATCGAGCGTAACACACTCAGGAATTACAATAAGAATCAGAATTTATGAAAATTTTACCAAAATGTGATCTTTTTTTTTCCTATATGCAAACAGTGACAATAGTAAAGGTTATGACATTGGTTGGTGTGTTCGGTATATGGAAGGTGTTTGGGATTTCTTTTGCTCGCTGATACAATGCAGAGTTTGTACGTCATACGGAACGTAACTAAATTTTATTACGAAAGTTTTCCAGAATTTGATACAAAATTTGGTTCAGGTTGATGGGTGACTGCAATGTCAAGGATGCAATGAGCATTTTCACAACATACAACACGCTGAGAGTTGATTATATAAAAAAGGACGCCGCTATCTTGAACATTTTTTTTTACTTGAAACGCCTGAAATCCTTGGAAAAATTCTCATTTTTAATAAAATATCGCAAAATATTTGCGACTCAAGAAAAACTTTGCCGTGTAATACTCGCACTTGTGTACTCTTGGTTGATGCTATATCAAAACCTGTGAAAAATGAACTATACATATATATATATATATATATATATATATATATATATATATATATATATATATATATATATATATTGTGTGTGTTTGTGTTTGGTAAACATGGTTAAGATTAATGACGCCTTATTCTGCGTCTAGTAAAATACAGTCATGTAGTGCGGAACTTTTGAAATAAGGTAAAAACTGAAATCATACTGGAATTTCACTTACGATTAAACAACCAAAAAACATAGTGACGATTACATTCTTACATGTCCAACATTCGTTTCCAGTTTTCATTGCTTTGGGTCAGGTAACTATGCACAATTGTCACAGTTTTGAATTCTGTGTTGTCCTTCTACTAGACAAGTCTCCATTAATAGTTAGCTTATAACTGGGGAGAGAATGGTATCTGCGCTGAAAGAAATGTAATGAACTCCGCTGGAATTTGATCTCAGCTGCCCGATTTGACATGGCGAGTCGTTATCCGTATCACACCAAGGCTGGACAACTCAAAATCAAGATGGGAATTATTTCGAATGTTTCTGTTCAAGGGACAATCTAGAGCGGCTTAGCAGGGCATAATTTAAGGGGGTGAAATTGAAGAGTTTTATCAGGAATAACAACCTGATTATATGAATACCTTTCTGTCGTAATGAACAAAATTGTATCCGGCTTTGTATATTTTTTTTTATTTTAAAGCAGAGCAAGTCTTCACTGGGTCATGTGTAACTTCTAAATATTAATCAAATATTAAAAACTTGTATGGTTAGGCAATTCATATATGAAGTTATGTACATATACAAAGACACACACAGAAGCACAAACACGCATATATATGTGTGTATGTGTTTGCGTGTGTGTATTGATATAACAGGAAACATACATAATTTCCGCCCTTTTGTAGCTAATAATATTTTTTTTCTTTTTGTTGTCGCAACTAAATCTTGTCAGCCACATATTTGTACATCTTTCAGTATTGTTTGCCTCTGCCCCTTTTGCCCGTCTCACTTTTCCTGTGAGTATGAAAATTTCCGAGCCCACTTTCCTTATTATATGACTTAGAAATTTCAACTGGCTTTTGATGTTAAGTTATAAGTATAATTTTCTTTCATTTTCTCTAAAACTTCGTCGTTCCTCACAAGTACAGTTCATGATATTCCCGGCATCATTCTGTAGTTATTGATACAACTATATAAAGTACCTTAGCGTGGTATGACATTCACCAAACAAATCTGGCTGTATATTACTACATAGCAAGGGTTTTTATATCGTAAAATCATCAATCATAACATAGAATCACGCACACACACATACAACTCTCTCTCTCTCTCTCTCTCTCTCTATATATATATATATATATATATATATATATATATAATATATATATATATATATATATATATATATATATATATATATATATATGGATTAGAAATCCCAAACTACCTCACTCAGACTTTTCTAATCTATGTATTTTATATGTTCTGTTATAATAAATACAGTGATCTCTTCTTGTGGATCAGTTTTAATATTTCATATTATTAGGATTCATTTGGATTATATACCTTCGGACTATTACCTATATATATATATATATATGTGTGTGTGTGTGCTTGTGTTCGTGTGTGTCACACATTTAGTACTGGTGCTGATAAAATATTGCTCGATATATAATAACAGAGCTGTAATTTATATTAATAATAAACATACCTCATCCAAAACATCGTCGTCAGGTGCGGATTGAAAATTGATCGTTGCATAATTTTAATATTGACATTTATACCGCAAATAACGACAGTTGAGCAGTCCATTTATTTAGAGGGGAGTATAATAATAATACAAAAAGTAATATTTACGTATATATATATATATATATATATATATATATATATATATATATATATATGGACTGCTTTCCTATTGTTATAATACGGTATAAATATAAAAAAAATATAAAAGCGAAAATGTCCAGAAAGCACTTTAGTTTATATACAGTAAATTTGAGTTCAGATTTTACAAAGTTTCATCGTTCTTGACAGATCTTCTGTTATCCCAATGCTGGATATATAATAACAAAGATAATTGAAACCAAGAACAAAAAAATCTCTAAATTTAAAATTCCCAGCGTCTTTCAGTCGTGCGCATGTATAGTCGCTTCAACGTAAACAAACTCAGTCTGAAAAACTCCTAAGGGACGAAACGCGTCGCATGATAGTTTTTTTTTGTTTTTTTTGTTTTTTTACATTTTGTTTTATATATATATATATATATATATATATATATATATATATATATATATATTTACATTTTGTTATATATATATATTTTACATTTTGTTATACATATATATATATATATATATATATGTATATATATATATATATATATATATATATATATATATATATATATATATATAACAAGGTAGCAGAGTCAATTGATCTAATTTTAAAATTAAAAGCTCTACATGTTGTTTATTTTATTTTTATTTTTTCACTCTTGTATTGAGCACTTTTAATACTACTATTTCTTGATTCAGTTCAACTCTGACCATTAAGCTTTTATGTATGTATTATGAATACACACACACACACACACACACACACACACACACACATATATATATATATATATATATATATATATATATATATATATATAACATAAAAATTTTCAGACACATTGGGTTGTATATTAATAGTTTTGGTTTTATTATTTCATTTAGGTTCCTCGACAAGTTTGCTAACTAGGTTCCTAACTATTACACCACGTCGAGAGAACATTACACAGAAAACATGTAAAAATCGCTACACAATTTCAATTGTTTCGATGGGTATCAATGGATCTCATCAGCTGATGGTAAATTACTGGCGAGTGAACGATTTATTTAGATTTGAAAGCAAAATACAATATCCTTTTACGAAAAAAAAAATGGAAAAATGTATGTAAGATTTGTGAGCTTTACTCTGATCAACTAATCAAATATGACCTATGTTAAATTTCAAGTATTAGATTTAGCGAAGATAAAAAATTTAAAAATTATTTAAAAAAAAAAGCCGGCAGAATCATATAATGTAATTGTACTCTATTTGTTCTCATCTTACTTGGATATATATATATATATATATATATATATATATATATATATATATATATATATATATATATATATATATGTGTGTGTGTGTGTGTGTGTGTGTGTGTGTGTGTGGAGAGAGTGAAAGAGAGATAAATAGACAGACAGATAGATAGATTCTTACTTTAGACACCATATATATAGTGGTGGGCCTGACTTTAGTTTCCTCTAAAAGTAGGGCACAGGTTTGAACACTGCCCCGGGACACATAATTTTGATTAAGACCCTCGAATGCGCAGTCCGACTGCCTTAAAAATTACAGTATTGAATAAGCTGGGATGACTGCTCAGACAGCAAAAGGTACCAGTAATTCCAAATATTTGCTGAGAACTAGACAACGCCAATGTTCAATGCAAAGCACAAAAAGTCACAATTGTCATGGGGAAATCTGAATGCTAGAGTAGGCAAGGGAAGAGATATTGAAATAGTTGGCACGATGGAAGCAGGAACTCGGAATGAACGCCGTGAAAATGGGCCCAATTGTGCACGTTGAAAGATCAGGTTGTTGTCAACACCTGGCTTCAAGCAAACCAAAGACATATATGGAGACTCGAAAAACCAGATTGACTAATAAGAAGAAAATAAGGAATGCAGTTTTACACTGTAAAACATACCTATATGCCGAGTGGAGGAGCGACCACCATCTCGTGATATGTAAACTTATAGGGAAACCACAGAAATTAAAGGCAACGCACACACGACTGCAATACGACTGAATGACTCGAATATAAAGGAGAAATATATGGTCAGTGTTATACACTGGACAAAATGAATAGGGAAACTCGAATTGTGGCACATTAAGAAAAACTTTAGTAACATCAGTAATCAGGATCATCACAAAGTAAGATTAAGAAAGAAAAAAGGTTGACAGATGAAATTCTCTAAATGATAAAAAGGAGACATAAACAATGCCAAGTTATGACACAGAATGTAGGATATTTCGCAAGAAATAGGAACAAATGCAAACTTACTGAAAGAGAATGGCTTAACGAAAAATGTGCTGAAATAGAAAAACTGAATTCCGCAGACAAAGCAGATGCATAAAAATATAAGAAATCTAACAGAACAAAAGAGATGCTCATCAACAGGACGCATAAAATACGAAATACTGATATTAGAGAAAGAAAATACTTCAACGATGGAATGAATAAATCGGAAAACTCTTCGACGACGAAAGAGAACATCCTACAATAGGTATAAATATTGAAGGACCAAAAATATTCAAATCTTAAGTGTAATCATCACTGGCCAATTTGAACAGGAAAAAATCATTAAGACAAGAGGAATTGTGATAAAGATGCTAGCAGTTTTCGATTGACAAAATTACATATATAATAAATGAAATATATGACAGTAGTGATATCCCGGAAAAACCTAAGTAGTTATGTCTACATAGCAATTCCTAAAATCTAGGCGCAAAGAAATGTGAACTCCATCAGACAATCTGTCTAATGTGCCATATAACAAAATTTATTGTCTGAAGTCTGATTAATAAAGCGCGTAGCATTATCAGACTGGTAAAAGGTCAAGAAGGGTGAGGGTTCGTTAAAGAGACTGGGAAAAATAATGCGATATTTATGCTCAGAGTGATATAAGAAAGAGAGATTTAAATGCAGAAGGATGAGTACCAGTGGTTTATCAGTCAGTCAGTTATGTGCCATGAGTGATACACGCTTAGACGATCATGTATCGAAAGATACATGAATGACGAGGCAGATTTTTCCCGCAGTAGGTTGCTATTTTTTCTGCGGTAGACCAATTGCCATACAAGGCTTTAGAACCTGGCCTGTCCCGCTATTTACCCATAGCTGTCGGGAGAAGAAGAGGATTCATACTTTTCCCAAGGGTATTATCACGTAATAAAATGTAATGGATTCGACTTGAATTCGAACTCGGCTCTCTGATTTCTCAATACAAACCGCTATCATTACTCCACTGTTCCTCCTATTTGTACATAGATAAAGTTAATTAAACTGTAATCGTCTCCGCTTTCTTATCATTTGACTTTCCAACATTTTTAAAATAATCTCCACTATGTACAAGCCCCAAGAGCCACTCAAAGTAGCTAGGGGGGGAGAAAAAGAGGATTTATACATTTCTTAATGACATTAGCACGTAAATGAATGTAATGGAATGTGTTTTATAGATTATACCAAAAGCGTTTGATAAAATAAATCAGAAAGAATTGTTGAAACTGTAAGGTAACCTTGACATATTTGGGAAGGATATTAGAATAATCCAGGACCTATACTGGCAGCAAACCGTCTGTATACGGATCGAAAATGAATTCAGTAAAAAAAATAGAAAGTCGTGTCAGACAATGATCTGGCTTCTCGACGCTTTTATTCAACCTATACAATGAGGTGATTCTGAAAGTATTAGTACTCCTGTCAGGATTCTTGGCTACAATCTTAACAACATACGATATGCAAATCACACAGTATTTATAGCAGAGACAGAAAAATATCGAGAAGCACTCCTGCAGATGGTTGTTAGAGAATTCGAGAAGAAAGGCTTGATCATGAATTGCAAGAAAATGGAATACATGGTTGTTAGCAAAAGAAACAGACAAACATGCACACTGCAAATCAGAGATACCAATTCAAACAAATAAAACTAATTTAAATATTTCGTAATTGTTTCAACAGAGGGCGGAATGTGAAACACCGAAATCCGAAGACGCGTAGGACTAGCGAAAAATGCCTTCCAAAAGCCAACCAAAGTAATAAGAAACAGAAAAAAAATCGTTAGAAACAAAAAAAAAAAAATATATATATATATATATAATGAGTACTGAACTGTTACGCAATATCACTTCTCCTCAATGAGAGTTAATACTGGTCTATCTTAGAGGTAAAGAAGCAAAAGCATTATGATTCTACAGAAGGATGCTGAAAATGTTATGGAAAGAACATGTGAGTAACAACGAAGTTTTAGAGAAAATGGAAAAGAAAAAAGACATATACGGAATATCCTACAATAGGTATAAATATTGAAGGACCAAAAATATTCAAATCTTAAGTGTAATCATCACTGGCCAATTTGAACAGGAAAAAATCATTAAGACCAGAGGAATTGTGATAAAGATGCTAGCAGTTTTTGATTGACAAAATTACATATATAATAAATGAAATATATGACAGTAGTGATATCCCGGAAAAACCTAAGTAGGGATGTCTACATAGCAATTCCTAAAATCTAGGCGCAAAGAAATGTGAACTCCATCAGACAATCTGTCTAATGTGCCATATAACAAAATTTATTATCTGAAGTCTGATTAATAAAGCGCGTAGCATTATCAGACTGGTAAAAGGTCAAGAAGGGTGAGGGTTCGTTAAAGAGACTGGGAAAAATAATGCGATATTTATGAAAAATATCGAGAAGCACTCCTGCAGATGGTTGTTAGAGAATTCGAGAAGAAAGGCTTGATCATGAATTGCAAGAAAATGGAATACATGGTTGTTAGCAAAAGAAACAGACAAACATGCACACTGCAAATCAGAGATACCAATTCAAACAAATAAAACTAATTTAAATATTTCGTAATTGTTTCAACAGAGGGCGGAATGTGAAACACCGAAATCCGAAGACGCGTAGGACTAGCGAAAAATGCCTTCCAAAAGCCAACCAAAGTAATAAGAAACAGAAAAAAAATCGTTAGAAACAAAAAAAATATATATATATATATATATAATGAGTACTGAACTGTTACGCAATATCACTTCTCCTCAATGAGAGTTAATACTGGTCTATCTTAGAGGTAAAGAAGCAAAAGCATTATGATTCTACAGAAGGATGCTGAAAATGTTATGGAAAGAACATGTGAGTAACAACGAAGTTTTAGAGAAAATGGAAAAGAAAAAAGACATATACGGAATATCCGAAAGAGACAGTAGAAATTTCTAGGGTTCTATTGAGAAAAGAGAACTGGGAAAATTTGATACACACAGGTGGGTCTGAGGGCAAATAGGAGAGAGGAAAACAACGCAAAACAACCTACCTAGTGAGATTGAGTAACTAGATGGAGGAGCAAGGTTTAGGAGAGAAAAAAAAAAGACGAAATTTATTAAAAAGAGGAAATTACGAAGAGACATGATCGCCAACGTCCTGAACAGGCACGGCACATATAATAATAAGAATTATTAATCATATTGATCGAAGTTAAAAAATCAGATCTAAATTTAGGTAATATTTTCATGCTGTTCTACGGGTTTATTGATTTAAACACGAATCTATATAAGTGGGTATATTTTCAAATATAGATATACATTCCCGGACACAGAGATAGACTTATATATATATATATATATATATATATATATATATATATATATATATATAGAGAGAGAGAGAGAGAGAGAGAGAGAGAGAGAGAGAGAGAAAGAGAGAGATCTTGAAAATATATTATTAATTGTAGCATTGTTGAACGACAAGCTCATTCTAAAAACAACTGTCAACTGCGTAAATGCGAAGCTCTTCAGTAAATTGAATGGAGCTCTTTGGCTGTTTGCCGCTTGTTTACGTTTGTAAAAACAATACGCTAGATTTGGCTGATTCATTCTGTCGAGTAAAGATGACTTAGTGGTAGAAGCTCTGACTGATACCAAATCGATTGGGTTTCGATCCGGGCATGAAGCATATATATATATATATATATATATATATATATTTGTTTCTGCTAGTCTCGATGAATTACTAAATTATAATTATTAAATCCTCCTAATAATTTCTATCACTTTATATCATTGCTTGAACCGGTTTTTAATGCTCAAATTTGAGCCGCTTGGTGATAGTAATCGTGGCTCCTGGGGACACAGTCCTATGGTTATAGAGAAACTCAGTGGAGTTCCACCATATACTATTGAGTTTGATTTGCTACCCGTTCGAGGCCTGTTGGAATAGTTGGTATGATGTTTGCTTGATAACATATCTGTCAGGGTTTCAATTCTCGGTAGTGGATGCGCACTGCTGATGAGTCCCAAACATAGGACGAAACGGCCGTCCAGTGCTTTCTGAATTCTGTTGAGATTTCTTCTAGACTCGATGAATTACTTAATTATAATTATGATATCCTCCTAATAATTTCTATCACACACACACACATATATATATTCATCCACAGCACATCAGTGTGGCTAGACATTAGATTGTTTCAAACCGGTATCGAAACACGACCGACTTGGCATCAGTCAGAAATCCTACCCCTAAGCTCTTGGCGCATGGCATAGAATGTGAAATTTTAACGTATTATATGCGGATATATACAGAAGCCAGAGGGCTCAATTTACTAATGAAGAGCGAATAGTTATATAATATACATATATAAACATATATAGTTATTTACCAATGCGTAAAACTGAGTGCATACACTAAACACACGCATCCCATTCCCGGCAAACTGTCAAAATGACAAAGGAGGGAATACTTAGTAAGGAATCACTCATTGTCTATCTTAAAGACAACTTGACCAACATGAGTACTAACTAAGATTAACGATAAAAAACAAATGCAAACTGCAGACAAATTTCACTCTCTTCAGAAACATTCATTCACTCCTGTAGTTCACTGGTACTAACAAGCAGGGATTTTTTTCTGATGATGGCTGTGCTTGCCGAAACTAGTCGTGGAACTGAATTTAAATAATAAAACAAAAACTTTAATATACAACTCAGTGTTTCTGAAATTTAAAATTTAATTTTTTTTTTAATTTTCAAGACGCACACACCTATCCACCTACACACACTCACACGCACACACACACATATATATATATACATATATATGCGCACACACACACACACATATATATATATGCAATTATATATATATTTATATATATATATGCAATTATATATATATATATATATGCAATTATATATATATATATATATATATATATATATATATATATATATATATATATATAATTGAATATGTCCATATGCCATGATATTTGTGTGTACTTATATTATTATATTTATAATTACTTAAATGGGAATTTTTGCAGTTGAACGTATATAAATTCTGTAGATGTTTTTTTTTTTTTGTCCATATGTTCTTTTATGTATATAGTATTTATTTTTATTTATTTAATTTTTTTTTAACTTTTATTCTTAATTATTTACAGTTAATTATATATTTTTTTTTTACTTTGTTTATTTTTTGTAAATCCAAACCTGATAATGGATATACTGGCTGAAACTTTTTGAGGAACCTAATTGAAATTATAAAACAAAAAAAATTATTTATATTTAGTCCAATGTGTCTGAAAGTTTTAATTTTTTCATAGTTTTTATTGTTCAAAAAACAACCACACACAAACACACACACACACACACACACATATATATATATATATATATATATATATATATATATATATATATTAGAGAGAAAGAGAGATATGAGCAAACTGAAATAGACAGATGCTGTACAAATATGCCGTACACACATACACACATACACATATATATATATATATATATATATATATAGCTTCGTAGCTAGTAAAATAGATAGATAGATAGATAGATAGATAGATAGATAGATAGATAGATAGATATGAACAGAATAAAATAGATAATATAAAAATGTGTCTTAGGTAGGTGCGAACATATTGAGAGAGTGAGAGAGAGAGTGAGAGAGATATATGAAAAGAGAATTGGGTGATAGAGAGAGATGGAGAGAGGATGAGGTGAGAGAGATGGAGAGAGAATGGGGATAGAGAGAGATGGAGAGAGAGTGGGGAGAGAGAAAGTGAGAGTAAATGTTCTGTATCGGAATGGTGTACGTGAGGCTCTGTGTAGAAATCAAAACTGAGTAGGAAAGCAAAGCAGGGGACAGTGAAAGTGATACGAGTGAGGGTCGGTTACAGAGAGACCACCCAGGAGACTGGAAATGTCAGAAAGTATAAGCAAGGAGAGAACGAAAGAGGCAACCCAGCAAAACAGTTAAAAAAAAAAGTAAATCATTTCTTCACCAACAATTGAAGTGCTTGATGACACACGTACAGAAAGAAAACAGCTCAGAACAACGCAACAACATAATCACATATTCTCTGTTAGTCAAAAAGAACTCGGAAAACGCACGTACACACACCGACACTCATACACACACACACACGCGCGCGCACACACACGCGCGCACACATACACAAACGCACGCTGGTACGCACGTCTATGTACATAAGTACGCACTCATGCAAAATATACATTAAAAGGTGTTTATATTAAAACTATAATATTGCTGTATATAAATCCGCAAAAATGAAAGTTTCTTTATGGAGCAGTGGTTTATTTCAGAGTCCTGAGTTTTTTCTATATGTTCGTCGTCTTGGGCCAGTGAAAGTTTAGTTTAGTCTTTAAAAAATACGTAATAAATTAGATAAAACACGTAGTTTTATATTTTGATATAAAATATTTTTTCTTTCAAGAGAAATTACTTTTTATACTAATTTTTACCCTATAAATGTCCCAAGAGACACTCATGCTAAAGCGTGATTGTGTGGTGTTTTATAAGCTTAATAGCTCCACGAACTTCACTTCTTGCCTATTCGCAAGTTCATAGGTCTATGCAGGAAATATTACGGCTAATCCTAAACTTGTAAACGTCCCGATTATAGTAATTGTGAGACCATCTGCCGGGAATCTGTTGAACAAAATAGTTTTTGGAAGAAATTTTCCGAATGAAACCTACTTACTAATGAAATACGAATGAATGATAGTGATTCACCCATGTCTACGTGACCTGTTCAAGTGATGTGATTTTGCTTTTTGGTAAAGCTATATGTAATTTCCTATTGGGTCTTTTGATGGATCATCTTTTTAAAAGATTGATTCGTTTGAAGCCATTTTTAATCATTGATTTGAAAATAAAAACGTTTCATACAAATGATGTTTTAACCATTTCTGAATGTGTTGGAAGCTATCCTTGATATCTATCTGAGAGTCTAGACATGATGAGACTAATTAAGATTCAAGTTTTAGATTAATTTTTGGTTCTGTAATGGACCCCTCGTGCAAGGTAACTAGTATTCAATTTTCTTATCAACTGTGTAATTATTTTATAACTAATCCATAAACATAGTTATTTGAACGGTTTAGAATTTATCATTTCCGGATTCTGATATTTTATGAAAGATTCAATATAGATTACATGACAGTTCTAATTCTAATTCAAGATCATGGTTTCCGATTTGGTAAAGTTTAGTCTGCCCTCCTTCTGGCAACACTGAGTATAGAATTTTTTTTTTTATTCAAGATCATTCTAATACCAAATATTATCTACGTGATCAGCCTGACCCCCACCATTGTTGGTAGACTGGCCTCTTGAAGAGAGAAATCAACAATATCTCATGGTCATGCTGTTTTCTGTTAGATTTTGTTTGGTATGTGACACCGTACAAATCGTCACCAGATTTGCTATACTTGCAGGTTTTTTTTAAGCAGAGTAAATGCATACACTTGTGACTATATTTCTTAATCATTACTACTGGTCGGTGTTCGCACTCAGGTAAATGCTAGGAATAACGTTTGTCTATTTTGGCAGGACTCCTTTTTTATGACCCATGACACTAACTAACCTAAACACAGTAAATATTTTAAGCTTATCTCATGGCTGACATATTTGAGAAATTTTCCACAGCTAACATCCGAGCCAACTTAACAGATTGGTACTACGTAATCTTCTTACGCTATGATTCTACCATTGAGCTGTAATAATCATGTCACTAAGGCAGTCCCGTTTATCATTACTTTTTTTTCATTAGATAAACGTTCAGTAGTTGCATCTGTATATCATATATGCCCATCAATATTTGCCTCATTCTCTTTTACTCTTTATTATTAGTAATAAAATTAAATCATTCACTTGTCATATATAAAGCAACTGAACGAATTTATTTTTTTATTATTATTTTTTATTGTACTGTCTCTTGATACTGAGTTCTTTGTTTGCAAGGACCGTTTGCTCCGAAAGCGTTGTCTTCCTTAATTGACACTGTCGATCGCATTTTCGGAAAGATAAATATTTTATCAAGATATGCATTCATCTCTCCTCCCTTCAGCTATGGGTAAATACCAAGACATACTTGGTCCTAGAAATTTGGGTGGAAACATGTCTAGGAGAATGACAACTCTGACTTTAAAAACTTCAACAATCGGTTAAACAGCCTAACCAGCCCGCAATTAGCCAAGCGTGATAAGCACAGCTACACCCCTGAAGACATGGTTCTTCCAACAAGATGAGTAGGACATGGATTGAACAGGATATGTCTTAATCTATTCAAACTGAGATACTTAAAAACAAAGAAAAAAACAACGACAACGTTTGAGCGTTTAGAGGTTGATTTTTTTTTTTAAGTCTGGAAGATGTTTCAGAAAAGGTAACTGGGGTGTCACGTCTGGAAATTTGTGAACACGCTTAATCGGAGACGGTTTTAACAGACTGTATTAGGCGACATGAAGATATTTCGAACCGGGCCCGACTTGCCCAGTTATGAGCTGTTTTTATCAATATTAGTAACCATATCGCGCTGACTCATCTGATATATTATGGTTTCATGTTGGGTAAACCGGATTTCACATATTTGTACAACAGTGTCACTTTTTTCGTATTGGTCTTTCACTTAATAATGATACATTTCCGCACACACGCAAACACACACAAACAGGCACACACACAAGCATACACACACACAAATACGCATACAAGCACACACAGACACAAACACGCACATACAAACACACACACATACAGATACATATATATGTTTTGAACAGTAAAAATATTAAAAAATTAAAAAATATATTGTTATTTAGGTCTATTATTTCAATTAGGTTCCTCATCTAGTTTCGGCCAGTATAGCCATCATCAGGAGAAAAAAAAATCCAACTTGTTAGTAGTAGTGAACCTCAAGAAAGAATGACTTTCTGAAGAAATTTAACATTATCTGTAGTTTTCACTTATTTTTCACTTGTTTTTTTTTTTTGTTAATTTTAGTCAGTCCTTGTGTTGGTCAAACGGCCTCTTTTAAGTTGTTTTTAAGATAGAGGCTGGGGAGATTCATGCAACTCAGAATTCCCTTCTTGGTCAATTTGACAGTTTTAGTGGTTGCTTGGAAGGGGATGTCTGCGCTAAGTGTATGTTATCTTTTAATTCTTTGGGAGTGTGTATCATATGTGTAAGTGTATATATTATTATGGATGTGTGCATAAGTCTGAGAACTTAGTATATATACCCAAAATATGGGAAATAACTAATGGATTAAAAATCCACAGTTCGAAGCATTTAATTTTTTAAAAAAGGGGCTCAATAGAAAATAGTGCAAAATATTATATTTTTATTAAAATTAAATTTTTATTTAAATTTCCCTAAGAAATCATTTTATAACCAGTTACCTCCCATCGCCTGAGGAAGTACAATCATGGTATTCAAACAAGAAAGCTTTTGTGTAGCGATTTCAAAATGTTTTAATTATAACCTCTTATAATAAATACATAATATAATATAATATATATATATATAAATATATATATATATATATATATTTCTCTGTGTGTGTGTGTGTGTGTGTGTGTGTGTGTGTGTGTGTGTGTGTGTGTGTATAAGTGGACACTGACGTTAACTTACCCAAGCAACAGCCTGGTTCATATTTAAACGCAAAGCTTCACTTTTAATTTATGGTATATTTATA
>OZ010572.1:144488939-144491439 GCA_963932145.1 Acanthosepion lycidas
TAGTCTGTATATATATATAATTTATTTTTTTTTTAATTTGTAGGTCTGATGAATTGGATCATTATTACGATTCCAATGTAATAATCTATAACCATGGAATATGACTCTTTTTATATTATATTGTTGCTCTGTCCTCGACTCTTTGAAATATATATGTTTATATACTGACCACTAATATTATATATATATATATATATATATATATATATATATATATATATATATATATATATATATATATATATATATGCGTCATTATCCAGCGGAATGTTAAACATTAAAATTTGTAAAAATTTCCTGTCAGTGTTTCAACAGTTAAACTGGTTACACACAATTCATATGAAAACTCTGGTTCTCGTTCGCTCACCGACGTTAAGCGGCGTGGTGCCATATCAGTATTTATGTGGGGAACTGCTTTGGAATAAAAAATATTGTAAGGAACCTCCTGCAACCTAAAATCATTTTCTGTTTAAATAATCACAAAAGTGTTAATAAGTCGTAAAAACGGAATCGGTCCAGAAATATTCGCAGAATAAGATTCTGTCACGATAGTGTTAGACAATTAGTTACGTGGCATGCTTGATACACGCGTAGGCGATCATGTATCTTTCGATACATGACCGAAGAAGCAGATTTTTTCCCGCAGTAGGTTGCCTTTTCTTTCTGCGGTTGACCAGTTGCTATCCAAGGCTACAGATCTCGATCTGTCCTGCTATTTACCCATGGCGGGGGGAGAAGAAGAGGATTCATAGTTTTTCCCAAGGGTATTAGCACGTAAGGGAATGTAATGGATTCGACTGGAATTCGGACTTGGCTCTCCGATTCCTCAATCCGAGCAGGTAAGATTGTTTAGTCGGTAAAAATATACACATAAACGACTTTTTTTAAACCATATTTTCTTATTTTTACAATATATAACAAGGTTCTAATTAAAGGACACTGTAATATTTGTTTTAACAGTTTTTGTAAATATTTTCTTATGTTTTCGTACAAGACGACCAATGTTTATTTCTTGTGTGTCTTGTCAGTCCATATATGTTTTAGTGCTTTCAAACATCATTGATATTTTTCAAACTAGGAATTATATGTCATGATTTTGAATCCTATTTTCCATAGTCGAAAAGGACACCTTTTTTCTGCGATTGTATTGCGTTCATCTAGCATTAATAAACTAATCTACATATATAATTAGCGAAAATATATATTGATACATATATTTGTCAATGTACGCAAATATATGTAAGCATTTCCACAAACAATTAACTTTATGTATTAATTTGTTAATTTGATCTCCCTCTAGCTTCCCCTCTGACTTCCTCACTTCTCTTCTCATTCCTCCCTTCTCTCTTCTCTTCTCATTCTCTCTCTACCACGTCTCGTCTCTCCTCACTCGCCCTCTATCCCCATCACTTCTCATCTCACGTCTTCCCACTCTCTCTACAACGGTTAATCGCACAGATTTTGGAACCGGTGAGCTGAGTTCAGTTTTACTGAATGATGACAACATTTATCTGACGAGTTAGTTTGCGTAGATATAAACAAGTGAAAGCCTTGTATATAAACTGTCCTAAATATCGTAGTCTCAAATTAATATCCACACTTCAAGGTTTAATTTTTAAAATGGGTCGTAAGGCTGGTGCATAATTACATCAGAGCTTGGAAAAATAAAAATAAAAAAAAACAATTGCAAGATTAACCGGCAGACACAAGCAACATGTGCAAAAGTTAAAAACAAAACAAAGCTGGATAAAACCAATGCAGTTCGAATAATAATAAAAAAAATCTGTAACGTTATAAGACATTTTTATGTTTTGACTTTTTTAGTGGTGGTGATAGTAAATGTAGAAAAAACACGTGTCCTAAACAAAGGGTTAAACAAGTGGCCGATAAATAGGTTTTATTTTTTAAAATAAACATAAGTTAAATCGAATGAAATAAAGAAAATAACAAATAAAAATTTACATAGACATGACGATTGATATGCTATTTTGAACATTGCCATTTGAAGATGTATAACAATTCACGAAGTTAATAGATGAACGACATAAAAAGCTAGTTTCAAAGCATGGATCATAAAATTTGTATGGCGTCTTATTTTTTTTATTTTCCTCTTTCACTCTGACCAAGACATTAACTTCATCGTGTCCAGATCTTCGCCTCAATGAAATATGGGAAAAACTGCATCACGCGTTTCGTTCTTTGAAAAGACTTCAGACTAATAGTTGTCTTACCGATAGAATCTGAAAAATGTAGATGTAAGAGCAAAATACAACATGCAAAAGTTAGAAATCTACATCGAGTAACAGTGAATGTACATGGATACTGAGCCATAAACATTTTAACGTCCGATAGATTCATCACCTAGCCGACCTTATTCACCTTTCCTCGCTCACCTGTATCTTCAGCGTTTCCCGATATAGAATTCGAACTGGCGTTAATTGTATTTCGTACCCGTTAATATATAAATTGTATTGTACCTTAGTCCTTTGTCTCTCTCTTA
>OZ010572.1:144496439-144576439 GCA_963932145.1 Acanthosepion lycidas
ATAAGAATGATGTAATTGATGAAGATGAAGACTTTCATAATAAATTTCATTCGCAAATGGAAGTTTCATTCAATTTCTTGCTTCCAAGTCAACTTTGATTTTCAACAATTTAAATGCAATGTCAATTGTTATCGTAGAAATACAATACGAACCAATGTAGTGGAGTTGTAATTTCCACGCCTAACCCTTTTTGAATTCAGAAGTTTCATTCTCCTGGTTGCTAACCGAGGCTAGATGGCCGAGTGGTCTTTGACTATTTAACATATAAGCGTGTTCATACCATTCAGATTGGATTTTCTGTGAAATTAATGTCGCGAGTGGATAGAATTTGAGACTAAGTGCTCTCTAGTGTTGAAGTATGATAGCATGCTTTGATTTCAAACCAAGACGGTCATATTAGGGTGAGACGTAGATCTGTTGAACGACATCTTCCAGAATGTATTCGCCCACGAGACAGACCTAATATCTGCCATCATTGTGGTATGTTTTATCATTACAAACCTTGAACACCTGTTTGTAGAATGAACATTTAATAGCGCTATATTTTTAAAACCATTTCACCAACAAGCAAGACAATAAAGCCATAAAAACGGAAGGTGTTTCTGAGTGAAAGAATATGCAAAAAGTAAAAATATTACTATGGTGAGGGCCAATAACAGAACAGGAATTGTGAAAACAAATGATAACCTTTGGCATTGCATTTAAATTTAGAAGATCAAAGTTGACTGGAAAGCAAGTGTCCGGAAGAGAGTTCCACAAACCAGAAGTGTGCGTGAAGAAACGTTTAGCATGTAACTTTCGGTTCATCTAGCCAATTCAAATGGAAAATGATGAGACCTAGCTGCCAATCTAGTACTACCCATAAAGTCATAAAGTCGAGTATCAAAGAGGAACCCGCCCTGGGTAAGACGATAAACTACAACCGCCTCCTGGGTAAGACGATAAACTACATTCAACAGCAAGTCTCTGATCAGGAGGTTTTGAGGAGCGTGGAACCACCTATTAACTACTGTGTTCCCGGGTCCAACCTACTTTGGGTGGCAGCACCTGTTAAGGTTCCAGCTATGGGCAAATAGATGACCACCTAAACGGGGTCAAAAAACTAAAAAAAAAAATTGTAAAAATAGCCTCTATCAAATAATTGATTAATTAAAGATATCTTTCATGCAAGCTTCATTTAATATGACAAACAAGATGCTTTGATTAAATATTTTATATCATTTCTCATGCCTACTGCTATACATTTAACCATTTTCAAGAATGAAATATATTAACTGTTAACTGGAAATAGATAGTTGTATGTATGTATTTAGTATTATATTCACTTCTATGTTAACCCCAACACTTTAGTCAAAGAACTATGAAAGTATAAAAATAGGTTTTAATATTATCAATACATCTTTGTAAAAGCTTTGTATAAGCAATGAATTTTTGAAGAAAAAAATATTACCAGCAATACATTTTTGAGGGAAAAAATGCTAGCATTACATTTTTGAAGGAAAAAATATTCGCAGTAATAAAAGTCTTGTCGGCATTAAATAACCCATTCAGGTTGATATGCCGTAAAACAAAACAAATCAAAGCAAACCAAAGAAAAAACCTCGAGAACACAAAAATATTTATAGGAATGGCACAGGCTAGTTACATTACGGTGGTGAAAAATTGACTAACGCTGTGAGCTCAGGACCGATAATACTGCAGATTTTTCTGGAATTTATCAAGGATCTTTAAATACAGTGATTTTCCAAGCGTAGCTTAAATGTGGCACAAGACCGAAATTAAGAAGCACCCAGTGAGGATCGAAATCACTACTCAGTCGTAACTGTTCTAGCGAGACAAGCTTTCTAAGATTACACCCAAGATGAGCAAGGATCTTTAAATATATAACAAAAGGCACTGACCAGAAAAGGCAACAACATATATGCACATACTCACCTATCCATACGCTATATAAGATTTTTTTTACAGCAAGGTTCGCCCTGTTCACGGCTCGGAGGGCACTCGAGGTAGTGACTTACGTTAAGAGGTAGTTTATATGAATAGGAGAAGATAACGGTTAAGTCTAGACTGGAACAGGTTAAGATTATAGTGATCGGAGAAACATCTTCTCGAGTGTCTGTTCCACAGGTTGGCAGGAAGAAGCTGTTCGAGTGGATCTTACTTCTCCCGATGCAATATGGAGGGGATGTGGGGGTTTTGTTAGTAAGGATCTTGCATGGAGGGCCCTAGCCATGAAGTTTAGACCTGGCAGAATAAAGGAGTGTAGTTCCTCCGAGGACTTTACATGGTTGTAGCGATAGAGAAACATCTCGCCTGTAATGGTGAAGTTGGAGGGTGAGAGATAATTCTTCTCCAACAAGGACCCATAGACCCTTTTGAACTCTATCAAAACTGGAAAGAGAGGATTGAGCTGTTCCCGCTCAATTATGGCGACACTACTTCATTTTGTGTCGGATGTAGCTAATAACAAATTATCTGAGCTAAAATATCACCAGATCATTCCATATTCAATATTCATATGAAACTATGGGACCACATTTGACTCGTTCATATAGTTCCTCTACAATTTTGTTTCTGTGTTGGTCTATCAGGAGCATAGAATAACATACACTCTTCTGTAAATTAATTGAAACAAAACGAATAATTCCATTATTATTTACTTTTTTTGTATTTTTCCAGTGAAGCATGATCCAGTGCACATTTTAGTACTTCGTATGATCATTCCAAGAAGTTGCTCCTTGCAGACTGACCACAGATTCTTGACTGGATTTAAATCAGGAGAGTTTCCAGGCCAGTCTATAGTAATTTGATTTACTCACTGGGAAGGATTGCTAGTGTGTTTGTGCAGCGTTACAATTTTCATACGCTTTCTTGGAGTAACGTCCATCGTAGACAATGTGCGTAGGACAACTAATCGACAGTCGAGACAATATTGTCTGGGCGTGATAAAAATCTGTTGCAATTACGGATGACGCAATATTTTTCAAGGCCAAACAAATTTCATCATATACCCCAAAAATAGAATCATATTACTGCACACCACTGCAAATGACTTAATGCTTTTTTTCAAGACCCAGTTAGTATATGTATGTAGAGTCTGAATACTATAATCTCACTGCTTATTTTGTAACATATTCAGTCATTCATCAGTTATACGATGGTTAACTGCAATCCAACTATTTCTTGTACGTTTAATATTGAAGAAATTGAAACATATTTTCAATTCGTGTTGCGAATTTGTTTTATGTTAATAGTTTCCATGTTGGAAAAATACGTTTTTAAGTCATATCGCTGGTGAAGACTTTCAAGGAGACTACATTAAAGTTACAGGGGAAATTAAGCATCAAGTTAAATAATTTTTTAATTGTCATATTCCATAGTTTTTTTTTTGTTTTTTTTGTTTTTTTTTTTTAAATAGGAAACAACATTGTATGTGTTTTATTCTAACATTCGCAGTACTAAGCGAGATGACAACTTCGGTATCCTGTTTACAAATCAAACTTTCTTCCCGTTGAGTATGTGGTAACGAGTCACACCGACATGACACCTGCAGTAAAAGTCACCGATTTTTATGCTAGAAACTTACTTCACATATTCAGAAATAATATCTTTTCACTTGGAGTGCGACCCACTTTACTTTTAGACGATTGCCTAAGGATTAAATATAAACCAAAAGAATATCAAATATCATTTATGGTGATTATGATGTTCCGTACTTGTCCGGGCTTCAAGTGAACCCTTATGTACACCATATATCTGCCTACTGTGATATTCCAACGGCGTAAAGAACATTAATTCTATGCTTTTTTTCAGCTTCTTGTTTTATGCCAATGCGTGCAACAGAAAAATTAATGATTATTCCGCTATTTTTTTTTTTTTTTTTTTATTAAATAATGTGCCCAGCAGTCAGTGTAGCCGGATTGTGTCTTGTCTAATTCAAAACATGTTTGGAAGCAATCGGTCAAAATAGCTGCCTTAATAGTGTCGGAATGATAATGGATTGTAGAAATAGCTATTTCATGACTGTATAAGCAGCTGTTGTAATTCAGTGATTAGAGAGATGCGCTTCAAAGCATTCATATCATAGATAGATAGATAGATAGATAGATAGATAGATAAGCATAAAATGGTGTAGATAGATACATACATAGCTAGCTAGCTAGCTAGCAAGATAGATAGATAGTTAAGCATAAAATGGCGTAGATAGATAGATAAGAGACAGATAGATAGGAACAGACTAAGCTGTTAACGCTTATTCCAGCATTGTTGGGGTCTTCCTACCTAACATTTTATTTGAGGTTATGTGAAATATCTAAGATGGATGAATAGATTTCTGTTTTAGATAGATAGATAGATAGATAGATAGATAGATAGATAGATAGATAGATAGATAGATATGAACTTTGCGTTCTCGCATATAGGGCGCGATAGATAAATTATCGCAAAAATGAAAATAATACAGATATCTCAATTTAATAAATATATTTACCAAAATTAGCTTATATATATTCAATAAAATCGCCATTGACTTCAATCAGGTCCTCCAGACGATTTTGGAATATTCTGCAACACTTCTGGACGGTCTCCTTCTTTTAGTTGGTGGATGCTAACAAAATTTTTGCCTTCAGTTGATCTTTGCTGTTACAAGGAGTTTTGTGGATCTCCCGCTCAGCTGCGTCCAACACATAGCAATCGAGAGGGTTGCAGTCTGAGGAGTTAGGTGGCCAGAGGTAAGAGGTTTTGTGGTTGCAGAATGACAGCCATGACTGGGTTCTCATGCTTGTGTAGCATATTGTAGTGCCCTGTTGCAAGACATAGGGTCTTCCAGCAGCACTACTACTCCATATTGAAACTGAAATCGTCACAAACAAATTCGGGAGTTCTTTCCTCATCAGAACGATCTGAGTGAATATTCTGAGCTGTTGTACCTTGGTAATCACCATTAGATACATCCACCTCTTTCCAAATCCTCTGCACTGTCCTCAGATTTATACCCAAACACTCTGAAATATCCGCATTGACGCTTCCGGCGCGAATGCCATGCAGTACAGTATGCCGTTTCCAAATTTTTGGCGGAGTGAATAGCGTTATGGTGCTCTTTTGTTTAACTGACCCTACTATAATGTTCAGTCGACAAAATCAAAAACAAATAATGCGCGTGCGCGAAATAAAAAATGGCGAAAATTTACCCATCGCATTCTTTACACACACACACACACACATATATATATATATATATATATATATATATATATATATATATATATATATATATATATATATAAGCTGTTTAACTCATCCAGCATGATTGATTTGTTTTTCAGGGGTCATCATCCTTTCGCTGGTTATTTAAAATCAGAAAGATTTTTTTAGATTGTCAGATTGTTCATTAATACAGTTGTGTCTTTATCGGTTATACCACCTGCGTATTCAAGGTTATAACATCTGGTACTCCCAAACGGTCATACATCAAGTCACTGACCAGACTCGACGTTGTTAACGTCGGTCATCGTACGAGTACTGTTTTTTTTTTAATATGATATGGCTGGATCACTTTCCAACAAACAATGCCTCGTATTAATTTTTATTTAAACAAAATTTCTTGTATATTTCTTGTCCATGCAATTCGACAGGCTTACTTCATTCACACGCGCGTGCACACACACACACACACACACACACACACACATATATATATATATATATACTGTATCTATTAATTTTAATGATCAATTTTTCCTAATAACTTATTTCGGAAGAAACGTACAAGAAATATGGTTCAAGATTTCAACTTTAATAAGTCGGCATCTGGGGGGAGGCAGAAATGCAAAATACCTATTGTATTTAATTATATTTGCCTTAAAGAACATTTGTTTGTTGCCTAAATGCACAGAATATATATATATATATATATATATATATATATATATATATATATATATATATATATATATAAATATAGATATATAGATATAGATATAGATATATATGTATCTATGTATTTCTAAAGAAGTAATGGATTTTATAAATTTATTTATCCCACAAATTTATTGCTTAAACGTTTATTTTTAGCGGATACCCATATCTGAATAAACGCTCTGTTTATTTATTAAAGAGTTACATTTTCTTTTCTCTCTCTCTCTCTGTCTCTCTCTCTCTCTCTCTCTCTCTCTATATATATATATATATATATATATATATATATATATATATATATATATATATATAAGTTGATGGTCAGTGTTGAAATAGATCAGGAAACAGTACCATTAAATGAAATGCTCAGTACCCATACATAAGGATAAAAATTAAATATGTAGAGCTTTTAAGTATAGAAAATTAGGAACTAAGCCGATTCCGCCATTTTGTTTTCAAAATTTCCGTATCTTCCGGTGATTTTGTTTAATTGCTTTCCTAACACTTTATTTTCAGAAAATTAAAAAAAAAAATATGAACGCTATATTAAAAAAATAATGAATGAATAAGCACATGATATGAGATGTGGTAGAATATTTGGGGGGTGGAGGAGGGAGTGAAAATCAAATGTATTGGAAATGTATCGGTGGGGGATTAAATGAAATATACATACATTCTTTTCATCCCGCTTCGTATGAACTGAAAAAGAACTGTTTAGTATATCATAATTTCCGATCTCTTATTCAAAAGTCTTTTGGGGGTCTGGAAATGGTATTATAACTATTTTTCTTGGTGACAAATGTAGCAGATTTTGTTATGATTGTTGTATTTTTTTTAAAAATAAAAACATTTCCAAAACACTTGATTTGCCCTCCTCCTCCTCCTTACATTCTACCACACCTCATTTTTTTTTAAATATAGTATCCATAAACTTGTTTTTTTTTTGTTTTTTTTTTTTAAATAATGCGTTAGGAAGTATCTATATACATAAATACGTGTGCGCGCGATGGTGGATATTTGAAAATTTGAAATTCCAGTCGAGTTCATTACATTCTCTTACACGAAAATATCATTGGAGAAGTTAAGAATCCATCTCTTCCTCTGTCTTTAGCTATGGGTTAAATAGAATGAGAGACTGGTCACTTTATCCTCGGTTTGAAAGCAGTTTAGAATTTAGGAGTAGGTGCCAGGTGGCACATTACGTGCATCAGTTCTCTGCACTGAATTCCTCTGAAATGTGTGGATGCGTCTGTACAAGCTTTCACCACTATAATCAAATTATATGTGCGAATAGTCTGGCAGTTAGGTTCTAAGTACAGAAATACTGGCCCCTCATACTTCGAAAACGACGGGAGGAACACACACACACATGTGTGTGTGTGCGTCAGAGAGAGACAGAGAGATAGAGAGTCACCGAGAGAGAGAGAGATTAAGATGCGTGGTACTGTTCAAATTTCATTGTCATTATTTTAAAATGGCCACTTCATGAAATATTTCGGTTTATATATTGTAAGGTACAAAGCAGACGTTGGGGAGTACTGTTAGTCATAAGAAGAAGAAGCTGAAAAACTTATAACAACTACATGTATGAAATAGTGCCTTGTGTCAGACCAGTTCATACAAGTCTCATTTAACCTAATCATTTCTTCTACTACGCCCAAAATAACAGAATCCGAGCAATTTCTTTTTAGGAATCATTAAGAAATTCTAATATATCGGAATTTATATTTACAAAAACGTATTTGATAAAACGTATGGTAGACATAAAAATACACAGATAGAGACGGTTACACAGATGTTAAATCAACTCAGATTTTGTCTTCAATCTTGCCCTTTTTCTGAGTGCAAATGCAAATATGGTCGTTTGAGTTTAAAATGAATGTAACCAATGTGCTCGTTATGTGTGCGGATGTAAGGTTTCCGCAGGCACAGGTATCTTGTTACCAAACATCTTTGTTGGCAAATTGCGTCGTAAGATTTTATAGACATATTAAGATATTTCGAAGGTTTTGCTTCTTTTAAATTCTTTATTCAAACACATTTCCAAATGTCAACTGGCTTTTGCCTTTGCTTAATATCTGTCATAACGCGCGCGCACACACACACATACACACACACACACATATATATATATATATATATATATATATATATATATATATATATGGGTGTGTGTGAGAGAGAGAGATAGCTATTAGAAAATGTTGAAATATCCTTGACATACATAAGACTGTGTTTGGCATCTTCCCCGGAGCGATGGTTTACAAGCTCGTTTTAAAAATTACTCCTTTGTAGTTTGAATTCTATTCTCACAGCTTGCTTTACCAGTATAAGCTTATGTCATAAAAATATTAGCACATTGAATATCTACGAAAGTGTTTGCCGGGCTGCTTGTAAGTTCTAAAACATGAGGATTTTATGCGAATATTGTTATGGATATTGTCATGATAAAAGTTCAAATCTCTCTGGCAGCATTTGTGACGGTGGTCCACTGCAAGAATCTGAATATGTTATTTTCACATCTGTAAAATATCTGTGTTAATTTTAATCAAGTTCATGTCAGTGAAAAGTCAATTTCTGCAGAAAGGAGATGGAACAAGAAATCTGTAAAATGACTATCGTTCCTTAAAAGAAAATAATGAAACAACTACATTGGAACCGATAAGATCAATAATAATAATAAAAAAAATACAGAACTGCAGGTGGAGAAATAATTATGGATCGACTAACAAGCCGGCCCCATAAAATTGTGATATCTGTTCATTTGTTCAAATTTTCATAAGGGGTCTGGTAGAGAACGTTTCTACTACATCCCTGGGAATTTGTTCACACGCGCGTGTGCACACAACCAACCAACCAACCACGGCATCCTCTGTATCTCTCTCTCTCTGTCTCTCTCTCTGTCTCTCTCTCTCACACACACACGCATATATATATATATATATATATATATATATATATATATATATATAGATAGATAGATAGATAGATAGATAGATAGATAGATAGATAGATAAAAATGAAAATAAATGGAGTATAATTCCATTGCCTGAAACGCTTACTTTAAAAGAGGGCTCAATAAAAATAGAGCTAAATATTATTTATTTTAGGATATTAAAAACAAAAACATGTTAAAAATCGCTACACAACTACAATTATGTTTCAACACGACAAATCCGTCTCCTCAGGCGATAATAAACTATTGCCGAGTGAACGATTATTTTAATTTCGAAAAGCAGAATACTTGTTCTTTTTTCACGAGAGAAAAAAACAAAACAATTTAAAATAGGCTTGTGAGATTTACCATGATTAACCAATCGAATGCGACCTACGCTAAATTCAAACTCACCGAAAAGAATTTTTATTGCAGGAAGTTGTCTGCACATAAATCCTAGACAATTTCATTATGGACAGATACAAATGCTTACATTATTTCGTAAGATGTATAAAAAATCTGGCGTTCAACTTTCCTAAGAAGTAAAAGCGAAAGAGGTCGGAAGGTAATTTAAAATAATGATGACGAGTGATACACTCGGTCATCTACCTACATAAAATTTTGTAGTTGATAAATAAAAAGCCTCCTTTAAGAAAATGTTAATAGCTTTACCTTTTGAAAAAAAAATCATATATACAAAACTACTTTGGCAAATTAATATGCAACCGTTAAGTAAAGAACATCTATATAAGATGTTAATATTAACTAATTCCCTGTACATCAATGTAAGATATTAATAATACTAACTAAACTTTAATACAGAGCTGTATTCAATCAAAATGAATCTTACAAATAAATTAGTAAGCCATATAAGTTGCACCGCAGTTCATCTACTGGTTGTTGCTACAAGAAAATGTATTATCAGATTCAAAGTTTAAACATATTGTAACGTTTACTACGCCTACAATTTATAGCAAATTTACACTTCTTTGGTTTAATAAAGAGTTTTTATCAGAAAATCTGATAATTTAGAATTTTTCATGCAAGCATAGAAAACAGGGTTAATTTAAAGATCTACATGTTATAGCTTTTTTTTTTAAAAATTCCATTTTACCTTGGGAGTTTTATTAGCTTCTTGAGAACTCTATTTTCCTTAAAATCTATTTTAAGAGAAATATTTTATAAATTTCAAACGACAGTATCACTGACTGTTCCCTCAATGAATACCGAATGTTTCCTCATAAGGAAATGGTTAATATTAGCATTACCATTGTCATAAGTAAAAATGAAATTCTGTTAAGCCAATGCTTCAAAGGAGGAACACTTACTTGCCTGCACACCTTCAATATCATCATTCGATATTACCTAAATGAATAGGACCAGTTGAATAAGCAAATATCTCATTTATCGTTGAGGTCCTCATTTATAACAATGATTATAAATGTGAATTATAAATGTGAAAAGAATTTGGTTCTCTGATAGAAAAATCTTTCCTTCCTAATTTCTCTTCATATTGATAAATTTATATTCGTTCCTTACCTTTTAATTAAAGTTGATGCTATTTTCGAAACTGACGTTAAAGAGTACGTTTCGAGCTTTTGTAAAAAAGCCAAGCTTTCTAGCTGATTTTTAGGCAAGTAATGACATACAAATAATCTACAATCTGTATTGGAAACAAACGACATTTGTGCGAAGAGACAAAGAATTGATTACGCAAAAAATAGAAAACACTGTATGAGAAGTGCATATGCCTTATCAGCGGGTATATTTAACCTGTGCAGCGAGATGATTCCAGATGAATTATCGTGTTTATCGTGTTTATATTATCGGTGGTCGTAACCTTAACAACACACGCTTTGTAGATCACATTATGTTGATGGCAGATTAAGAAAATTAAGCAAGTATACAAATTTCACTCTCTACGTAATATTATAACAGATGCCGTCAAATGCAGCACACATAGTAGAAGACAAATACAAAATAACGAATGACATTTTACACAAATTAATAATGTAGTAAGGAAAAGAAAAAATAAGATTGGAAATAAATTCCGGTCTGCTATATGGCGGGGCGAGCAAGACAATTTCTTTACACATGAAGATGCAGATTTGAAGTGATCAACACGCATCTGCATCGATGAATTTTGTGAATATTATGGAGGTATTATTTTACAAATGAGGAAGATTTAATGGGACAATGAAGCACAATGAAACTGCTGCTAACAATCAAAAGGTGGCAGTTAAAACTTTAAAGAAAATAATGAAAAAAGAAGGCTTGGTTAATTTAATACGCACAAGACCCTCAAAGTTAATAGAAGCAAGGGAAGACAAAAAGTAAAATATTTCACAAGACTGTTCATGTGTATGAAGAAACAATGATTACAATGATTAAGCAAGACAACCAAGAAGAACGTATCGCTGATTTTAACAAAAAAAAAAAAAAGGAAATTTTGTAGAGCGATGATCATTATCACCTGTAGGAACACAGTACAGAATGAGAGAGATAATCATAAATGGGAAACTATTGTTGAGAGCTAAAACTGAGAGGAAGTTGTGGAGAGCCATAATCATTATCACCTGGGGGAATAAGGTAGAGAATAAGAGAGAGAATCATGAATAAAAAAAAAATTATTGCTGAGACTTAATAATGAAGTTGGGGAGAGTCGTGAACATACTTTTCTGAAAGGGAACCTATAATGAATGAGAGATAGAGATAGAGAGGATCATAAAGGAGAAAGTATTGCTGAAAACTAAAAGTAACCGATAGTTGGGGAGGACCCTGATCATCCACATCTGAAGGGGCACTTTACTGAGAGTGAGAAATAGAGAGAGTCATATAGGAGAAAGTTTTGCTGAAAACTGCAGAACAGAAGTTGTCCAGGGTGAATTCACCCTTCTGTCGAGGGACACAGTAGAGAGAGAGGAGGTGAATCGATGGATCTCCATTTCTGAAATGTTCAAGTGGCACTGACTATTGTTTCAAGTCTTTAATGGTCCTGATGATTTTTATATTTAAAATTAGTTTACCTGGTGGTTGAAACACTTGCGTAATTCTTACCGGTACAAATAATTGGCGTTCGAATCCAGGCATATGATAGAATTTCGAACTTTATTAGCAAGAAATCAGTCCCTCAATGAAATATTATTTCAACACCATCTTTCTCTCACTCTTTAACACATGAATCTTTATTTAGTGTTTTTCATCGGGACACTATCCTTGATGCTTGAAGTGAGAATTATAGGCAGGGAATAAAAATAAAACTGATGCCACTGTAAAAAAAAATATATATTTGTTCCGTTATATAAATAGAGATAAACAGGTCTATGTTGATATAAGACTTTAGAAATGTATAAACTGTTGGATGAGCATCTCCAAAAGCATCAAACTCATATATTATTTAAATATTTTATTTTAAAAACGAGAATAAAATTATAGCTTTAATCTTTGAATTACATAAATTCAGTATTCTAAGTATTAATTTTATCTAAGTTCAAACATTGATCTCTAGAAATAATAAAACTACGTCATTTTTCAGCACACAAAAGGGGGTTTAAATATACATTCTTCTAGAGTCATCGGGTTCCAAGGAGAGGATTTTTGCTATACTAATATTCACCCAATATAAGTTTCGAAAGCTACTCGAGAAAGAGGGTTACATTTGAAATGGTAATGACGAATGAGACGTTAGATAAGACTAGAAAGGGGTACCTCGAGGTGTTGTAATGGTTAGTAAGCTTGTCTCGCTAGAACAATTACGACTGAGTAGTGAGTTCGATCCTCACTGGGACCCCATATTTCTGGCCTTGTACCACATCTGAGCTACGCTTGGAAAATCACTATATAAGAACAGAAAGTAATAGGAAATGAAATTTATTGAGATTTTCTAAGCCTAGCTAAGATGTGGCAAAAGGCCGAAAGTATGGGACACCCAGTGAAGATCTAACTAATCATTTGCAATTGATCTAGCGAGACATGCTTGCTAGCAATTAAACCACGTCAGAGTGCCTAAATGATTTTCTAAGCCTAGCTTAGATATGGCACAAGGCTGAAAGTAAAGAGAAGCCAGTGAGGATCGAACTCACCATTCAGCCGAAACTCATCTCGCGAGGCTGGCTTGCTAACCATTATATCATATCGAATGTCCCCGTTCATTGTGGTTTGATGTGATCTGGGATCCCAAATCAAAGAAGTGGAATTTTAGTCATGGTAGGACGTATGGAGAAATTTACATACGTCTTAATTATAGTGGACAGAATTAAAAAATGACATTTCAAAATGTGTAAAAACTGATGACACCCAGCGATCGGAATGGGAGGAATGCGAACAGAGAACCACTTGTCTACCACAAGTTAAATTGGTACCGTGTGGAGATCGAAATCACTACCCAATTCAATTCACTTGGGATGAGACTTCCGTATTTAATATGGTTATCAAAGGCATTTAGAAAAATCTTTTTTCTGTGTGCCATATTTCTTCAAGATGTCCGTGAATATGGCTCTCCAAAATTTCCTGTCCTTTGTAGCTCTTAATATATTTTATCTATTTTTATCTCCTAATCTTTGTTCTTGAGTGCTATAAGAGTGGGAAGAATCTATAGGAAAGGCATATATAAAGACCCAACTTGCTGTAAAATACTGCCACCTTTTTCTTCTTCTTTGAGTTGCAGTCAACAGACGACTCTGAATTCAAACCCGTAGATAATGTTACTACTCCACTAAATTTTCCAAGAAGTCATATTAATTCACAGATGATAAAGGAATGGTACCTATGGAGAGTCATGATCGCCAACTTGCTGAAAAGACATGGTATTATAAAAAAAATATTGCACATAGATAGAAACGTACAAATATATGATTATATAGCTCTTTATAATCTACAATTGTATTTCTTGTAACGTACGCAATAACGATCAATAGCAATGTAAATCTGTGATTGATATCTTTGATCTACCGCAGATGCCATATAATTACTAAACAAGACCATAACAGCGGCGCACTTAGTGACAATCGCAGTCACTGTATCAGTAATAGTCTGCTCGAACAGCTGACTAACCTTTGCTCAAATGTAGACGTTCCAAGCCGATGAAAATATAGATAATATGAATACATTGTGTTTTTTTAAATTCTTACAACACAGAAGGGTTTCTATATTTTAACATGACGACACCCTTGAGTATAATTTAATGTTTATTTTATTTAGTTGTATTTTTTTAAAGTTTTTACCAAATAAAATAAGTCAGAGTTTGTAGCAGACCCATAAAATTCATGGAAAATTAAAAATGTAAAAATAATTATTTTAAAAGCTATAAGTCTTGCTTAGGGAGGCGGAATAAAATCGGCGGAAGAAAGAAAGCCAAGCCGTTTGAAGTGGAAGCATAAAACTAAGAGAAAATCAAATATGGAACATAATATTTCGCGTAAGGAAAGGATAGTCAACAACACAAGAAATACGATATTGCGAGAAGAAATAAATAAACAACAATTTCTTATTTTCCCGATAACTCCCGCCCATCAGATAAGCAAACAAAAAAAAAGATAAAGTTTTTTTTTCTTGAAATCAAACAATAACACATGCAATTTCAATTTAAAATATAAAGAGTACACTTAAATATTTATCGAGAAAAAGATAAAAGTGACATATTATTTTATCTTATCGTAACCGAAGAGGACGAAACAAGATGAAGCACTTTTCTTTCTCTTGAGTTTAACGTTAAGAAGAACTAACTTAACAAGTGAGAATTTTGGGTTGAAAAACACCCAAGGGTATTCAATCATGGCACTCTCTCATGGTTTTGGGTGACTCTAATGCAAGATAGATTCCAGAAACATTTCAATCTAAATATCTATCTATGCAGAGAAATGAGACAAAGTGGAAAATGTTTTTTAATGACAACGCGTTTCACTTTATGTGCTAAGTTGGCGTCTTCAGGTCAGAATGAAACATAAAACCTGTTTTAAAACAAAAGCTTCCCCACTCCTCCAGTATTCTTCGGATTTATATCCTACTACTACTACTACTACTACTACTACTACTACTACTACTACTACTACTACTATCTATCTATCTATCTATCTATCTATCTATCTACCTGCATGTCTGTCTGTCTGCCTCTAACATTCTTTTCATATCTTTCTAAGTATCAATCGATCGATTCGTGTTTAAAGACATTCATCATTGTTTGAAAGGATCAACTGACACGCTTACGTCTTTTCGGCACCTGTTCCAGATAGACTCTTACAGTACGAGCGACAAAAGAAAGCTAGGTAGTTTCACTTTGCAGAAATAAACGCTGAAATAGAAAGCTATAACATCTCATGGTTTGAGTGACACTAATGCAAGTTGGATTCCAGAAACATTACAATCTATCTATCTATCTATCTATCTATCTATCTATCTATCTATCTATCGTACAAACAGAACGATGCATTATTAAGACACAAGAGCTTACTTGGAGTGCAAAAGAATGCGAAAACGTTAGTAAGAAGGAAGGACAATATAAGAACATTTTTCAAGAAGAAAGACGATGGCGATTGATATTGCATTTATATGTTTGAAGATTGTACATAGCAAGGAAGCAATAAATCGGAAGAGAGTTACACAGGTGTAAAGTGCGAGAAAAAACCATTAGCATAGACGTTATCTAATTATTTTAATAGTAAAAGGATGAGACCTAATAGTCAATCTAGTAGTAGGCATTTGATTCATACTGTCGGCGTATCAAGGAGGAGAGCTTATTAGAACAACTAATGTGAAAAGACAGAAGTAAGCGACGTCACGGTGGCGGGAAAGTGACTGAAGTCAAAATGTCAGCATCACAGTTACGTCGTTTCGGCACATGATCCAGAACGACACTTACGGCACGAGCGACACAATAAACCTACGTACTTTCATATCATAGAAATAAGCATTGACATAGAAAGCTATAAAAACTGAATTAAAATCAACTTACTGTACTTTATTAAGATTCTTAGCTCTAGTCCAAACAGTAGGTACATTCTATGTAGCTTTATATTCATGAATGTCGATTGATCCGTTTTCATGTTCATTTTCGCCCAACGTACAAAGTTTGTTTATGGTTAAGCAGATCCTTGAAATAGTTTCTTTCTGTTAAATGCCCTTTTTTGCCTATTACATTTTTAATTTTTCTCAAGTCTCTTTTTCTGGCTTTATTAAAGCCACTGTTTTTAGTTCTTGGCTTGCCAATGTTTTCAATTAGTTTTATGTTTGTTCTGTGATTTCAGTTTAACATTTGTATTCCCATCACTCAATTACTTTATCATATCTTGTTACACTTTTGAATTTCTTTCTTTCTTACAAGCCGAGGCATGATTTATATATCTGACAGTTGAACATAACCATAAAAATTATACGATACATACATACATATATATATATATATATATATATATATATGTGTGTGTGTGTGTGTATATATATATAAATGTGTGTGTATATGTGTGTGTGTATATATATCTATATATGTGTGTGTGTGTATTTAGGCAGCATTTTTTCATTCATACATGTTTCATTAAATAATACAGACAAGTGTTGTCTATTTTATGTAAGCTCTGTTTTTGTTTACATGTATGATTTCCAAGCAACGACAAAGTCGTGCATACGAGACGCTGGAATCGAAAATCGCCTCGCAGCTCATGACGTCATACATAACTACGCGAGAGTGAAAACGATGGAAGTATGGGAAGCCGTTGGTATAAACCAATGACTTCTGTTACCAATTATAAGCATTTAAGAATATTTGTGGAGATTTCATAGTTTATTTTGTTCAATCCTCGTTGAAAACACAAATATACTGTAACATAAAAATAATAAACAAAAACTAAAAATTCTTGAAGCTATATACATAAAACAGACTATCATTATTATTCTGTCCGTGTATTGTTTAATATATTGTGATATAATTGTCATCTTTGATAATGGCTTATCTAAGCCGAAAACTTAGATAGGATTACAAAATATGTATCAATATTGTGATTTTCTTTCTTCTTTTAGTGATAATGTTATTACGCTTATCAGAGGATACGAAAAGAATTTACATAAAATAAACAGACAAAACTTGTTTATATTATTTAATGAAACATGCATCAATGAAAAATGCTGCCTAAATACACACAATATATATATATATATATATATATATATATATATATATATATATTATATATATATATTGTAAATTTGAAGTTTTGCCAGTAATTCTTCACTTCGTTGGGTTTTCTCGGTAACCACAGAAAATGGATCACAAACTGAAGAAAGATGTAAGCTTTTTAATTAGAAACACCATTCCGTCAGCAAGCAGGTCTCCATGGGGACGGCTTGAAATATTTGGAGATCACTGCATGGGCAAGGAAGAAAGTAAATTGGACATTTCTAGCACGTCTTGCTTGTCAGTGTGTTAATAGAGCAAAGTTGATGTAACCAGAGACTTATACAAATGGAGAACAGGCGGTTGTTGTTGCTTTAATTTTTTCTCTCTTACTCCTCTTCCTCCACCTTCTTCTTCTTCTTCCTCCTCCTCTTCTTCTTCTTCTTCACGTCCCCCTTCTTTCTCCTCATCCTTCCTCTTCTTCTGCTGGCTTTTTCCTAAGTTCGAACACTAACACATACTTTTCGTAGGGTAAACCACACTGCATAAGGCACCACAAGTGTTCCTAGATATAAAGACAGAAAGTAAAAAGTAAATAAAACCTTTGTCAGCATTTTTGCTTGTGTTACTTTCACCAACGAGACATTATCGCAAATATTCTACCCACAAATTTTCAGTTGATTTTTTTCCTTTTCATTTACTAGAATTGGAAAGCAACATCGGAACATATGTACCGTGGAGGTGTTGGTGCGTTTAATAAAGGATAAAGAAGACGTCAAGAATTTTAAAAAGATAAAAATATATATGTATATCTACATACACGACATGTAACCTATATCCCTACTGTCTGGGGTACTTCGCTTAGCGCATTATCTATCAAGCCTACTTCTCAGACAAGTAGTCTAAGAAAGAGATCCTTATTCTCACTGACTATACGACTAATTTGTTCATATGCCAGACTAAACTAAGCTTAATAAGGCTTATTTTGCGGGTTGAATCAGTTTAATATTTCCAAATGATGCCAGGGGTCATGGTTCAAATTCAGGTAAAAATTTCAGATAATTTTTGTAACAGTAGATAAGCCGAACCCACTTGTTAGAATAGTGAATAATTTTAATTCTGCTTATGCATTTACTACGCGCTGATAAGCTTAGTGTACGCATAAATTGATGCCAACTGAAGTTTATATGTTTACTTATCTCTGTGCGTGATGGTGTGTGTAGATTACCAAGGTTATACAGTATGTCCATAAAGTTCGTGTGCACTTTAAAAAATTATAACTTTATTTGTATTTGCGATAGAAATAATTTGTAAAAAGAATTAGAAAGAAGTTAATCTATGTTTTTTTAAGGTTTTATTAAAATTTTATTCCGCATGTACTCCATCATTAGCAATACAAAGGGTAATACGATTTTGCGGTTCACGGAAAACATTTGCCAACTGATTTACAGTAATGCCTGAAATCACATTAGTTATTTTAGCTATACTTAAAACTAGATACATTAAACTTTATATTATTTACAGATTATTTCTATCGCAAATACAAATAAAGTTATTAATTTTTTAAAGTGCACACGAATTTTTATGGACACCCTGTACTTATAACTGTTTCAAAACAAGACGTACTTCGTACCCGAAAAACTGTGATTACTAAAAAAAATTGTTTTTCTGAAATTGTCTTCAATCCCTGCCCCAACTAACATGACGTCATTTCGCTCAAGAAGTGTACTGAACAGATTGAATATAGTTGTTCGGGAATAAGGGAGAGCGAGGCTTTGACGTCAAAGACATGGGCGCAATCTTTAAAATTAAAGTTTAACCCTATTTTTTTTTATTGGTTCTAATTCTGATGATACAAGTTGTTGATAAGATTTCCACAAATGTGTCATCGGATCAAAGATGAAAGTGTAGAAATGGAAAAATAATTAAAAAAAAAGGAAAGATTGTCGCGTGAAAATGTAGACAACACTATAAATAAGCGAAATAATTAATTATTTAAATAATGTTTTCACATTCCGACACAAGAACAAATAGATAGAAAGAAAGAAAGAAAGAAAGAAAGAAAGAAAAAAAGAAAGAAAGAAAAAAAAAAGAAAAGCAGCAAATATTAAAAAGAATCAGAAGAACTGATCCTATGAGAGGCAAATTTAAAAAAAAAAGATATGTTCTAAACCTAAGAATTTCTAAGACTATAAAGTCTCTATCGTGGTGGTGTAATGGATATTGGCTCAGAGTGAGGAGAGCGGAGTTCGAATTCCATTCGAGTTCGTTAAATTCGCTTATGCACAAATACTCCTGGGAAAGGTTTGAATCCATCACTATTCCTCTAGCTATGGGTTAAATAGCAGACTTTGTTCTTTAACCTTGGTTGGCAACCATACTACTGGAGAAAAGAAATTGTAGAAAAAATGGCAACGTACTCCGGGAAAAAAATCTGCCTCGTCAGTCATATATCGAAAAGATACATGATTGCCCAAGCGTGTATCACGTATGGCGTTTAACTGACTGATCGTCCATTTGTATAATGCCATGCTAGATCCTCTTATCTCTCTTTTTAACGTCACTTCTTACTTGGTATTTAAATAAATACTTTGTTATAATAATAAAATGTGAAAACGCTTCTCTTCATAAGAACTACGCTTTAGCTTAGGATGTAACAAAGTCAAATGTGGAAAAATGCTTTCAGAAATTTATATTCAGCCCTTCAGCAAATGTATATAGCACGTAAAAAAAACAAACAGCATTCACAGGTCTTGCAACTCCGGATAATGGACACTGAACATTTATTGGCCCAATCCACTATACTGACATAAGAATGTTTTAGGGAACCCCATATTTTCAGCACCCGATTATGTATGTATCGAATCTCCCCTGGGTCTATTTGTCATGAAGATGACTTTTTGATTGTATCTCCCCGGGAAGACGAGCCAAGTGTGTAGCATATTTGAAAAGTTCCCGAAAGCTATATAGCGGTTCGATCTAAGATTTGGGCGGGAAATTGGGTGGATGAAACTCGTCAGATAACGATTATGTCTGTGTTAGCATTGTACTCACAAGTTATTGTGACTGAGAGTTTGTTAATATGCATCTTGTTCAACGAATGAACACTTCGCATGTTGCGATTTCTCCAGCAAAATTTAACTACGGTCTTATCAGCACCGTTGAGGTTAATATAAACCACAGGGTTGCTCTGTGGGTGGTGAAGAAAAACAAATATAGCTGAGCGAATGTCTGCAAAAGGAATTAACTAGGGACAGTAACACTTAGATATATTCGAAAACCTGTGTGTGTGTGTGTATGTGTGTGCGTGTGTCAAAGAGAGAGAGAGAGAGAGAATGGGTGGCTCCCTGTAACGCTACTGTAAGTACCTGACCCCGAATGCTATCCCCTAACATTTCAAGAGCCAGATGAGGCCTAAAATCGTGTACTGTTGTCATATTTGGGCGGGAGATGCCTAGTCCTCACTTTCCAGTCACAATAGAGTGCAAAACCGGTTCCGCGTCATTGTAAGTGACAAATTATTTTGCACCTTCCAACCTCTCTCTAGCAGGCAAGAGGTGTCAAGTCTCTCACTGTTCTATCGCTACTTCCACAGAAACAGCTCGAAAAAACTATATTTCTTCGTTCCACTAGTTCTTCTCTTCAAAGCTGGGACCCGTCATACCCCCCCTCACATTGTAGCAAACATTCCACATTCCCTTTGTGTTCCATTGGTGAGAAGTAAGTTCCACTCAAACAGATTCTTCCAGCGAACTACTACAATCTTAACCTGTTCAAGTCTAGCGTTGACCGTTATCTTCCTTTCCAATCTACATGAATTTTCACTTAATGTAACAAGGCCTGTACAGGGCAACCTTACTGTGTGGGTATATGTATAAGGTTGGTGCAAAAATAATGACGTAATAATGTCGTTTTTTGACGTATTTTTAACGTCAAAAGACGGCATTATTACGTCATTATTTTTGCACCAACCTAATATATATATATATATATATATATATATATATATATATATGTATGTGTGTGTGTGTGTGTGTGTGTGTGTGTGTGTGTGTGTGTGTGTGTGTGTGTGTGTGTGTGTAAGGTTCAAACACTAATATTCCATGGTTATAATTTATTACATTAGAATCAATTTGTAGGTCTGATGCTTGGATCTCAACACATGACACAGTGGAGATAATAGTTAGATCCAGTGACAGGTCCCAGAGTGTGAGTTCAATACCTGGTTAAGGCGGTGGAGAACTTGGAGTAGGGAATTAACAGGCGATAACTGCTAACTGACATCCATTAGAAATAACTCGTAGAACTAGAACAGTCTACCCAGTGACTGAAATAAAGGATTCAGTTCGACATTCCAACCAACTGAAGAAGGTCGGAACGTACAACGGTTGGAATATTGTAATAAATATGGCGACAAAGATGAGGACAATAGTCTGAATAATGTAAATAGTGTATATAATACCTCACCTCAGAAATATAGACATATACTTGAGCCTTTTATATTATATTCTTGCTCTGTCTTGGAAATATATATATATATATATATATATATATATATATATATATATATATATATATATATATATATATATATATATATATATATCGAGGGAGATGGATAGAGAGAGATATAGATAGATAGAGTAAGAGAGAGAGAGAGAGAAACTAGTGAGAAAGAACCTGGCTACCAAGGTTTCACCTAACGGGTCTTCAGGGTTCTACTAGCAGGTATTACCCTGAAGATCCGTTAGGTAAAACCATGGTAGGTAGGTTCTGACTCACGATGTATTTTTAGATTTTGCTCTACTTAGAGTATTGAGCACTTTTACGTTTACTCTGTTTTTCTTTGTTTTTTTCCTTTTGACTAGGCATTGCGGTGCTGATTGATTATTTTCCACCAACACGGATGTCTTTAGGCTTTTATTTTTTTTACTGATTTTTTCCCTGATATCGGTTTCTTCAAATATATTTTTATTAATAATAATATTAATAATTTTTATTTAATATTATATATATATATATATATATATATATATATATATATATATATATATATATATATATATATAGAGAGAGAGAGAGAGAGAGAGAGAGAGAGAGATGCTCGTGTTCGTACGGGAAACTGTGAACATAGTATTTAGCCATCAAATACTAATCAATATACTGGTGGCTGTCCGCTTCAATTATCCTCATTACACCACTAGGGGCTTATCACAGCGTTCCACGCGACCTTTCAAAGTATTAACCTATTGACATCAGTTTTCTCGTCGCGTCTTGAGAAAAATCAAAATTCGCAAGGAACAATATTATTTCAGACCGGGGTGAGGCGTCATTTTGCCACCAAATCCTGTGCGTGACATAAAGCATTTACTCACTCTGGCATTGTGAATGCACCGATTACTCAATGTATCACTTCTGACTGAATAACTTCATGGAAGAGTATATGTTCACACATATGCAGTAGAGTTATCATTTCTCAAACTGGCTGAATACCTTCTGTATAGGTCCACACACACACACACACACACACACACACACACACACACACACCCGTACACACGTACACGATCAAATGCAGATTATATAGGGATTGGAATCAGACAAGATAAAGAACAAATAGGAAACGTATATCAATCTAACATATACATGTTGCGGCCCTATGTTCCTTGAGGAATATAGAGCTGCAAGATATCCTTATGGCTTCTGTAACAAGCCAGTTTTTAAGTGTATAGGTTGTTAGCCTACTGCACAACACCCAACGTGGAGGATCAGGTATTGGATTTAGAGTTGTCCTTCTCCTAGACCAATTACAATCCAAGGCTATAAAACCCGGTCTGTCCTGCTATTTACCCATAGTTGGGAGGAGGTGAATAAAACCCTAATACGCTAATACCTTTCCCAATGGTATTAGCACCTATGTTAATGTCATGGATTCGAATGGATTCCTCAATCCAAGTCGCTATCAATTACCCCACCGTGCCTCTTCAATCTAACATGGTTCACTTTTATTAATGCCATGTCAGAGATTTAGAGAAAACAGACAAGACAAAAATTGGTATTTTCAATTTTGTTTGATGTGTGGCCAATGAGAATCGATCCAAACAAAATTTCAAGTATCAAAGTTTTGTCTTCTTGCCTGCTTTCTCTCAATCTCTGACAAAGCTTTAATAAAAGCGAAATATGTTAGATTGATAAATGTTTCCTATCTAATCATATATACATATAGTCATCCACAGACAGACTTGAAGCTCATCAGTGTGGCAAGGCGTGATCGAAACCCGACTGATTTGGTATCTGTCGGTGATTCTACCCCTAAGCTATTAGCACACGGCAAGGTTGAAGCTGAATTTAGACGTATTTATATTTAGATAAACACGCCACTGGCTGTAGAACTCGATTCGTTTTAACGAAGAGTCTTGCATCAGTAGCAGTAATAGTCACTGTTTACAAATTCATTTTTCACCCCTAGAACTCAACCGAAATATTTTTTTCAGGAGCATGTATATATTGTTATCCACAGGCAGACTGTTATTCTGTAACACAGCTCATATATATATATATATATATATATATATATATATATATATATATATATATATATATATAAAATCTCCACAAATATTCTTAAATGCCTATAATTGGTAACAGAAGCCATTGGTTTATACCAACGGCTTCTCATACTTAATACTTCTCGTTTTCACTCTCGCGTCGTCATGTGTGACGTCACGAGCTGTGGTGTGATTTTCGCTTTCCCGTCTCGTATACACGAATTTGTCGTTGGTTGAAAATCTTTCACGTAACAAAAACAGACTATCATTATTTTTGGGTCCGTATATTGTTTAAAATATTGAAATGTAATTGTCGTCTTTGATGATGGCCTATATAAGCCAAAAGCTTAGATACGATTACAAAATATGTATCAATATGGTGATTTTCCTTCGTCTTATACATTTAGCCATTTTCAAGGATAATATTTTAACAGTTAAAATAAGAAATAGAATGTTGTATGTATGTCGTATAAAATGATTTCATTTTTTCAAAACACGGTCAAGATATTGTGTCCCTGTGTCAAAGTTAATATCATTAAGTATTGTTTTGTTTTTACTAATAAGGCTTCCATTATTTTTAGCCTTTTGTGCATATAGATGATGCTATTATATTAATTTCGTCAAGAAGTATGTTCCGAATAGTGTCCAGTAGATCTCCATGAATATTTAAATGAGATCTAATCCTTGAAAATGACTAAATGTATAGCCGAAAGCGCTCAGATAAAAAGAACTTTCGGACAGTTTTTAAATAATGTATAATCAGAAAAGAAAAATATTATTAGATCGCATGAGAAATTGTATAAAAAACTAAATAAAAGCACCTTGTCTGTCATTTTCAATGAAATGTGCATGAAAGAAGGATTGCTGCCTAAATCCTCATATATATATATATATATATATATATATATATATATATATATATATTGTTTCAATATATAAAGACGTGAAATGCCTGAGTTATTTTGTTCGTCTTGGGAATTAAAAAAAAATGCAAATTTAGTCCGGGACGATTTATTCCTAATTTAACGATTGTGTATTTTAAGAATATTTTTCACTGTCGTATCAAAATAATGCTCAATGCAAAACCGCGAAAATACTAAGGCGATCACGCAAATACAACATATTTACGCACTAAAGAACAATTCCGTTTCTCTGCATGAGTAAAGATCAGATTTCATACTGCAAAGAGCATACTGGGCACCTCCTGTAGCGCCAAATTTTACAAACTTGGTTCTCTAATTCGCTGACGTAGGGATTTGTATCCACATAGAGAGCAAGATTATATCTAAATTTGAAATGAAACTTACGTAAAAAGGATAAAGCAAAAAAATGATTTTTCTGTGGTACTGATAACATGCTGGTAATGTCCGGATCTACGAAAATTTGTAAGCAAACTAGAAAAAATGCAATAAAACTTATAGAGTTACACTTTCTTCTTTTTTTTTATATATCATGTCCCCTCGGAACGGAGGCGATGATGACTCTCCACAACTGCTAGTCACTTTTAGCTTTTAATAAATTGTGTTTTTGTTATTTCTCTGGAACACTGTTCTGTCATACATTTATCCAAGTTCACTAAGTTATGCGTTGTTTTCATTTTCTATTTTACCTTCAGTCAGTCAAGTGCGTATCAAATTTTCCAAACCCTCTTTCCTCAATACGCAACCTAGAAACCTCAACAGTCTCTCATTGATGTTAAGTATAAGTTTCCATTTTGCTTCCATTTTATCTAATACTTGGTTGCTCACATATTCGGATGATTGCATCCTCATCATCCTGCTGCAGAACCATATTTCTGTTACTTCAAGTCTCTTCATCTTTGAGGAGATTTTTTCTATTTCTTACTACATTTCTTAGCTTTTGGAATACATCTTTGTTTATCCTAATAGGCATCCGTATTTCAATGTCACATTTCCATCTTTTGTTAAAAAAAGATTATCAAAGATTTAAATTTCCGCACTTGTTTGATTTTGGTATCTCTGATTTGAAATTCGTACTTAGGGCTCACCCTTTTGCTAACAAACAGTTATTCTGTCTTCTTGCATTTGATGTTTAATACTTTATTCGATTGTTTCCTAGATATGTATAAATTCTTACTAAGTACATGTTGTTTCCCTCATTTATCTCCCTTTGAGTATGTGTGTGAATATATATATATATATATATATATATATGCACACACATAAAATGGATAAATTGTCGTCGACATCAGAGGTTGACAACCTCACGTGGTACGCCAAGCAATTTCCAATGGTACGCATGCGCAAATGACTTCACGTCGTCGAACCAATAACTATTACAATGCAAAGAATTTATTTTGCTGTTTCAGTTATAATATATACTAAAGTATATATACTATATATTACTGTATAAAATATATTGCAGTACAGATATATTGACCTTGACTCGTATAAAAATACGTATGCTGTTGGTACAATGAAAACCCTAAGTTGGCACAGCAAAAATGGTCTAAATTAAGCAAAAATGAAAAACAACACTGACATCTCATTGTAACAGATATATTTACCAAAATTACACGAAAATATCTTGATATGCTAAAGAGTAAATGTATTCAATAAAATGGCCATTTTCTTCAATCACGGCCTCCAGACGACACCAGAGACTCCTGCTTCTCTTCTGGATGGTTTCATTATTTAAGCTGGAGAATACTCTTATAATCATTACGTTCCGTTCTATTTGGTGCTACAGGGAGTTTTTGGTCTCTCACTCAACTACACCCCAGACATAATAATCAAATGAGTTGCAGTCTGAGGAGTTAGGTGGCCAGAGTTATGGGGAGATGTGATCGTCGAAATTGACTGACAGCCATGACTGGGTTATCATGCGTGTGTGATATGATACAGAGTTGTTGCTAGGCATAGATTCTTCCAGCAGCTTCCATCCTGATCAAAGGCAGCCCTACATCCACAACGAACTTGATGTGCCCTTCGTATTGAGCCTGATTGTCTCACTAACAAAGTTCTTTTCTCATCAGAACGAACAAAGTTAGATTTCCGAGCTACCGTACCTTTGTAATCACAATTAAACTCATCCGACTCTTTCCGAATCCTCTGCGTAATACTCAGATTAACACTCAAACACTCTGAAATGTTCGTAATGTAGCTTCCGGCGCGAATGCTAAGTCGTACTGCATGCCGTTTCCAAATTTCTAGCGGTGTGAATTGGGTGCCCAAGTGAACTTACTATACTGTGCAGAAAACAAAAACAAACAACGCGCATGCGCGAAATAAAAAAAAATATAAAATGACGACAATTTACCCATTGCACCGTGTATATATACTGAATATTATATAAGGTTATATGCAAAAGTATCCACACAGATGTATTCGGAAATGTGCTAATTGAGTCCACGTGATGATGTGAAAAGTAATGTCTTCCTTACATTGAAAAACTCTCTTCCATGAGACCTGCGACTTGCTCTGGAGCAAACCGTCCCAGTTCTATTATTTGCAACAGATGCGAAATGAGCACCCTTCGCAGTTTATTTGACTTGGGAAAATCGTATGTGAGATTTCGTTGCACTAGAAACGTATATTTCTCCATATATCAATCAGACAGTATATTTGTCTCTGTCATATATATATATATATATATATATATATATATATGCCCGGGAGATAGCGTTTAAACATGAAACAGACTGCTGCCGGTGGGTGTTGACCACAATGTCCACTTTTATATTTACATAAGTTCCATCCTTGATATTGTGGACTTTAACCTATAAGTAAACCATATATATATATATATATATATATATATATATATATATATATATATATATATATATATATATATAATGAGGGACAATTTAATGTTGCGAAACATGAAATCGTTGTGACAAAAACATAAATATGCTGATATATATATATATATATATATATATATATATATATATATATATATATATATATATATATATATATATATATATATGCGGGTGCGTATTATTTTTTTAACTTATTTTAATTCATTTATTTTGTTAAACGTTATTTTTATGAACACACCTACTAGAGTAGAAGCTCGGTTTTTTTTTAATAAAGAAAGGAGGGCGCACATTTTCTTGATAAGATTTCTTGAATATCCTGTCCTCTAGACGTAGTTGGAAAATAAATACTGTTTAATTTAAAAAAAAAAACAGTACTTCTTCTCGAATACGAGTATCCATCAAACATAACGTTTCAACAATTTCATCCATGTCCTATAAATATATGTATATGTGTGTGTGTATGTGTGTGCATGTGTTTGTGTGTGTGTGATAATAACATTTAGCAGAAAAAAAGCAATTGTGTGTATATAACTTTCATGTTCCAATAGGCGCGTTTGACAGAGGGTGGAGAAATGATCTTGTGGGGGTTGCTTTTATTGAAGAGTGTAGGTAAGATGGAAAAATGTCTTTTATCATGATGATGGATTGTTGGTAACAGGAGTCTATAATCATAGAAAATCCACCAAACAAGAAAGAAATTGTTGATTATCCTCAAGAAACTACGTCGTAACTGTGGTGTCGAAACAAATTTACAAATCTTGACGTGAAATAAGATCTCACTAAAGGTATTACGACACCATTTAGAAAATTGAACAGCGAGTTGTATTACATTAATGACCACCCCAAGTAGCTCATTAAACAAATCCCTAATGGCATCGAGTATAGGCTGCCCAGGTATTCCTCTATTTCTGATGTGTCTTATAGTGTCAAAGACGAACTCGAAAGCCCCTTGAACCGAAAAGGGCATAAAATCCGGTTAGAGTATATAATGTTGGCTTTATTTTTTATGAAGAAAGAAAGAGAAAAATAGTAAAGAATCTTGGTAGAAGAAATGGTTTATGGTTTACCCAATCTTTCACTATAGAGTTAAATGCTAAAACTGAAAAAAGGATTTTTTTTCTATATTGGAAAGTCATTTTCCCAAAGATTATGTGCTGCATATGATATTTAATAGAAATACTAAATAAAAAGAAAGAGAAATGATGTATAGTTCTATGTATAACATCAATAAAATAATACAAAAGCTTAAAAGTAATGCATTGATTACATAACAAACAAATAATTAGAGTGATTGTAGTGGAGAAAGGCGGAACAACTGCCCTATCGATAGTAACGGTCAAGCAAAGAACATCGTCTACAAGACCAAAGTAAAATGGGAAAGTAGCACAAACAAAATGTATATCGGCGTCAAGGAATATCCGTTTAAAAAAGCTGATGTACCACCGGAGAACTTTTTCAATTTGGTAAAATATAAGAATAACATGGATCTGTCGAGATAAGTATGCAAAATGATTATCTTTAAATCGAGGATTTTAAGATGAAGAAGGTTTTTAAAATTGGACCTGTTTTGTTAATTATGACAATAAGAACCTAGATATATCTGCTTTCCCTGATCCACAATATCTTTGAAATAAAAATAAGGGAAATTATGAAAGCATGCATACGGACCAAGAAATATCTTCTGGCACAACTAGTTTTTGGGTAATTAAACAGTCTACATATATATATATATATATATATATATATATATATATATATATATATGTTAAATATTCTTATTTTTTTAAGAATATTGGATAGTTAAAATATTATACAAAAATGTGCTCATGATATATTGGTCACGTAATTTTTACAGATATGTCACCCACTGTAGAAAAAAATAGTAAATTTACCAAACATCAGGCTGTAAATAGAACTGTTAATATCTCATGAAACACTAACCATCGTGTTCGCTTTTCTGCTATATATTCTGCTGATATTTTAAACTAAAAATTTAAAAGCAGCAATTTTTAGCGATATAAAAAATAATCACAATCAATTTAAATTCGTTTTGCTATACAGTAAAGTATTTTGTTTATTGGAAATATTAGATTTAATCAATTGGGTAGATGTTATAACTAAAGTAAAAGCTCCAAGAAAAACTTTTTAAATCGTTGAAAGAATCACTGAAAGACACTTCGTTTGATTCAGCTTGAGATAGAACAGGTTAAAATCGTTTTGTCTCAGCTCCACTCTGTTTTCCCAACTGGGCAATGATAAGGAGAAATAGATCATTCAGGCCTTCAGTAATGGTACCAATATCCATCCACTGACTTCAAATCCATTCAAGAGAGAATGGTGAATATTTTTAAAAAAAAGGAACAGTAGACAGGAAAACTGGATCAGGAGGTCACAACAATAATAGGGATAATAATTTGAACTAAGAGCTAAATACATTTTTATTGTTCAAAATAGAGTTCAATAGTGTTATAATATCCTCGGAGAATTTCAGTAAGATATATTTAATCATTTCTAAGATACACTGGTTCAAAAATAATCTAACAATATATATATATATATATATATATATATATATATATATATATATATGATGAGCTGTGATACAGCGAAACAGTCTGTCTGTGGATGACATTATATTAGCTCCTGAATTAATTCCAGTTGAGCACTCTCGGGCTGAGGTATGGGTTTGTAAACAGTGACTATTATAGCTATATAGCGAGACTCTTCGCAAGCCGAATTGAGTCACTGTCGGTCACTGGGCGTGTTTCCTAAAATAAATACGCTAAAAATCCACCCTCATCCCAGCCGTGCGCCGACAGCTTAGTGGTAGAATATCCGCCTGATACCAATTCAGTCGGGTTTCGATCCTAGCTAGAGGCAACCGGGTGTCTAGCCGCACTGATGAGCTGCGAAACAGTCTGTCTGTGGATGACATTATATATATATAGAGAGAGAGATAGATGTGTATATGTGTTTCCTGTTTCTAAACTTTACATGGTTATTATAGATAGATTAAACAGCAAATCGATGACTGTCCTATGAAATATGGAAAGCTTTTGAGTATATCCTGTAAGCCGCTGACACGAAATGGCAAAAAGCTCATTATCCATAGTCTCATTTTGGTTAGTATATGCGAAATACCTTGGATTATTGGGAATAATTCAACTGCATTGAATTCTCGTTATCTTTTTCAATTCAGAGTTGTTGTTTGTCTAGACTTGCTGCCACACAAAGTTAGATACGTCACGCTATCTAACTTATAGCTGGGACAGTAGATTCATACCTTTTCCAAAGTAGCGGGAAAGGTAGCAGAACAGACGAGGCTTGTCTCTCCGATAAACTTAAACCATTTGAATATGAGTACAAAATGTTGGTGGGCCTAACCATTTCTGACAAAATTACTAAATAGTATTTTACGAAATTTTTCTGAATCCCTTCTTATTGAGGTCGAGAGCATTTCAACATTCTCTCTTATATATTCATGGTTGAAATGTTGCGAAATCTTATTGAGATGCTTGACATATATTTCATTATGTCTTGCTACATATACATCCAAATAGAAAGAGACATAGTATTTTTTGGTAAGGTGCGGATTTCTATGCAGATGTTCATCTATTTATATACATACACACACACACACAGAGAGAGAGAGAGACACACACACAGAGAGAGAGAGACACACACACACACACACACACACACATATATATATATATATATATATATATATATATATATATCAGTAAAGGGTAATATGCTAAACAAACTCGCATATATATATATATATATATATATATATATATATATATATATATATATATATACTTATGTGCATATGTAGAAAGACAGGATTTGAAAAGTAAATAAAAATGCTAAAAGAAAATAAACACTTGCTTTTTGTTTAATTTTAAGGTCAGCTTTTGCTGGGGAAAGCTTATGCTCCGCTAACACGATTGATAGAGAGAAAATGTCAAAATATGGGTTAGTCGGTGTTCTCTTTGGTTTTTTTTCTTTATATAGTGTCGTTATTTTTTTTTTTTTTTGCGTTATTTAGATGTCAAAGAAGATTAAAAATTGTGATACCAACACTGATACAAAGTACAACAGGGCCTTTACAATGCAGAAATTACTATTTAATGGAAGTCACTTAAAGAAAGCCATCTTCACTTAAAGGGCATTTATTCCCCCGCCTCCCAAAAAATAGATATTTCGTCCTTTTACTATTTTCCAGAATAAAATATATATATATATATCTAAAATCGAGGTCAGAATATTACGTTCTAGTAGATTGAAAGCTTAATTTCAACACATTTAAATAATAGTTTGATTTTTTTTTTTTTTTTTTTTTTTTTTGTACAGTAAGGTTAAACCTTTACAAGGCCCGGGGTAGAGGGTTACATTAAGAGGCTAGTTGTGTGCATATGAGTGACAGATAACGGCTAACCCTAGCAAGGAACAGTTTAAGATTGTAGTGATCGGGGAAACATCCTATTAGGAATTGGTTCCACAGGGCAGTGGTTCGCGGGAAGAAGCTGTTTGAGTGGAACTTACTTACCACCAATGGAATACGGAGGGAATATTGGTGGTTTGCTATTATGTAACTGGCATAGCGTGTTTTTGCAGTGAAGGTTTGATGTGGCGGGACTAGGGAATATTGTTCGTCCAAGAGACGTTATTTTCCGTGATAGTATCTGGCGGGAAAAGTGAAAAAAGTGGATCTCTTTTTTCCTTTTGCCTTACGAAATGATAATGATACTGAGAATACTATGGAAATTTTTAAAGAAAGATGGAAACACAAAGGACACTTACAATTGGAAAAAGACAGTTGAAATATCTGCGACACATAATGCAGAATCGTGGCGAAGACTTAAAAGAATTATATCTCAAAGGATGTACTAAAGGCAAAATGGTCAGTGAAAGATAGCAGGCCTCCTGTTTAACATAGCTGAATGGATTAGAGATCGATGAGATAGAAGATGGTATTAGACAAATATTAAGATAAGCTCCAAAGAATAGGAAGTTATGGAAATTTATAATTGTTCAGGTTCTGATGTGAAGTAACATTGAATAAATAAAAGAGACTGTTTGTTATTCTGGTGTAATTAAACGATATTCAGGCATTATCAACTAAAGGGATTCATGAAACTGTCGCATCTCTTGTAGCTCAAAACGGGTTGAGAATATTAAGAATACCAAACATTTACTATATTTCGCTGTTATTCTAAATATTTTCTTTATTCCGCTAAATTTTCAACCGGTAATTTCTTTCATCTTTCTTCTGCTTGTATAAGTTTGAAAGAAGAACTTTATTTTGGCTAGATCCAGTGACTAGACACAAAGAGTTGTGCGTTCAATACCAGGCCACAGTAGTGGTGAGCCAAAACACTTGGGGAGTTGAGTTAAAGGAAATAACTGAGATATCTGTAAGACGCATGGCACGTGGAATTAGAACAATCTACTCCAGGCCGGATCGTAAACCGGCCGAAACGTTGAGAATATGCAATGAATATGAGGATGACAGTCTGAATAATTTAAATAATACAAGTATATTTGGGGCCATGGAAGATTCTTTAAAAATTGGTTCTTTGAGAATAAAGTTTATTTATTACTTCTCTCTCTCTCTCTCTCTCACTCTCTATCTCTCTCTCTCTCTATATATATATATATATATATTAGAATTCCTCATATCGGAAATCCCTCATATCCAAAATCCCTCATATCCAAAATCCACAATATCCGGACATGTATATTTGAACTATTTTGGGTGATATGCAATTGATTTGAAATAACTGGTTTCAAGAAAATTTGCTTTGGATAATTGCTTCTGCTTATTTCCCCACTAATTGATTGTATTGGTGCAAAAGATGGTGGGAATAAGAGGAGAGGATGACAACGAGACACGTCTGCAGCGAGATAGTGACGAGATGCATGATTGTGATAAAACCTAGACTGAAATTGACAGAGCTGCTGAAAAGGTTGTCAGTTTTCTGGAAATAAAGCTAGCATTTAGCTATGACGATTGCAATAACACACGCAGAGTTAAAAGGTGACTTTCGTTTACAAATTTCAAGAACAAAAGCAAAAGGAAATGCGAAAAAAGTTGAGAATGACATTAGAAGAGAAAGAATCATCATACAACAACAATTAAAAAAAATTCCTCGTTATATTATTTGTTTTGCAATACATGGCATTGGTAATTTTTATGGATTTTTATTAACATTACATAATTTATTTATTTTTTTGTTAAAATCAATTCAGTTTTATTTTATTATTTTGTTTACTATAAAAAATTGAAAATAAATGTTAAACCTGATTTCATTTATTTTATTTTAATCTGAATATAAACCCTCCTATCTGGATATTGTCACCAATTCCTCATATCTAGAAGGCCTTCTTAGTCCGGTTGTCAGGGATTCTACTGAGTGTGTGTGTTTGTGTGTGTGTTGGGAGTGTGTATGTGTGTGCATGTGTGTGTATAAACATATATCTTACAATTTAAACGTTACTTTTAGTGGATACTCATATTTAAGTAGACGCTCCGTTTATTTATTAAACAGCATATTTATTTATTTTCGTTTACCATTCGTGGAATCTTATAAAAGAAAAAAAATGAACCACCCGATGGTATTTAAAACTAGTTCCCTCCTATAAAGGGGGACGCAGGTTCGATTTCTGCCGGGGAGAGCTCCTTTTTAGTTAATAAGTTTTCTCGAATATTCAGGCCGGTAGGCGAAAATAAATACGTATTATTTTTAATAAATAAATGGAGCACCCATCCAAGTATAGGTATCATCTAAATATGACATTAAAATGATAAAATCTGACGGATTATTAAATAAAAATCCCATTGCTTCTTTATATATATATTCAATCGTATGCTCGGTTTTCAAGAACGCGACCGAGCGATTGCCTCAACACTAGTACAGATACATCAGTCTTCTTTTTAGTATCATCAGCAAGCTTTTTCATGCCATAATCAATACGAAGATCCCCGAGAACGTAGAAAAGAACAAACTGTTTAGCGATGAGCAATATGAGTTTCTGTCGGCCTAATCCACTGTCGACGTCCTAAATACCACCACTCACAGAATCAGTGAGGCCCTTGACGACAAACACACCTCGAGGACCATATCATGTGTAGAACAAAGGCTTACTACACAAGCTCTTCAATTATGGGATCTTCGGAAGGGTTTTCTCGATCATAAAATCCTTCCTAACCGGTAGGTCCCTGTAAGTAATTATCAATGGCCAGTCCTCCAGGGCCCTAGAGGTCAACGCCGGCGTTCTGCTGGTGTCCCTCAACGGACCAACCTTCTTTGGGATCTACCTAAGAATATACTCAGATCATTTGTATACATCTATACCTATAATACAACTATGTACCGGCGCACCGCTCGATGGTCAGAGATTGGAGATTAATCTCTCTTCCGATCTCACACAAACTAACCAATGGAGCAAAAACTGGCTGTTTACATTCAATACCTCGAAGACCAAGCTAGTTACATTCAATCATCGTCGATGGGACCCCGAACTACCAGCGATCAGGATGAAAGGATGTACTCTCGAGGAAGCACAATGCGTTCAAAGAGGTAGGCCTGAAACTCGCACCCGTTCTCAGGTGAAGCTCATACATACGATCCATTGCTAAAGATGCTGTTAAAACCGTCTGCTTTCTGTACTGATCCCGTAAGTACTTGACTACTCCTGCTATACACTAACTTTACAAGAGCCAGTTCATGCTAAAAATAGAGTTATGTTCTTATATTTGGGCGGGAGCTGCCCAGATTCTACTCCCCAGCTTTTATGGCGTTCAAAAGTGTCTCCGAGTCATTGTGGGTGACAAATTATTTTCCAACCATCAACCTCAACTCTACAGACGGGATGTGGCAAGCCTCACGCTATATTACCGCTACTTCCACGGTAAATGCTCGGAAGAACTGAATTCCCTCGTCCGTCCGTGACAAACCTTCTCAGTAAAAACACGCCATGCCACGTACATAGTAGCAAACCAACCACATTCCTTCTGTATTCCATCGGTGATATGTAAGTTCCACTCGAGAACCTTCTTCTCACGACCACTGCCTTGTGGAACCGCCTCCCTATTTCGTGATTCCACGTCAATACAATCTTAACATGTTCAAGACTAGGGTTTACCATTATCTTCCACTCATATACATACAAATGGTCTCCAAATGTAAGCATTTGGCTCGAGCGGCGCCCGGGCCTTGTAACAGGTGAACCTCGCTGCAATACACACACACATACATATATATATATATATATATATATATATATATCTTTAGAAATTATATCTAGCTCAGATTTAGTGGGGTTGATCAATCTACATTTGGGTATTATTCGAGAAATTAGGTTTATGTTCTTTGAATAAGATACATACGTCTTTCGTATGGATCTTCCCCATTCTATCGCTAATATCAAGGTTACTATCTGACTTAGCTGTCACATTATCTGTCTCATAAATTCTGTTATTGAATTTACCTTTTTATAATTATCAGTAATTTTGCCCTTAAGAATTTGATAGTATTTAGAATGATCACATATGTGTTTTTTTTAAATTTATCTGCTCTAATCCAAACTTCTTTCGAGTTTATAATCATATGACTATCCTTGTTTAAAGTCCTCTGAAAAGAGCTAAAGTTTCCACTAAATCTCATATTCTTGACAATGTTAAACAGGTCCTTTTCGAATGGTTTAAAAATTTTTCACTATGCTGGAGTTTTTTGAGCTTTTAAGTTGTAAAATCCAAGTCTATTGTTTTGAGTTTCAGAAGGATTAACATATAAGTAGGCTTTCCATCTTAACCTTTTCCCAACAATTTATCTCGGTTAGAGATAAATTGAAGGAGTAAAGAGAAGAATATGGAATATTCTTTAAGGTGAAATCCGGATGAAATTATCGATAATGGTAAGTGAAGGGGGTGGTAGGGATTAATATCCAAGACACCTCAACTATACAAATGTAGAAGCAATAGCATAGGTAAAAATACGTGTGTAAGTAATCCAAGTGAATCCTAATAATATAAAATATTAAAACTGATCCACAATAGAGAGCTCAATATATTTATTATAGAGCATAGAAATGAATTACAAAAAATGAAATTCAATTGTGACCCATTTATATAGCCATTTCGCTCCTCGATATAAATTCACTGGATCTTGTTAATACTAAAACGTTTGATAAAAAATGAATTGTAACGTTATATATATATATATATATATATATATATATATATATATATATATATATATATATATATATATATATGTTATGGATATGTCTTTTTTTAATCCTACGTTCCTGCATCATAAACTGATGAAATTTGTTCAAAAGTTATGTAAAAGATATTAATTTGCGTTAGTTCTCGTAAAAAGTTAACCCCACACCGAATATTCGGGGTTAACATATATGCTTAAAAATATGGTAAAAAAATCAAAATATTCCAGAAGTTTTATTTTTCAAATTGCTAATGATGCAATTAGATATTACTTATGAATCTTTTATCGCATTTAACAGTTTATAGATATAACATAACATTCAAACTTGGAAATAATCAAAAACATGTTCTAGAAGGATCCATAAAGTTATAGATGTCTCCGAGAATTTCTAGAAAATTCCAGAAAATTCTAGAAGTCGCCAGAAAGTCATAGTATTACTAGACTTATATACAATTTTAGATTATTTTTTTTGTTGGAAGAGACATTTAAAAACATTGGACACTTCGTCAGTATTTTTGAAGAAAAATACATCAAATTATGATACAGAAAATCAATCATTTTACAAAAAGTAAGAAAGTCGTAACATCATTTTTTAAAATTTCATTTTGCTACGGTTTAGGCCATTTTCGAGATACAGGGAAGAATTAGAACAAATTGCTCCATTGCCTTCAGATGTTTTCTCACCTTCGACTCATATGGCATGACAAACACCGAGACATGAAAACAGTACACACAAAAACCAGCAAAAATATGACGTATATTTATAAACAAGAGCCTAGTAACACACAAATCATTCTTGAATAGCAGCTTATTGAAAGCTGAAAGTGCTCATAATGTCTCCCTAGTAACAAGAAATATGGTCCGAAACGAATAAAACTTGAGTAGAAATACCGAAATATTTTCAACAAGATTTAACCAAACATTCATTAAAAAAAAATGCTGTCCAAATATATTTATAATGTACAGTAATATAAATATATATTTATATTTACATTTGTTGCTGTCACTATTATAAATGTGAACTGGCTGTATTTTGTTTTAAACCTTTCTTGACTTGGTGTTATTCCTTTTTATCATTTTACTAGCTTTCTTTATTTTATATCCTTTTTAATATTCTTTCAACAGTAAGTGATTTACCATTTCAAAATTATGGAGAGAAGTTTATAAATTGCTTACAAATGCGAGTGATGTTTTTTTACTATATTTCATCCTTTTTTTATTTTTTATCGTTTTAAGAAGACATGGTCGTCTTCTGTAAAGAAGCGGCAATCATATATATATATATATATATATATATATATATATATATATATATATATATGGAGGACTCTCCCGTCGTATTCGACGTATGATGGTCAAGCAGCTCATTTTCTAGGAACCGACAGCCAGACAGCAGCACATATGATTTGATTATAGTGGTGAAGGTTTTTGTGCCGAACCAACCACACTTTTTTGAAGGACTGAATATAGAGACCTGGCGCACTACGTGGCAAACGACCTTCCGCAGGTTTTGAATTTTTATATATATATATATATCCGTGCATGTGTTTGTGTCTGTATGTGAATGAGTGTGTGCGTATGTATTAATCTAAAATTATTTCAAAATGTTGATCATTTGAAGACATTGCCCCAGACATGTTGGAGGGGTGCATTTCTTTGATACGATAATCAGGATTCAACATTTTGGCTTTTATATGGTCTCGAACACTAATCTTTTGATATCTGCAACAAATATGGCCACAGCTGTCGGACACACTTATCCTGGTTTCTTGTCCGATTGTGTGTGTCCACACATGTAATGTGTTTGCCTATATACATATACACATGGGCGTGTATCCAGTTTCAAGGACTGTCTCTCGTTTGCCTACGTTTGACACGTGTCCCAGTTAACATCTTGCTTCGATCTAGATTTTGTCAGCTCTTCTTTTCTGACGAGATTGAATGAAGTGTTTTTCCATTGGCTATTGCAAATGGACAACCGCCAAACACATCGTGTTTACACAAAGGTTAATGGGTACATCCGCTGGCTGGCAGATAGACATCAAGTGAAGATAAAGAATGTGTTTTATGGAAGGACGAATTCTGTTACTGATGAAAAAGATTAGCTCTTTAAGCAGGATTTACTGCTTCGTTTAGTGACGTAAGTCGTTTTATCTCGAGTCAAGTAGGAGGAGTCGAAATTTAGGTTATAATGACACAAAATATTTGGTTCCTTGCTTGTTAGAGCATTTGACTGGAAGTTTACAACTTGCAAATTACAATTCCGTTCATACAAAGCAGATGCTCATTAAAGGAAAAACTTCAATACGAAATTATATTTAAAGATGACAACAGCCCCGAAGTAAGGGTGAAGATCTTTCACTTGTCATTTCTTTTTATTCATTTCACCCCAAACAAGGTGATAATTCCACTAAGACGCAAGGGGCTACAACGAGTTAAAGAGAATGAGAAGTCTTTATGAGATGGAACCAGAAACCCAATCCTAAACAGAAAACAAGGGATAAAACTCAACTTCTGTCCAAAAGACCAGGAAAGAGTATGAACCGGACAATTTAGCATTTAGAGTAATCTCTAAATGATATAAAGAGTTAATTTTCTACAATGCCTGAAGAGAACCAACAAAATTGTTAAAAACCTATTTACATTTACTAATTAAGGGTTAAATCAAGTTATTTCATATCAGAATCTAAAACAATTTGGTGATATTGTGGTATAACCTTTGCAGGTGATCTATTCCCTGAATTTGTCATATAAAATCAGAATATAGAATGAATAATCTCTAATCACTTCCAATAACTCAATTTATAGATCAATTTTAAGACTGTTACTATAAGGGGTAAGGAATGAAAACGTTGCGTATGCTGCGCTAAACTAAGGTTTGTCCAACACCGTAAGATTACAATATTTAACTCATCTTCTCAAATAATTTTCTCAAATCTAGACTATGAAACGAACACCATACATGATATCCATATTGTCATCGAAAATATCAGCCATTTTCTCGTATCAATGAATAAAAATGGATTCAAGTTAATGAATACTTTAAATATTAAAGAATACAATACTTCATCAGTCCTTATAGAATGGTGCTACAAAATCACGTCACTTGAAAAATCTCCAGCAACTGCAATAACTGAAACGTGTAGCACATGTAGCCACAACAGAAAATAATGACATTATCAAGACGTTGACTTTCCACACTAGTGTAAATATAAAAATTGGAAGCACATTTTAATCACTACTAGAAAGAGCTATAACGTTTAGTGGACCTCAGGAGCATATTTTTCTGGAAAACTGTTTTAAGCGAAAGACTTTAAAATTTTCAACTGAGAATAACGCTAAATACTCGAGTTCCATTACACACACACGCATATATATATATATATATATATATATATATATATATATATATATATATATATATATATATATATATATATATATATAATGTACAGTGGGGGAAATAAATATTATTTATTTAACATGGATTTTCTAAAAGAATTTTATAATCGATACGATATTTCTGTACAATGTCATGATGCTGCAATACACCAAAAACATTAGAAAAAATTGTTATATTAATGAAATTAAAAAAAATTGGGAGGTGAAAAGAGTATTCATACAAAATTATAATAGCTATCTAATAGTTTGTAGCATATTCCTTATTCAATTCAACAGCAATCAGTCTCTTTCTGTAGATTTTAATCAATGATTTGCAATTTTCCATCGGTATTTTACTCCATTCTTCGTTGCATATTTTCTTTAGGTCTAGAATGTTTTTGGAGCTCTTTTATTATCTTGATTTTTTAATAAAAGCCACAAATTCTCTATTGAATTCAATTCTGGAGACTGTGATGGCTATTTGAGTCATTCTTTGTAGATTTAGTCATATGTTTAAGGTCACTAACTTGTTGCAAAATCCATTCATTTGGGGGTCCAAACTTTACTACTGACCCAAACAAATTAGAGCCACAAACATCTTGGTTGATTTTTTAATTCATTCTACCATCTATTATCTCTTAATTACCCGTACTCTTAGAAGAAAACATCCCCAAACCATGAAATTGCTTCCACCAAATTTCACTGTTGGGATTGTTTTCTTTGGTGCAAAGGCTATACCGTCTTTTCTCCAAATTTTAGTCCATAAATTACACTCAAATATTTCAATTTTTGCTTCATCTTTCCATAGAACACTTCGCTGAAATGATTATGGTTTATTCTTATGTTCACGAAGAAATTTTAACCAAGCATCCCTACGTTACTTCAATAGTAGTTGAGTTTTTCTTGGAGAATGCAATCTTAGTAGACTTCTATTGATATGCCTATTCTCAGCATTACTATAATAACAATAATCATTTTACGGTAGACACCCCGATATTATCAAAGTTAGTACAACACAAATAGTGACAAATATGTAAAGGAATTTAGTGGTGTTTTAAACACTTACGTGAAGAAGAATTGCTAAGCTGCCTGTTTTGCAAATCAGAATTCGAAATCCGGGTCTTTTACTCAAGTTTGAACTCTGGATTTTCTCATCATTTATAGATATGCAATTATCTCAATTACCTGGCAAGAGGTGAATGAGAATGTTTTCCAGTTTTTTGTCATTGTTTATCGACATTGTCTTTCATGTTTGCGTGAGATTGTTGAAGTTCATAATCGTGTGTGTTATTTCAACCAGTTTATCTTCTTTCTGATTGGAGCAGATTATTTTTGCATTGAATGTAAGAGAAAATGTAAGATGACAATTTGCCAAGTATATAAGAATGATTTGTCACACTAAATCTGACAAGCACGCCACAGCTGCAAATATTATTTCAAATAACATTTGCAAATGTCTTCAAGTCTCTGGGGCAAAGTTAACTAATCAATCAGGGACAGAATATATTCGACATTAGAAATAAGGAGTGCGATAAAGGAGACTGGCAGATGCATGAAGTCTGTTCCGCTTTCATTTAGAAATGACGTATATTTGATATTTGTTTCATAAGAGGAAAGACATCTTTTCAGTTGTTTCGGAAAATGAGGAGAGCAAAGGAGAAAAAAGAAATGAGGAGAATGAAAATGAATAATAATAATAATAATAATAATAATAATAATAAGAAGAAGAAGAAGAAGAAGAAGAACAAGAAGAACAAGAAGAACAAGAACAAGAAGAACAAGAAGAACAAGAACAAGAAGAACAAGAACAACAAGAAATTTAGAGAACGAAGAAAGTGAATAAATGAGAAAGAGAAATGAGAAGAAAATAATGAAGAAGAAGGAGGAGGAGGAGGAGGAGAAGATGAAGAAGAAAAAGAAGAAGAAGAAAGAGGAAGAAGAAAGAGGAAGAAGAGGCGGAAGAAGAACAAGAAAGAACACAGAAGAATTAGAAAAATAAATGATGTTAACAAAGAAGAATAATTGAGGTAAAAAAAGAAGAAAACGGCGACAACGACGACGAAGAAGAAGAAGAAGAGGAGGAGGAAGAAGGAGGAAAACACAGAAAAATTAGAAAAAGAAATTATGTTAACAAAGAAGAATATTTGGGGTGAAGAAAGAAGAAAACAACGACGACGACGAAGAAGAACAAGAAGAATAAGAGAACAATGAAGAATTAGACAAACAAATGATGTTAACAAAGAATAATTGAGGAGAATAAAGAAAACGACGACGAAGAAGAAGAAGAGGAGGAGGAAGAAGAAGAAGAAGAAGAAGAAGAAGAAGAAGAAAGGTGGAGAAGAGTGAAGAATTAGAAAAAGAAATGATGTTAACAAAGAAGACGAAAAGAAGAAAATGACGACGATGAAGAAAACGAAGAAGAAGAGGAGGAAGAAGATGAAGTAGAAAGAAGAAGAAGAAGAAAGGAGAAGAAAAAAATTCATGAAGACATGCAGAATTCATGGATTGCTTATTTGACCCTAACATTAGCGAAAGCCTTATACTTTGTTGTTAATTTTTTTTTTTAAATCTTCCCACTTCCGTTCACGTCTTATTCTCTTATGGTGTTGATCCTTATTTTCCTGTTCGTTTCATAATTTTATTAGTGACTCTGTGCACTTAACGTCTTATCTTGTGTGCCAATCAAGTGGTTAATACAAGTCTGTAAATGTCTTTCCCCTCAACTCGCTTCACACACCACTTCATATTTACTAAGCTTCATTTTCTCTCGCACAAATGTTGGGAAATGATGTTAAGAAATTTGTGGTGCACAAAGTTCTCCGCATGAAGACAGTTTAGCTGCCTTGAAAATCGGCATTTTAATACCTGATTTTTTTTCACCTAGGATCGAACATCAACCGCAAGCGCTAATGAGAAATAAACAATTGGCCATTATCTCAGGCATTTCACATCGTTAAAACTGATTTTTTCATATATATATATATATATATATATATATATATATATATATATATATATATATATATATATATATATATATATATATATATATATATATTGTAAAAATACCGGTTAGTCTATTATTTATTAGAAGAATGAATGATACTTTAAATCTGTAGGAATAAAATTTACTTATTAAAAATATGATTTACTCATATTTAAATGAACCTTTTAGAAAATCCTTGTGTATAAAACTCTGAAATAAGCGGATAAATAAAAATGACCAATTTTTTTTATCATTGAAAACCCAGACGTCATGCTGAATAACAGATGTCTATGACTGTGAGCATGCACCCCACCCCGCCTAAACTTAAACGGACTTTGTGGGCAACATATATTTGATATATAAGCTGTCCAGAGAAATTAAAAGCCAAACATACCTAATCAAAATAGACTGAATTTTCCTTAATCTTAACAGCTAAAAATATTAAGATTGTCTGCGCTTATAAATTAAGTAAATTTCTAAGAAAGTTCTTCCTAACATCGTTTGTCAATGGAACGAAACTATGGATATTAAGTTTAATTTTTATAATTAAATTTACAACTTTAGTTTGTGTTTTGAAACAGAGAAATTTCTGTGTCGCGATGGGATCATATGTTTTAAAAATATATATATATATTTATTAAAGACATTTTTTATGTTTAACGTTCTTTTTAGAAATACAAGTATTTAAGTAAATGCTCTGTTAAAAACAGTATTAAATAGCCTTGACCGCTCGGCTACCAAGGATCGTTCGGTAGGCAAGGTCGAATTTACTGCTTATAAACTTCAATGAATTTATAAACAGTAAGTGCCTACCGAACGATCCTTGGTGGCCGAGCGATCAAGGCACGTCAGCGTAAATGACGGTTCCGTATAGGACGCAGGTTCGAATCCTGTCCAAGGACGAATATTTTCTATGAAAATTTCTCGGACATTCAGGCCGGTAAATGTTATTTAAGACTGTTTATTATAAACAGAGCATTTACTTAAATACTTGTATCTATAAAAAGAACGTTAAACATAGAAAATGTCTTTAATAAATAAATTGTCGGACTTTGTCCATTTCGTTATATATATAATAAATTAACGGATTTACAATATGTTTTTTCGCTACACAGTAATAGCCATGTTTCAAAAACTGAAGCTATAAGCTTCAAATTTAATTATATAATTAAATTAAAAGCATTAGTTGTGTTTCATCTTCACACGAATTCCACAATTTATCTTACGCTTGATTAGTAAAAAGCGGTTGTCAGGGTTCAAAGGTTTAATGAAATTTGACTATAGCTATTGTTAGCTTTAGTAATAGTTATTTTTTAAAAACAATTTGTGCCTATTTTGGCATTTTTAACACCAACAACTCTTTTTCTGTGATAGCATAAATAGTACTGTTCGAAAACCTAGCAGAATAAGGTGCAATACATTCAATTCGCTCACGTCACGTCAATATTAAACTGAATAAAGGACAAAGACAAAAACATTGAATCGAAAATAAAATATGGATACGAAGATCAAGTAAGAAACATTTGTGGCTGAAATAATTACACATTGTCTCGTTGTTCGTAAATAAAAGCCAGAGTTCGAACTGATTTTCAAACCATACGTGGAAGATTACCGTAACACGTTCTGACCTCCGTCCTGGGTAAGACGTTAAACTACATCCGCGTCCTGAGTAAAATGATAAACTACATCCAACAAGCAAGGCCTCTGATCTGGAGGTTTTGGGGAGCGTGGAACCACCTCTTAATTGCTGATGTTCCTAGGCCCACCCTGACCCGGGGTGGTAGCACCTGTTAGGGTCCCAGATATAGGCAAATAGTTGGCACCCAAACCGGATTCAAAACGCTATCAAATTTAAAAAATAGATTTTAATAATTACCAGAAATACTTTGTAACCATGACCATCTACGTGTTGAAATGGCGCGGAACATAGAAGATGACAGCGTTTGGATAATAGAGTTTCCAATAACTTTTATTATGTCCCGTATATCATGATAACTATATATTTTCAGGGTAAAAATAGATTTAACTCATATTCTGCAAATAAACTTGGCATCTGCTATTGAAAATGACTTCCAGTCAGTGGTTAACTGAGGCAAGGAATGGCTTGTAAATTTTAACACCGACAAAACAAAACAGCTTTAATTTAATCACCACAGAGAATCATTTCTGCCAGCCCTCAGCATGGTTGATGGTAAACTACTGGAGAGTAACATTCTACGCCTTCTTGATCGCATGTTTTCCACTCATATGAAGTGGGTGACTATATCGAGTAAATTAGGAAGTCTGCTGTAAAGACATTTCGTTCATTGTGTTGTGCCAGGAGAGTTTTTCGACTAAATCCATAAATCTATCATTCGACTGTGTATTGAATGCTGTTGCCATATTTGTTCTGGTGCTTCTGCTGTACATCTTGCGATCCTTAACAAAATCCACAAAAGTAACTGTAATGTACACGAACCTGATCAGCTATCTCGACTTCCGTCACTTTCTACTGACGTGACGTGGCTTCCCTCTGACTTTTCTACAAATATTTTCAGTGCATCTGTTCTGTTTTCCCTGGTGCATCGACTAGATGAATTTAAACGTGCTACTAGTTTGGTAACTAGGTCTCACCGTTTTATTGCTGAACTAGCTAGATGCACTATTCTATTCTAAGTTTCATTTCTCGGACTCAACAACTGCTGAAATCCCTTTCGATTCCTTGCTTCTTTGATATCTATAAACTTAAAAATTTTAAATGTAAGGGAATTGAACCCTATTTTTCTCCTTTCATCAATCCTCCTCATTCGCCGTATTCTCATTCACTCACCTGTACCTGCTTACGTTCTAGCGGAATTTTCACCTTCCTTGGGTAAAAAGATTAAAAGAAATATGTTTACGATTTGATATTAGTTTTTGGTCAGTAGAAAGTACCATCATCTCTATAAATAAAACAAAGAATGTCTATGTGTCTGTCTGTCTGTGTGATACCTTTTCACTCGAGATCTATCCAACCGATTTTGATCAAACTTGGCACATACATTTCCAATGCAAGAAATAGATTCTTAGCGTAAAAAATAGATAATTTTTAAGATGTTAATAATCTATAGAGCCGATCAAAATCGATAAATTCAACTTTTTTCCCCCGATTCCGTTCGAACTCCGTATGTAGGTTACTTACATCATGACGAGCTCAACGATACGTCATATTTTTTATTTCTTTGCCACTGCGTTTTGCGAAAAACGAAAAATTGATTTCAACACAAATTTTAAACTGAAAACTCCCTCAATTTTCAAGAAATCTCATACAAACTTCACTCAATTGTAGCCAACAATAAGTTGATTGTTTAACAGTCATTTAACATTTTAATTGAATTCATTCATATAGAGAAAACCTGCGCAAATAGCGAAAATCTTTCTGGTTTCTTTCCTATTTTTCGTTAATTTTTCAACCAATTTTCATTAAACTTAACAACTGCTTTATAAATGTATCCTCTTTTACATCCCTGGTAGCACACTGACAAACTGAATTTCAAAAACTCTAAAATAATTGTAGTCTGAAGTGCATCTTCATGTTGCCTGTGTTACACCTTCATGTCCTCGGCTAACTTCGATTTAATAAATACAGATTATTTCTGTTATATCAGTAACTGCATTAATTTAAAATGTTTTTAATGAAAGTACTTTAACACTTTTTTTCTCATTGACCAGTTGGAAATGGCTGCTAGTATTGTTTAAGGTTGGTAACATTAAAGCCTGTTGTTTTGATTTGTGTCATATTAACCTCACTGGGTAATTAAATGCTGAAATCTAAATATTTTGTACGCAATTTTACTTAGTTCTTAGATAATAACGGCTTTAGTGATACATATCTAATTAACCTATAGCTGGGTGGAGAAGTAGTAGATTTCTACCTTTCCCAAGATTATATGCGCGTAAGTGAATGTAACGAATTCAGCAGACATTGGAACACGGCTCTCCGATTAACAATTCTGCACCTCCAAGCTTGCAGCACCTCGTATTTCAAAGTGGACACCAATCTAGGTACTGAATAGGTTTGAAATTGCATAACTTCGGTTTTTGTAATGGAACCGGTGTTTCAACGTGATACAACCGAAAAATTAAAGCTTATTTCGCGGAGAAATGAAATCAACCATTATTTCTGCTCAGTCTTCTTTGAATACATAACGAAAACGCACTCACAAATGTCGATGAATTTTGCTTACTATGAAAACGAAGACGATTGTGCTGTGCCAAACGTCCAAATAAGAAAGTCTTACCTACCATGAAAGTCAGTTTCATATCCTGATTTTTACTTCAACTAGAACACCGACCACTGACTTTACGCAAAGCGCTTAACCATTAAACTTTCTCTAAATCTTTACACCATCAAAATCGCTTAATCACCCCTCACTTAGATCACCAAGCAGGAACCGTTGTTAATAGTGTGTTACCACCTCAGAAAAAGGCGCATCAGACGGTGCAATACTGCATCAATGCGCCCATTTCAACAGTAGAAAGCGCATCCTATGCCCCAGATATTACAAGATCATATTTTCCATATGTGGACGACAGACCCTGGGGCAAATTTGACAAACATCTGTTTTTCTGAATCCTATAAGCGCGTATTCTAACATCCTGTTTTGCTTATTCATTCCTTCTGATGACTTACAAGGATATCACAAGCTGTAAAGAAACCTCTCTCCAATTATGGAAAGATATATCGCTCACATCCGGGCATTGAGACACCGGGCTTTGACTTTGCATTTGGTCAGGTTGTCTGAGAAACGAATACCGATATGTTGCTTTTTTCTTTTTTAGTAAAGCACAGCTGATATGTAGGACTAATCTCATGTAATAATAATAATAATAATAATAATAATAATAATAATAATAATGATAATAATAATAATAATAAGAAGAAGAAAAGCAACATGAATATTAGCTACTGTAGTAGTAGTAGTGTAAAAAACCAACAACATTAATAATAATTTACAATACAATCAATATCATACGGTAAAAGTGAAGAACATTTTATAAATATGATAGTAGTACCTATAATTAAGGGAACACTTGGAAAATTCTTTGAAATGCGACAAAGAAAATTGAAACATTAAGAAATCGGAGGAAGAATTTGGATGACAATGTTATAGAAATTTTATGTTACGTGTCCAGTTAGAACATGTGCAATCATGACTTCTTCAAAGCAACGTATGTCTCTTTACGGTCTCTCTTTGTCCCCACTCTGCCATCCATTCACAAAATTTAATTATGTGCCATGCGTGATGCACGCTTAGGCGATCAGGCAAGTTTCAATACATGATTGGCGAGGCAGATTTTTTCCCGCAGTAGGTTGCCATTTATTTCTACGGTAGACCATTTACTATCAAAGGCTATAAACCCTGTCTCTCCTGCTATTTATTTACCCATAGCTGCGGGGAGAAGAAGAGGATTCATATTTTTCCCAAGGATATTAGCACGTAAGTAAATGTAATGGATTCGACTGGAATTCGAACTCAGCTTTCCGATTTCTCAATCTGAGCCGCTATCCATTACTCCAGTTCACCTAATACAAGGTTCAAGGGCCACTCACAGTAGAGGTTTGCTGAGCGAGATTTTTTTTCGTGGTGGGAGAAGGAGAGAGTAAGAAGCGAACATTATGAGGTTCGGTAGGATAAATATCGGTTGACCCTGGATTTGAAGAGACCAAGATTTTTGTTCTCAGTGTACTCTAAGGAGTTTGTTCCACAAAGTAACAATTCTGAGGAAGAATCTGTCTGAGTAGATCTTACTCCTTATCAAAGGAACACGAACGGTATGGGGATAATTTGCCACCAAGAATTGTGGGGGGTCCTTGATGTGAAGGTTTGAGCTGGTGACGCCAAGGAATGTAATGTCCGAACATCTGCCAAAATAATCGTGATAAAGTAGTGAGAGGCTATGTCGTTTCATCTGTGGGATAAGTGTTTCAGGGTGGAGAACAATTCATCATCTACAAGGCTAAGAAATTGCTTTTGCACTCTGCAGAGGATGGAGAATGTGGACAGGTCAGCACAAGCCCAGATATTGCAGCAATACACCATTCTTGGTTTGAACTGATTCAGATGAAGATAAAACATCACAGAATTTGGTATTTTCAGGAAAGATACAATGAACTGACTATTTTTTCAGGATATTATGTATAGATTCGTTCCATGTGAGGTTGGTAGTTTGATTGAACCCCAGTAGGCATTCAAAGCAAGTGACATCTTCCCCGCATTGAGCTGTGATAGAGGTCAGTGAGGTGAGCTCTTAATAATAAAAAGAAAGATTTGTGAAAAGAAAGGCTTTCGGCAAACCAGATAACAAAACAATCATGTCTCTAACAACACAAGACTTCTATAAATATTTTCGTGTATTTAAACGTAATTTAATAAAACATGATTAAATGAGAGAAAATTAAGAAAGGAATATTTTAGAAGTAGAAGAAAAATAATAGTAAATAAACTAAATAACTTTAACTTAATAAAAGGGATGAATACATGGGCAGTAACGGTGCTGAGATGTGCAGAACTGAATAAAGAAGAATTCAAATTAATTGAATGACAGACCACGAAAGTTAACAATACGTAAGACATTTCGCCTCAAAGAAGACACAGATTAAATGTAAATAGTAAAGAAAGCGAGAGATAACTTACAATCATCGAACCATGTGAAAAACAAGTAAAATAATATTTGTAAAAAGGTGTGGCGGGAATTTTATGGAGAACGTTTGAAACAATGCAAGAAGAAATTAAAAACAAACAAACAAGACAACTCGTGAAAAAGTGTAAAAAAGAACATAAAAGTTCCATTGCGAAGTTAGCAGCAAAAAACAAATATTACAGAAGAGGATTGAACATGGAAACGCGGAGGAAGAAAAAGAATAACTTTTTTTATTGCGCGTCAAAGCCTTGATTAAGTAGCACTACAAAACGAGATGACGTCTCGTTGCTGATTTGGCTTGTTTGGTTTGGTTTGTTTTACGGTATATCAACACCTCAATGGGTTTATTTAATGCCGACAATATTTTTATTGCTGGTAATATTTTTTTCAAAAAATGTATTGTTGGTAATATTTTTTCCAAAAGTGTATTACTGGTAATATTTTTCTTTCCAAAAATGTATTGCTGGTAATATTTTTTTTTTCCAAAAATGTATTCCTTGTAATCATTTTTTCCCCAAAATGTATTGCTGGTAATATTTTTCTTTTTCAAAAATGTACTGCTGGTAATAATTTTTCCAAAACATGTATTGCTGGTATTAAAACCTATTTTTATACCTTCATAGTGTTTTGACACATTTGGGGCGGAGGTAACTATTTTTCCATAGCTGGAATTCTAAAAGGTGCTACCACCTCGAGCCAGGGTGAACCTGGGAACAACAGTAATTAAGAGGTGGCTCCATGCTCATCAAAACCTCCTGATCAAAGGCCTTGCTGTCAGATGTAATTTATCATCTTACCCAGGATGCGGATCTAGTTTATCGTCATATCCCTGACGTTTGACAGGTTATTCCTACCCAATAATAATAATAAAAAAAACAACAGGACAAAAATAAACAGGACAGTTCAACAACAGATATATATTTCAAACTTTGCAAAAGACTTCGTCTCGGCTATGTAGGAAAAAGTACCTAAAGACAGCTGAGATGAAATCGAAAATAATGGTCAATTTATACTCTGGGAGCCTGATATTCCTGCCGACTATCTAGATTTTTTCTTCCTGTGTCTTCTTTTTAAATCATATCACCCAAGCAAGGCAGTGAAGCCACTAAGACGCATGTGGGTCACTGAGTGCGAAAAAATAAGAAAAAAAAGAGTAACGTTATTAAGGAACGAGAACAATAGAAGAATAATCACGAAGACATTGAATTTAAATTTTTGAGGTGAAAAGTTAGTCCGAAGTGAGTTCCATGGGCGGGAAGTGCGAGAAAAGAAACTGTTACCATAGAACATGCGATTGCTACGTTGAATCCCTGAATGACGAAAAACGAAATTTATAGAGATCTCTTCTTTTTCATTGTGATATGTTTGTAGACAATCACGGCAGTGTTGTGGCGTAATTGAAAGTTTGGTTCGGGCACATGTGATTGTCGTTCAGCTACAAATAAAAGACTTTCAACTGTTCATGTTGAAACTTCTGTGCCCTCGTTTGTTCTGCTCTTTGATTCTGGTGTCTTTGCGAGCCTCTGTAGTAAATGACCGGCCAGAACGTGGTCTACGTGAGTTAGGAATGTTCATTTGATCACTGTTGCCAAGATCGAGGAATCACCGGTGCACCAGGTATTCGCGAACACACATGGGAAAAACCATAAATTTAAGACAAATTAATTTTATATTAATATGAGTGCATCAAATTTTAACATTTCCATTTCTGTATTGATAAAACTAACTTTTTTTCAATCTGACAGAAGAGGAATATCACGCCGCGCTACTGGCACGAGCCTCCAATCAAAACACCACGCTCCTCAAAACCACCAATCTCTCGATAAGATGTAATTTACGTCATACAGAGCACAATCTGGTGCACGGATAACTCAAGTATAAGTTCTTCATGATGAGAATGCTGTTAATATCCTACAATGTACGTAATCGTATGATCCTATCATATTCTTCTTCAAGACTAGAAGTTGAATAAGAGGAAGGAAATAGTGTGGATAAAACGCATCTATCCAGCAAATACACAACAAATTCACCTCGATTGTGGGGTGGGGGATCCTGAATAACAACATTATTTATTTTTCTTGCAATGCATCAGGTTGAATACATCAGTAATAATTCCCACATGACTCACCTGAACCTGTGACGGACTGATAAATTTCCCGATTATGCCAACATCAACATAGAATCTTCTAGCTGTCGGGATTTGAATTCTCTGACAAGGTAAGATGGATAAATTGTCGTCTAAATTACGAAAAATGAAAACAAAACTGACATCTCATTTTAACAGATATATTTAGCAAAATTACATAAAACTATCTTGAAAATGCTAAAGAGTAAATTTATTCAATAAAATCTTCATTGGCTACGACTACGATGATGACCTCGAGCTGACTTCGGAATCTCCTGCAACTCTTCTGAACGGTCTCGTAAATGCTACCTTACATTCTGAACGGTCTTGTAAATGCTACCTTACATTCAGTTCATCTTTGGTGTTACAAGGAGTTTTGTTGGTCTCTCGCTCAACTCCGCCCGACAGAAAATAGTCAAGGGGCTGCAGACTGAGGAGTTAGGTAGCCACATGCAAGGAATGATGTGGTTGCAGAAATTGTCTGACAGTCATGACTAGGTTCTTCGGATTGTGTTGCCTGGTGCAAAGTCCTGTCTCCAGATATAGGAGACCCACGGCAGTATTACCCCCTTAAAGCAATTGGTTTAGATATCCGTGTTGAGTCTGAGGCCATGGGAGAAGATGAAGCATAACTTCGCCATTATTAGTGATCACTTCAAACACTTTCGTAATTAACATTAGACTCATCTAGCTCTTTCCGAATCCTCTGCACTCTCCTCAGATTGACACCTAAACACTCTGAAATATTCGTATTGGAGCTTCCAGCGCGAATACCAAGCAGTACAACACACCGTTTCCAAATTTCTGATGGAGTGAATTGCGCCATGATATTCTTTTTTCACCGATGCTGCCCAACTGACACTATTATACTGTTCAGTCGACGAAATAATAATAAAAAAAAACAAAAAAACAACGCACATGCGTGAAATTAAAAATATAAATGGCGACAATTTACCCATCGCAACCTGTATATCTGGATTGTCATTTATATGGTGATGAAGTAACAACCTCACAATAACAAGGAATCTTTGAAAACAGCTACCCTAGACATGAAGACCAACACGGAGAAGAACCACCTCATCGAAGCACGCACTTGATTGAGAGGGTCATGTAACGAGGCTGAAGGTGTCCTTAGATAACAATTTTTAAAAATATATTGTTAAAAGATGGCCATCGTTTGATGTGAAGTGCCTCCATAATTTTTAATCATCTTTTGCATTTGGACTTTTATATTACTTTTGTACTGTCGAGCATAAAGCGACGGTAATTAGAACTGGTGTTCTACAATTTTATCTTATGTTTATATATCGCATTCGATATCAGTCTTCTTGATAGAGATATTTTCGTATGACTAGCATATGTTGATGCGATTATTATTATTATTATTATTATTATTATTATTGTAGCTGGTGTCAGAAACAGTCTCCCAAGGTAGAAGAGAATTGATGTACAGCATTAGTTTTTGCAAATTAAAGATCATTTTGTCATGAGAGAAGAAGAAGAGGTAAAAGATATCTCTAGACAAAGAAACTTTACAAAAATTAAAATCTGTAATTTATTTTAACAATGATTTTAACAAAATATTACCGTTTTTAATTATTATAGGGATTAAATTTGGTGAGTATACTGAAGACTTTTGTGTGGCAAATTAAGCACTGTTCACATACTGGACAGACTTTTTTCTTATACAATAAAAACTTTTAAATCTGACGATCTCAACAGTTCTGTCAATACTTTCACTAATTTCAGAGCTATATACGTTACATTTAGCATAACGAACGCGATCACATTGAATTTCTTCATTCCAATGTATGTAGAATATTTCCCTTTTTTTCTAATTCCTTTAAAAATTCGTTATCCATATTGGAAGATATCACAGAGCTAAGATTTGTTACGGGATCTAAATTCGTTCAACATCAGTTTCTATATGCACGCGGGAACACACACATACACACACACACACGCGCACACATATATATATATATATATACACACATATATATATATATATATATATATATATATATATATATATACACACACACACACACATATATATATATATACACACAAATATATATATATATACACACACACACATATATATATATATACACACACATAGAGAGAGAAAGAGAGAAAAAGATGAGCGTCAACACATACACACAAACACGCACACACAAACACGCACACACACACACCCACCTATATTTATGAATATGTGTGTGTGTGTGTGTGTGTGTGTGTGTGTGTGTGTGTGTAGAAGGAGAGAAAGACAGAGAGAAAATGCAGAGTAAGACGATATAAAAAATGGCTAACAAATTTAGAATTTAATGGGGGCTGGAGATAGACATATATTTCTTTCCGAAATCGGACCATGTTGAACTGGGGCAGACCCCCCGTCGCCATTATCACCCAAGAGGCCTAAACTTATATGGGCAGTGCCGTTTTGTGAAATAGAGGAATCCATGGCTGTCTGTAATTCTCATTTCTGACAAATCATCAACGTTGTCGTATACGTCCGACAGACTTATGGACAAATTAGATTTTTCCATCCCTCTTAACCTCTTGCATCGAGTGTATGTAATATTCGAACGATAAAAAATAAAACATTTAAACACAGCAATATATCAACAAGCTTTTTTTTATTTCTAACTTAAACTAACAACCCTGCGTATCACGGATATTTTTATCAAAAAAGACTGACATTTTTTAACGAACACCCATTGTAATATCGAAGCCCACCCACACACGTGTGTGCGTGTGTGTCCGGTAATGTGTTCTATCATGAGTGTGTTTTTGTGTATGAGTATACGTATTCTTTGCCTCCAGAACCTCGGGATAATTTTCTTGAAATAGTGAAACAGAGAAATCATTTAGATGTGCTTTATAAATTAAACACGCCTTTTTTTTATTGCGTGATCATTTTGTTGATGTAACAGTAATGAGAGCTGCGATTTTCATTAGGCTGAAACTCAATTCCATTTTTTCTTATAATAATAATAATAATAATAATAATTCCAGTTGTTTTTTGATTCCACAGATTGCTATATTACAACGAGGTATATCTATTTCAGATATGTGAGATCTGAGTTTGTTTTTTTTGGGGGGGGGGGTTAAAAAATAATCAGTGGAAATATCATGAAGCAATTTCTGACCTTATGTCTCTGGTAGGAACCCGGAAGGAAATCTGTATACAACATAAATCCAAGGATATAATAATAATAATATTGTTATTTTAGACCACAAACAAAAAAGTGTCTCCTTACTGATATGGCAGTCCCTGCAGACTGCAATGTATCTTTGAAGATATTCAAAAAGCTGTCAAAATACAAGGACCTAGAATTCGAAGTCTCAAAAATGTGGCAGGTGGGAGCAACAACAATCCCCGTTGTATTTGGAGCCCTAGTGTTGGATAGAAAAGATTCCAGTAGACTAATTGAAGGGATTCCTGAAAGCCCGTGCCTCAAAGACATACAAAACAATTGTTCTCACAAGTACAGCCCATATTTTGCATTTTTTTTTTCGGTGGAAAGTGTCATGATGCCATTTCTAACCTTAGGTCTCTGCGCGGGACCCGGAAAGAAATATGTACACTCCAGAAATCAAAGGAAAAAAAAAATAATAATAATAATAATATCATCATCATCCAAAGGCAGTGTTAGAAAATGACAGTCACAATATATTATATGATATCGCGGTTCAGACAGATCATATCATTGAAAAAGAAAAATAGCAACTGTCAAATTATTAAGTTGGCTGTTTCATGTGATACAAAAGTTGATTCGAAAGAAGGTGAAAGGATTGAAAATAAATAAATAAATAAATAAATAAAACAGGACCTGAATGTGGAATTGAAGAATCTATGGAATGTGACTGTCCAAATAATTTTTACGCTTACAACACTGCCTTGAAAAAGTGTTTAGGGACACTTGGAATTAAGACATAGATTGTGTACTCCTAGAAAACTGTATATCTTTTACTCTGCGAATATTCTTCAAAAGTTTTATGAGTTGTGAGGAGTCTTCTTGACACAATGCCTTAAGAACAAAATTTCCACTGACTTCGTCAATATAAAAATAATAATAATAATAATAGTAGTAGTAGTAGTAGTAGTAATATCGTAAAACCTTTGGTAGTGTGTCACATTCTTGGGTTCTTAAGACTTTGGAAATGTACAGGTGTCTCGGTGATAGTAAACTTCCTTAAACACAGCATGAGAGTGTGGAAAACCACATAATACCTAAATCACACCAAAGTCACCGTCACTTCCCACCGACTGAATATCCGAATAGGCATCTTTTCAAGAAGACTCTCTGTCACCCCTTCAGATTTGTGTCCTTAATCCCCCTTACGCATGAATTAAACAACAATACCTATGGATACAAAGTAAACAACAAAGTATCCTCTTAATGGATTATCTCATACCCTTTGCCAAAGACGACAATGAGTTTAAGGCTCTCCTCGATACATCAATAGGCTTCAGTGAAGTTATAGGTAGAGGTTTCGGATTCGATAAACGTGCAAAAATAACATCCAAGAAAGGGAGTATTACCGAAAAACTCTGAATAGATTCGGTCACAAAGATTAGGGAACTGGAACATGAAGACGGCTATAGACACCTAGTAACTACCTAAGGAGATGGAATACAGCATACACAAACAAAGGGGGAAAGTAATAAAAGAATACTATATACGTGTGAATACCGAGTTGAATTCATAAAACAGAATATCAACCATAAACACATTGGCTGCCCAAGTGGTGCAATAGTTTCAACATCCTTAACTGGACCTTAGCCGACATTAAGTGACTGGACGCCAAAACGACAATGTTTCTTGCTAGCCATCGCATGCATCATTCCAAGATTGTTGGTCGTCTGTATGTATGTAGATCCGAACGAGGCAGAGGATTATTTCAACTAGAACTGTCTTACAAAACTACAACAATCAACCTTCAAAGACACCTTAAACTACAGAAGACTGGATGATGATCTGTGTCAAAGGGCCTGAAAGAAGTAAGAAACTTTCTGCAGTAATAAAGAAAGGCAACAAGTTGAAATGTAATTACAAGTGGATGATGAAATACAAGTAAAGCATAATATACCGACTGAAGCTGCAAAACGTTAAACAAAGAATGCAAAAGCAAATGCATTCGAGAAAATACAGAAAGGATGGCAAGATACACCGATTCATATTCAATACTCTGCCCGTACCAAACAAACTTATGTCGACAAACTCCATACCCATCAGTGGCTACATAGTGCATGGTTAAAAGCTGAATCAGAAGATTATATTTCAGCTGCACAGAACCAAATCTTGCTAACTAGAAATTACTAAGTACACTTACTGAAAAATTGTGTTAGCCCAAAATGCAGATTCTGTGATAAATATCCAGAAAGAATTGATCATTGTATCAGGTTGCACGGTATTTGCCCCCACTGAATATAAAACCCTGCATGACAGAATGGGACAATGTCTGCATTGGAAAATCTGCAACTTTTACAGAAATGAAACTACATGAAATTGGTACGAATACCAACCAGACCCGGTTAGAGAGAGACGACCAATTTTAAACAATTTTTACAATACACACGGACAGAAAAAGCAATGATAATCGCTCAGACATCGTGATTAAAGATAACGAAAACAAAAAAAAAGTGCCTTCTCATTGACATGACATTCCCTGTAGACTGTAATGTATCTTTCAAGTTCTTCAAAAAACTATCAAAATACAAGAAACATGAAATCAAAATCTCAAACATGTGGTACATGAGGACATCAACAATTCCACTTATAGTTAGAACCCTTAGATTGGTTGGAAAAGGTTCCGATAGACTCATTGAAGGAATTCCTGGGAGTCCATGCCTTAAAGAAACACAAAAATTTGTTTCTCACAAGTACAGTCCAGACCTTACGATGGGCTTTATCTATGTAAAGTATATGCGATCTTAAGTTTGTTTGTGTTTTTTCCTTAAAAAAGATCAGTGGAAATTGTCATGATGCCATTTCTGACTTTAGGTCTCTGGTTGGGAGCCGGAAATAAATGCGTATAGACCAGAAATGAAAGGAAATAGTAATAATGATAATAAAAATAAATGGGATTTCGTAATGAGATATATGCAATGTTGGCAATAAATAAAATAAGAAGTAAAACATTAGATGGCATTGAACTTTCCAACCAGAGAATCATGAGGGCTCTCAAGGAATAGTGTGGCTTTAAAGATTTCTGGAAGCTGATACGATCAAGGTTGGAAAATGTCGGAGAAGAGTATCGAAAAAGAATAAGTTAAAAACGAAACGTTATATTCTGGCTAAGAAATTTATAGGAAGAATAATCTGATTCTGTTGTTACATACGCCGGATCATTGTTGAAATGGGGAAAAAATTCGTACTTAGAAGCATTTCATATGAAACACTAAAAACTACTAACGTCGAGTTAAGCACATTGGTTAAGAAACGAAATCGATAAGGTGTATGATAAAAGAAACGAAAGAAGAGGATTAGTCAGCAACAAAGATTGCCTCCCCCTCCAAAATCAAATGACTCAGAAATGCAGAAAACAGAGCAAGGAAAGACAACGAACAGAAAGATGAACAGAAATCCAAAAAAAAAAAAGATCGGACGAGAATTTTAGAAAATTGGAAGATCAAAATTGTCAGAGGATAAATCTGTTGAACTGTAAATAAATGGGAATATTGTAATGAATCACTTGCTAGAACTGCTGATAGGAAAGTTGGTTCACTGGGTCGTGCTAGACTATTTTATCGTCAGAATCTATCGTGCATGTCTATAAATCTACTATTCGACTATACTGTGAAGATTGACATCTAGTCTAGCGCTTATGTTATTTATTTAGAGATTCTTGCTAAAATCCAAAGAAGAATCTGCTATGCTATTGGTTCTGACCTGATATCTAGGCTTCAGTCGCTTTCCCACCGCCGTAACGTAGCCTCCCTGTGCATTTTCCATAAATAATGGACTATTTTATTTTGATCACGTGGAAAGAGGGGGAAAGTCATTTTCCGGTTTCAGCGAGAAAATGAAAGAAAGAAGGAAAGAAAGGATGATAGAAGTGGAGAGAAAGTGAAGCAAATTAAGCTGATAACAACAGATACTACACTTTAATCTTAGCCAAAAGACCGAGAACCGATGGTTACCTTCATAAAGCACCATTTTTCTAACACATAGTATCGAAAGACGGAAACCAATTAAGACAATCGCCTAAAATCCATTTACCATAAATAAGATCGTCTGCTGAATTATTTTTAAATTATTATTAAGAGGATTGTTCGTAATACGGGCATTTGGCTAGTGAAGTATTAAGCATAAAACAAACATTTCAGATTTTATAAAATGTTACTCAAAAAACGTCTCTTTTCATATTTTGCCAAAATACTGAAAGAATTTCAAATAACCAACCTAATATTTTTATGAATATTTTATAAATATATTAAATCAAATAAATAAAATCCACTATGCAAATTAATAGATAATTTTAAATTTTTATTTATGCTTTTTATTTTCCACAAATTTCTCTGATAGTACCTTCTTTGTTGTTTTACCAAAAATGTTGGTTAAATTCTTCGGTCTTCTTCCGGTATATGCTGAAATCATTTAGATCAGGCTATGCAATCTGGCTTGGCATGATATTTCAGTCGGTTTGCAGACCATATGGGATGTGTGTTATTTTTCTTATATACGATGGTCGGTCAAAAAGTAGTTTCTTTTCTTTAATTATTTTTATAATTTTCACTCTGTACAAGGTCCAAGAGCCACTAGCGGTAGTAAAATATATAAGGATACATGAAGAAGATAGAACTCTCCACTAGAACATGTTAAGATTGTAATAATCGAGGAAGCATCACTTTCGGAATAAGTTCCATAAAGTAGGGGTTCGTAGGAAGAATCGTTTCCTTCATATGAAAATAAACACAACATACTCAGTCGTAATTTAAATTCAGCACTGATCACCTATTACTGAAGGGATATGTCATTTTAAAAATATATATTGCCGAAAGGATATGTCATTTTAATAATATATATTACTGAAGGGATATGTCATTTTAAAAATATATATTGCCGAAAGGATATGTCATTTTAATAATATATATTACTGAAGGGATATGTCATTTTAAAAATATATATTGCCGAAAGGATGTCATTTTAATAATATATATTACTGAAGGGATATGTCATTTTAAAGATAAATATTACTGAAGAGACATACCATTTTAAAAAAATATAGCAGTTTAATAGCTAGAGACATTGAAAAATCCTTAATAATCACCAGCGATAATCGATCAAATCATTATATCACAAAATAATTGATTTCATATTTAATACAGAAATTACGCATTTTTACTTTAGTCACGTATATTTCTTTCAATTGCAAGGTCCTTTTTCGATCGTTTGGCTTGATTTTATTGTTACTGTTGCTATTTAAACTGGTTGAATATAATGTGAATTTGCAAGTGACATCCAGTGTTTCATTCTCGCTTGAAACAATTCGCGTGAATTTGATCATTTGATTCCAAATTTAAATGTAAGTTCATCAACGTTAGATAAGTGATATTAATATTTTCAGCCGTGATCGTGTAGTGGTTACCCACCCCCCAACCGACTCCACTTTATAGCCGTGGTAACCCACTTTCGAATCCTGGTCACGGCCAGGTTCTTTTTTTTTTATATATATATTTGTCCTCTTCTCTTAGAATTGTATGAAGTTCGTATTATTTGTTCTATTTTATTTTCAACTTAAAATATTTGATTTTTATTGCGGAAAAAAAGCTTTTTTCATGCGAAATTGAAAACAGAAATCATTAAGAATTTTATCAGAGAGTTATTTTTTTTTCTCTCTCTGAGATAAAATGAACATCAGGTTTTAATTTTTTTTTTAAATTTGTGTTTTCTTTTCAAACAAGGTATTCAAAACGTAGGTTGAATTTTTAACTTTACCTTCCTTCGTAAATATATGTAATAGAAATAATTTCCGCCCAGGGCAGAGTAATCTTAATGTATACCCTCAACACCGATCTTACGAAATGTTCATTCGTTTTGTTTTCATCGGACACACAGGAAATGGTTCAGTGCAGGAGCAGCATCAATTAAGTAAATAACCATAAGGATTTTTTCAGAGGAGATATCAAAAACAAAAAATAAATAAATAAATAAAAAACGTTATAAAACCTATCGTGACAAAAATCCGAACCTGGAAACAATGTGGGATTTTTACGACTACAGAAACTGAAAGGGGCATGGCTGACAAGTTTTGTTTTAGAAATCAAATGATTAAATTCACACGAATTGTTCAAAGCGGCATTGTCGCTGTCACTTGTAAAGCCATTTCGACATCAAGAAATATTTGTTTTGTTTTTTTTTTTACAAACAGATCGTTTTCTTACTTTTTTGTTTATGTTTTGACTTGGTTTTCCTTTTTTCTCTTACTATGTAAATTGGTTTGATATAATAGGAATTTGCAAATGGCATCAACATTCTCGCTTGAAAAATTCGCGCCAATTGGATCATTTAATGGGAAATATGACGTTTCATTTATCGGCATTTGCAAGCAATTTTTGTGGCCGTGATAGTCTAATATAGCCGTGGTAACTGTTATATAGGAATAAAGTGTCTCTGCCGACAATTGAGTTTGAACATAGATCACCAGTGAGCAAACACAGGCGATCCCATTATTGAATTAAGTAGACCACGTGACCGTATAGGAAACGCATAGGAAGGAATTAGTTTTGCGTCGAAATGATCTGACTTTCTAGTTTATCCTCTATTACTATTCGAACGGCTATTTTTTGTCTATCCTCTATTACTATACTGATCACCATTTCTACTCTATCCCCTATTACTATACAGACTGGTATTCTCTATACTATTTCACTATGCGGATTACTATTCGAGTATTATCGAGGAAGTACTATTAGTGGGAGTGTTATATGAAGGCCGTCTGACACCAGTTTTGTTCAACGGCATTACTATCGTTTTATCTGCGATTACAAAGTCTCTGCTACAACAAGCATTACAAAAATGACAACGAATATTCGCTGGCATTGCAAAAGTGGCAACGAGTGTTTGTTGGCATCACAAAAGTAAACCAGGTTCAAATCCTGGTTACGACATGCCGTTGTGCCTTTTAATTTAATCTTTTGTTATTTTATCTCAGAATCGTGTGTTTATTTGTTAATGCACTTCATTTAATGAGCCATTTTCTTTGGCGTTCTATGAAAATGTTCATTTCTTGGTTGTTAATTTTATTTTTTAATGTATTCGATACCAATTGACCTTAACTTTATTTTCAAATAGACTTAATAATCGCTCGATTTGTAATTAGAGCAGAAATAAGTGTGGTTTTGTCAAGGCACGGCTACAAGAATTGCTATATTGATTGGGTTGTTACATATATTCTTTTTTTTTTCTTATATTCTCCGAAGGACTTTTTACTTATTTAACCCCAAGCAAGACTGGAATGTTACAAAATACACAGGGAGTTACAGGAAGTGAAAGTTAGAGAAAAGACTGGGTATAGTGACGATTGAGGAAAGGACAAAAGAGGAATAAGATTCAAGAAGATGGCTATTAAATTTTTGAAGATTGTCTTTGTCAGAGAAGCAAGAAAAAGCAAGAGAATTCCTCAGGCGGGAAGTGCGAGGAAAACTTTTGAAGTAGAAGTGGCAGTTGCATTTAGCTATTTCAGTAGTAAACGGGTGAGACCGAGATGCCAATCTAGAAGCATGCTTAAATTAATGTATTCACGGAACAAGGGGATAAGCTCATCAGAGCAGTTGCCATGGAAATAGTTGTAGAAAAGGCAGAGAGAAGCAACACTAAGTCGGTGAGAAAGTGACTGAAGTCGGGATGCCAAGTCAGGATTGATTACCTTACAGATCCTTTTTTGGATTTTGTCAAACACCTTAAGATGAATAGCAGGTGCACCAGACCAGATATGGCAGCAGTATTCAAGCCACGGACAAATGGTAGATTTGTATCAGGTCATCCCATAAGTCCTGTCCGAATTTTAACTTTTTATTAAAATGAACGAAATTTAAAGAGTATTTTATAATGTCTAATGGAGCTGAACATTATTTTTATGTTTATATGCATTTAAACTGATCAAATTTTATTTCAGAGAACAATAAAATTAAATTTTGTTTGATTAAAACCCTGCTAGCATTTAAGTACTCAAGAATCATTTGAGGCACATAATGTTTTATGAGTTCAAGAAAGGAAACTCAGCAGCCGAAGCGACTAGAAACATTCCGTCAGTTTATGGAGAGTAATATGTGAACGAAAGAACTTACAGAAGATGGTTTGCAAAATTCAGAGGTGACACTTGAAGATGAAGATTGAATCGGACGTCCAGTTGAGTTTGATGAAAAGCTTCTTGAAGCAGCCCTTGAAGAAAATCCTGCTTTATCAGATGAGGAATTGACAGTGGTTCTCAATTCAAACCATACAACTGCTCATCGTCATCTTCAACAACTTGGAAAAGTTCCTAAACTTGGAAAATGGGTGCCTCTGAAAAAACCTCAAATCCCCAGTTGACATCTGCTCTTCTCTCCATTCTCGCCAAATTGTTTCAACTTTTTTGGATAGACTTTTGACTGGCGACGAAAAATGGATCTTTTATCGAAATGTTAAGCGTCGTAGACAGTGGTTTATTAAAGGGGAAGAACCCCAGCCACAGCCCACAAGGGAACTTCATGGGCAAAAGGTTCTTCTTTCCATCTGGTAGCATCGCCAAGGAATAATCCACTTTGAATTCTTACCAACTAATGCAACAATTAATGATCAAATATAGCGTCAGCAATTAGAGCGTTTGAACCAGCTTTGAGGAAAAAAGACCTGCTCTAGTGATCGAAAAGAGGTGATGTTTCATCAGGACAATGCACGACCACAGACAGCAAGAATCACGCCACAAAGATCGAACTTGGTTGGGGGAAAATTCCTTATCCACCTTATTCTCTCGATCTTGCTCCTTCAGACTACCATTTGTTTCGTAGCTTACAGAATCATTTGGAAGAAACAGCTTTTGTAACACAGAAAGAGGTTAAAACTGACATTTGTGAGTTCTTCGAATCAAAGCCAAAATAATTTTACAGTAATGGAATTAGTAAGCTTGTTAATAGATGGAAGGAAGTCATAGATAATCAGGGAAATACATTGTTGATTGAATCTGTAATTAAATGTAACTTTTGGTCACTTGTTTTCGGGCAGAACTTATGGGATGACCTGATATGTTCAATCCGCCTTTTTGCAAAATCTCATCTTATTTCATTATCAGTATGTTACTGTTGATATGCAGATTGTCTTGAACTCTGGCGATACGTTTCTAGTCCATATATACATATATATATATATATATATATATATATATATATATATATATATATATATATATATATATATATATGCGTGTGTGTGTGTGTGTGTGTGTGTATGGATATAGTTATGCGAAGAGAGACAAAAAACGAGAAAAATTGTTGAGCTTGTTTGTATCCTAAGTCTTCTGGTAAACATTTTGAGCCGTTCCATCTGATTAAGTCTAATTCGTGTGATGGTAAGTCATTTACGTGGATCAGTATAAAATTCTCTCTCGAATTGTCTTTGCATTTCAACTGCATTTTAATATATCCTGTAGCACTTTAGGATAAATTTCATTTGTTCAGGGCTTACCCCAGCTGCTATTATTATATGTAATGGATAAATTTTGAAAATAAATTAAGAATAAAGTGAGTTATTTGGTGTTAAAATATGTAAGTATATTTCACACACACATATGTTATAAACATACATACATACATATATATATATATATATATATATATATATATATATATATAATTACACAATTGCTTCAAATATTAAATAATTCAGATACCTCACCTAAGACGGAATATATGCAAAATTGATGGCAGTTTAATTGAAGTTATTCCAAATTTAAAATGTCATGATTTCTGTCAAAAAAGATAGATAGATAGATAGATAGATAGATAGATAGATAGATAGATAGATAGATAGATAGATAGAAATGAATATTGATAAAATCACCTGATGAGTGGATGGCGTGATTGCTGGAGGGGCTCTATGCGAAACACTAGAGACGCGGTGCTGGTAAAAACATTCAACTCAATGAAAAAATATACTATTTGTATTAATCCTATAATGATATATATATATATATATACATATATATATGTATGTGTGTGTGTGTATGTATGTATATATGTATGCGAAGAGAGAGAAAAAACGAGAAAATTGAGCTTTTCCTTTAAATGCTTATTCTCTTGATATTTATTACTTTTATTAGAAAGACTGCTTTCCTCATGTGTTTTACCTTCCATATAAACCGGAGTCGCAAATTTTTGTGCAAACGAAACACCATCTCATATATATATATATATATATATATATATATATATATATATATATATATATATATATATGAAAAATATAATTTTAATGTGTGCTATGTTTATAGGATAATGTGCTCAATATCAGAGATAGACCGTATGTAAATATGAATATAAAAGTAAACATTGAATTCAACACTCAGAGGCGACAGACTGTTTCATGCTGGACACAATTTTATTATATATATATATATATATATATATATATATATATATATATATATATATATATATATATATATATATATACATATATATATATGGGGGTATACCCATTTTTCTGTAGTTGCCTTGTTTTGTTTTTGTTTTTTGTCTAACAGTTTTATTTACTCCCCATACTTTCTTTCTAACAAATATTTGCAAACGTATGTTGAATTTTAATTTTAATTTTCTTCATAACTACAAGAAAAAGATTTTACTTTTCGTTGTTTATTAAGAATTTTACCGCATAATTAATGTCATCATTAAATTCAATGGGTTTAATTTTAATTTTAATTTAATTTTATATTCTGCAATACGTTTCTGCGCATTTTTTCAACTATTTTAAATTCGGTAACTCGGTAATATGTCATTATTAAGAATTTTGTCAAAAAGTTAACATTTTTTTTTTACTGTAATTTGTTTTTTTCTGTATATACTTTCTAATGTTTTATGTTGATTTTAAATTTTCTGCCCTTCATAAAGAAATAAATTCGTAATTTTTTTTCAAAGAAGAACAGACAGCGAAGAATTAGGGCAAACTTTTAGTATAGAATATTCATAACAGTGCAAAATTTTATTGAAAAATGTCATATTGAAAAAACTAAATTACTTCTATGACTGTATTTTGATTGTAACTATACAACATTGATCCAGCTATAATTACTCAAAATATAGATATTTGCTGGATAAAATGTTATTCTAAACATTTGATAACTTAGCAGAAATTGAACATGGAATATTAAAATATCACTTTTGAACATACAAGCTCTGTTACAAAGCTGAAGAAGAAATATTTAATCCAAATATAACCTTTTTTTTTTCAAGAATATGTTTATATTTAAAAATAAAAAAAATAGCTTTTTTCAATTTATAATTTCCAATGGATTTCGAGCAGATTTGCTGTTTATTATATTAGTTGTATCTAAATTGTAAGCTTGCAGAAATTGTCAACGAAAATATTTATGAAAATCATCCCTTAAATATGAAAAGAAAGCATCTAAATATATTGTCAAAATATATTTTTCAAAATTATTGTTAAAACAATGCAAGAAGCAATTCTGAAAATTTTAAATTATATCTATTAAATGTTTATTCAATTTCTTTGTATAATTCTCATTAAGAGGTTATTTTTAATAATTCGTTTCGATGGCCCAGTGGATAAAACGTTGGTTGGATCCAGTGACTTGACCCACAGTGTTGTGAATTCAATAACATGCTACTACAGTGGTGAACAAAACTTAGAGAGTTGAGGTAAAGTGATTTAGCTCAGACATCTGGCAGAGACATGTCAAGTGGAACTAGAATATCTACCTCGATGGACGAAATAAAGGGTTCGATTTGAAATTCCAATCACCTGACGAAGGCCGGAGCGTACAACAACCGAAACGTCAGGAATATGGCAACAAAGATGAGAACAACAGTCCGAACAATGTAAATAATTGTTTTTTGAAGTAGTAAATAAATGTTCCTGAAGCTATATTAAAAAGAAAATAACATCCATTCAGAGGAACATTATCCCGGTCATTTTTATTTTTAACTAGCAGCATGGCCCGGCGTTGCTCGTGCTTGATTCAAAAATCGTACGACTCATACAGCAATCGCTATCACTTGACTTAAGATATTTTTGCACTTCCTTGCCTTTAAAGGAGTGCCCTTTACTGTGCTGATGTTGCTACATGCCTTACTTCTTGCCTATCTTACACTGTGAATTTTTTCTAAGCTCTATACTAAACATTAAATCTGTTACGAAAAAAGAACTAAATAAAATCAACACAAAACGATCAGCTTTAAAAAAGGAGTCGTAACTGGAAAAACCGAATGAAAAAAGAATGTTAACAACAAATACTTTTTCACATTTAACCCAGTTCTGCGGAAGCAGAATCAACGTTGAGTTTAAGCAAGCGAGTGAGCCAATTGGAATAAAGTACCATGCAGATTTAAATTTTTCCCACTTGTGACGAATGCAGCTATCGATTTTTTTTGCATGCTAGACTGCTAGTTAAAATTCATGCTTGTCAGCTGTTGACTGCCACGCTGGCCAATAGAATCTTCCTGCCTATTTGTGGCAGTCAGCTATTGGCTGTCACTCTGGCCAGTAGAAAATGGCCGCAAAATACATGAAAACTGCCGTTGAAGCATGAAAAAATCGACTATTTCCACTATCGATGGGAGTTGGGAAATGCAAAGTCGGTCTTGGCCTTCCCGCTAACTTGTAGCATGTGCATGTAAAATTTGGTGCAAATCCGTCGAAAATTGCGGCCGTGCATTCGTTACACACACACACGCACACACACACACACACACACACATCCTGCCTTTCATAGATAGAAAGTTTCCACTTTTTTACATCTAAAGCATTGGTGCGCTCACCAAATTTTCCTCTTAACTTGCGTTCCTGTTACTGTAAATTGATTTTAATAATAATTATGAAAAGTATGCGTAAAGATAATATCTATTATTGTATCTTATTAAAATAAATACTTTTCATCTTGTAAAATTTAGATGTGACAGAAACCACAGAATAAAATTTACAAATATTATCAATTATTCAGTATATCTTTTATTTTTCAAGTGCTAGAATCTCTAATCAACTTCAAATTGGTTAAGCATCTTACCACCCATGGTCTTCCGTCACACAGACAATATGGCTTTCGCTTTTCTAGGTCAACTGATAGTGTGTTAACGGTTATTGTTGGAAGTGTTTGTCAAGCTTTAGTTAAGAATGATGAAACCCTGATTGTTGCTTTGGATATCTCGAAGGCGTTTGATAGGGTTTGGCATGCTTATCTTTTACACAAGTTGAATGTCGTCCTACTTAAGACGTTCAACTACATCTACGTCCTGGGTAAGACGTTAAACTAAATCCAGCAGCAAGGCCTGTGATCAGGGGGTTTTGAGGAGCCCGGAACCACCTCTTAATTGCTGGTTTTCTCAGGTTCACCCAGAACCGGGGTGGTAGCACCTGTCAGGGTCCCAGGTATGGGCAAATAGTTAACTATTACCAGCAATACTTTTTTTGAAACAAATTATTACCAGCAATACAATTTTGAATGAAATTTATTACCAGAAACAGATTTTTGAGAAAACAAAATATTGCCAGCAATAAAAAATTTTGTCGGCATTAAATAACCTATTGAGGTTGATACGGCGTAAAACAAAATAAACCAAACCAAACAAGTTGAAGGGTTATAGTATCTCTTGATGAATCTTTTATCTGATTCAATCTTTCTTATCACATCACGAAATGAAAGTTTAATTTAACGGCCACTCTTCTAGATCTTTGCTTTTATTAATGCAGTTGTATCCCAGGTTTCTCTCTTTGAACCTATGTTGTTCCTAATTTTCATCACTGAATGACATCAGTTCTTAATACAGTATCTACGCTGTTGGCGCCTTTATTTAATTCTTTCTAATAATAAAGGCCATCAAATCGATAAGATTAAATTGGCAGTTGATCTTAAAAAATGAAAACTATCATGCTTAACTGGGGATGGAAATATCCTGTTAATTTTAACACTTCCGAAACGAAACTGCTCCCTTCTAAGAAACTTGGATGAAAACTTTTTGCTTCCATGACCATCACTGATGCTAAACCCCAGACGAGTGAATCATTACCCACCTTTTGGGAAAATGTCTTCCGCTGACATGAATTGAAAAGATAACATTGATTCAATTGTAAGGTCAGCTTCTAGGAAAGTTATTTCACTGAGACGTACTGGGCATATTGTATCGCCGTAGCTATATTAATAAAATCCAAAGAAAAATCTGCAATGTCTTTGGTCCTGACCTAGCATCTCGTATTCATTCGCTTTCCAACCGCCGTAATGTAGTTTCCCTGTGCATTTTCTATCAATATTTCCATGTTAATTGTGCTAATGAGCTTTCCTCTTTGGTACATCAACTTTACGTAGTTAAGCAGAGAACTCGTTTGACAGCTTGATTGCATCATTTTACCGTTGGAATTGCAACATGTAACCGTAAGTGTTATGCTAAAAGTTCACTTGTCGCCTGTGGAACTCTCTTCTGGCTTATGGGTTTCCATCTATTTTGATCTTCAAAAATTTAAGTGCAATCGTTATCTTCTGTCTTCTTAATACCTGTTTTATTGGTCTCTCTGTTTATTAATGTTATTTTACTTCATATTCTTTCATACTCAGTAACCCCTTGTGCCTTAGTAGCTTTATTGCCTTGCCTATGGCGAAATGATTACAAAAAGGAATATATTTTCAGACTTTGTTAATACATAATTTTGTAAAATCTTGAATTTGCTTCCTGATTGTGTTATACAATTATATTTTCTGTTTTTCATAAATTAAAATAAACATTATTTCTGTAGTATCAGCTAAAATGTTCCTTATCTGTTTTGAATAAAGTGTTTAATTAGAAGATGAGATTAGCTTTCTTGTTCTTTCCTACATTTTCGTTTCTGAAAATAAGTCATTCATATCTATAAGGCAATAATTTTTACAGCTGTAAGATGCTTCCTAATAATTTATATTGTTGTTCATTAATATTATTAAAGCTAAGCAAAATTAAACTATGGATGAAGCTAAGTGATGCAATTTAATACCCAATATATTGTAAGGGACAGATGTGAAATTTTATTTTATATATGCCTTTTTCATTTTTTTAATCATTTTTTAAACCCAAGCAAGGCAAAAATCCACTAACGCGCAGGGCACAGTTATTATTATTATTATAAAAAAAACATTATTAAGGAACGAGAACAATAAAAGAACAGTAATTAAGATGACAGAAGAATACGAGTGACTAGGCCATAAGCCGAAAGAGAGTGCAAAAAGTGCAAGAAAAGAAACTTAGTATAGAACTTACGGTTGCATCTAGCCATATAGACTGTAAAATGATGGAATATTGCCGCCAATCTAGTACTGCGCTTAAATTCATAGAAACTAGGTCCAAATAAATAAGAGGAGCAGCAGACCCTATGTGACAGTCATATACACAGCATGGACGAATGGTAGATTGCTAAATACTTAAGATAGATTCGGGCAATAAAAATATCTAGCAACTTACCTGCTTCAAACTTAGCCTTATTATGGATATTTTAAGGTCTGTTTTAATATCCATAGTAATTAATAATAATTACATTAAAAATATGAAATAAAAATAGCACTAACTATTATTCACATTCGTTTATTAGATAATAAATTACATTAAGTGGTGATTTCCATAGTTTACCTTTCCTTACACAGCTAGCTTTAAATTTATTTTAGAGCTTTCTCCAATTTAAAATATGAAAACTTAATGATATTCTTCATCTTTTGTGTCGAAATGTGTGTTTGTATATCCAACCAAGATTTACTAAAAAAGAAGCAACAAGGATTTTTATTATATATTTTTTTTCAAATTTTCGGATAAGGTATTGTGATCTAAGTTGTGGTTAAAATATTCAAAATTCATATTTTGTTATTTTTGTTCAAGTACTTCCAACCGTCGCATGTTTGTATGTTTAAACATGTGTTCGTGTGTCATTCTAAGTACATATATGCATACATAATGAGAGATATTTCAATTTGATGTGAACGTTCCAGATATGTTTAATATGAAAAATTATATCGTTATCATTTTTCTCGACTCTGCGTGAAGCAATTGCCACGACTCTCATCTTTAAGTTATTCGGCTCCCTGGCAAGGTCAAGGTTTTTCTCTCGCTTTTCCATTTTCTACAACCATTTCGGGATCTGGCAAAACCGCAAAATCCACTCTCTGACACGGTTTTTCTTCCTTTTTTCAAATACAAGTTGTTTTAGGCGTAATTTCAGAACCGATTCACTCTGAATTATTATTATTATTATTATTATTATTATTATTATTATCATCATCATCATCATCAACTGGAACTAGATACATGAAAATTTTTACAATTGCCATGTTTGCAACAAGTGGCACACGTACTCTTAATTTTATTGCTTCTACCATTTGAATCGGTATTACCTTTGACAATATTACAAACCTCCTGTTCATTATTATTATTTTTAATAATAATAATAATAATAATAATAATAATAATAATGTTGCATTTAGTCTGTCGCATGTATGACATAAGTATTGTTGGACACTGTAACATCTGCCTTCGGTTACGACTGGCTTTAACGATTGTCTTGGCTGCGTTCGGGTAATGGAGAAATGATGTTCTTAATTCTTTCAAAACAACGCCATTAATGAACCGGGAAACATAGCTTTCTGATTGGCCAGTTGGTAAATAAAAACCAGACGCCGCTCAAAGACAGATTCTTTGCGATTTTTATAAATCTTCAGTTCTTTTTTGCTTCGCTTTGTTTTCTTTTCCTGAATTTTATTTCTCTTTTTATCCCTTTTTTATATTCATGGCTTATTTTTTTACCCACCGTTTGCGTTCTTTTTTTTCCTACTATTTTTTCTTTCTTTCTTTCTTTCTTTCTAATTTCCTTTCTTTCCGAATAATTACCTTTCTTTCTTTCTTTCTTTCTTTCTGAATAATTATCTTTATTTCTTTATTTCTTTATTAACTTTCCAATAATTTTCTTTCTTTATTTTCCGAGTAATTTTCTTGTTCTCTCACTGATTATTTTCTCCCTTACATACATAATTTTTATACAAGCACAGAAACACGGACTGAATCCCCACTACGACAGACACACAAGTATATATATATATATATATATATATATTATGAATTGAAATTAAACATTGATTATAATCTGAACGTTTCGTATTTCTTCTTTATATTTCTAAAAAGACGGACATAATAAGAGATGTGTAACAGACATAAACAAAATATAAATCGCCTATATATATAAAGAGGTGAAGCGAAAGGAGAGAACAACAAAAAAAATACATGGCAAAAAGGGCTAACCGGTTTCGTTCCTCACTCTTCAGAACCTCGAGGCGATTTATGTATATGACTCGATTTTTCATGTTAATGTTTTGGTATTGTGGCAATTAGCGGTGTTGGGAGAAACTACCTACCTTTTCATTTTCCTATGTTATGACTGATCAATGGGAATATAAAAATGAAAATATATCATAATGGGAAAGAAATGTCTACAGAAATATTCTCTCATCCAAAATGTTTGATTATTTTGAAATCCGGCCAATTTACTATTTCCCTGTCTTTTTTTTTTATCAGTCAGTTGTTGAGATACAAGTCCTGTCATCTAATGAAATATTTGCTCAAAATATTTTATTCACATTGTCTCTTTCTCTTTCTATAGATCTGGGACATATGTAGCTACCTTTTATTAGGTTGGTGCAAAAATAATGACGTAATAATGTCGTTTTTTTACCTATTTTTAACGTCAGAAAACGACATTATTACGTCATTATTTTTGAACCAACCTTTTTATTCAACTTAAATTTATCTGACTAAAATTTGGTTAAAAATGTTATTCCCGTTTTTCTCTTTGTGTCATCAATCCCTGGGGTACTAAAATGATATGATAGTGAGTGAGAAACGTTCTGTTCCAGATTTCAGTCACCTTTCCACGATCTCAGTGTAATTTCCATGTGTCTTTTCTATCAATATTTCATAGTAATTGTTCCAATGAACTATGGTACGCAGACTTTATGTATTTAAGTACAGTACTGGACTGGCCGAAAGGTATCATCATTTTACAGATGAAATGACGAGATATAACAGTAAGTTCAATGATAACAGTTTCTTCTTTCTCACTTGCGCATCTCTCTTCCACCTTCTTGTTTCCCAGTCAAATTTGATCTTCAAAAATTTAAATGCAATATTAATTGGTATCTTCTGTCTTCTTAATTCATATTCACTTATTGTTCCGTCCTGGGTTAGACGATAAACTACATCCAGCAGCAAGGCCTCTGATCTGGAGGTTTTGAGGAGCATGGAACCACGTCTCAATTGCTGGTGTTCCCACATCACCTTGACCTGGGATTGTAGCAACTTTTAGGGTCAAAGCTGGGAGCAAATAGTTAACCCCAAAACTGGGGTTAAAACACTATGAAAGCGTAAAAATAAGTTTTAATACCAGCAATACATTTTTGGAAATACATTTTCAAAGAAAAAATATTACCAGGAATAAATTTTTGAAGAAAAAAATATTACCAGCAATACACTTTTGGATAAAAAATATTACCAGCGATACATTTTTGAAGAAAAATTATTACTAACAATACATTTTTGAAGAAAAAAATATTACCAGCTATATAGTTTTGGAAAGAAAAAAGAAAATATTAGCAGCAATACACTTTTGGAAAAAAAATATTGCCAGCAATAAAAAATCTTGTAAGCATTAAATAACCCCATTGAGGTTGATATACCGAAAGCAAATCAAACCAAAGCCAATGTCATTTATTGTTCTCTTTCCTTAATAGTGTTTTTTGCTCGTATTATTTTACACTCAGTAACCCCCCCCCCCCACACACACACACACTGGGTCTTTGTGGCTTTATTCTGTTGTATTAGGTTAAATGACTTTAAAAAAGTTCGTCTGGACTATAGACTATATTTTCTCAGTCATCAACCTCAGATGAATATTTGATTTAATATTGTAAGTTTAATTAGGAAAATATAACTGAATCGCTATTTAAAGCAAAGTCTACTGAGAATGCAAAATCCTGGAACAAATATAATTGCTTTGCTACTCTGGAATACAACACTGCAAACAGAGTGGATAATTCTACAGATACAATGAATTCTACTTTGCGGGATCGTAAAGCATTTTTAGTAAGCTTTCTTCACAGAATATCCTCTGTGTTTGATTCGAACTAGATCAGTCAGTTCAGTGCCATAAATGATACATGCTTGGTCGATCATGTCTCTTCCAATCCATGATGACTAGGTAGAAGATTTTCCTGTAGCAGATTTTCATTTCTTTCTGCATTAGACTGGTTGCTAATCAAGGCTATAGAACACAGCCTGCCCTGCTATTCAAGCCATAGTTGGAGGAAGAAGAAATGCTATTTGCGCGTAAATGAATATACCGAACTCGACTGGAATTCGAACTCGGCTCTCGGTTTTCTCACTCTGAGCCGATATCCATTAAAACAGATACGCGAATAAATTAAGCTTCGTTTATCTCATCAACTTGCTGGCTTTAAACCACTGAAGTGATGGTCCTTCCATGAATTCTTAATGGAAAACAATTTTCATGTTTCACCAGGCACAAAGCAAGGTCTTCTGTGAATAGAGTAACATGAATTTGCTTACTCATTTTATTGATAACCACTGTCTTAATTATTCTTGATAATCACGTTTAATCTTTTTTATCTAATCTCTAAATCTCGTCCTGGGTAAGACAATAAACTACATTCAGCAGCAAGTCCTCTAATCAAGGGGTTTGAGGAGCGTGGAACCACCTCTTAATTTCTGGTGTTCCCAGGTCCACACTGACCAAGGGTGGTAGCACCTGTCAGGATCCAACTATGGGCAAATAGTTAACTATTACCAGCAATACTTTTTGAAAAAATTATTACCAGCAATACAATTTTGAAGGAAAAATATTAGCAGAAACAGATTTTTGACAAAACAAAATATTACCAGCAATAAAAAAAATGTCGGCATGAAATAAGCCACTGAGGTTGATATGCCATAAAACAAAATAAACCAAACCAAACCTAATCTCTAAATCAATGCTTATACAATGTTTAGTGTTTTTTTGTTTTTTTTGTTTTTTTTAATCAATTCACCGAATCAAGGTGATCATGCCATTAAGACGCAAGGTGCTACTGGGGAGTGAAAGAAAATGGGAAGACTTTAGAAAGAACAGTAAACCTAATCCTAAACAAGAAACAAGATATGACCCACGACACCTGTTCAAAATACCGGGGTGGTGTGTGAACCGGACGATAGGCGAACCTATTCAAGAGGTGGTAAATAAATAGTAAATAAAATTTCATAATTTAGGCGGAGCTGTTGGACCCATAGAGTTTAAGTTGATTTTAGAAGGAACCGGAAACCAACTACTGAACAGGAAACAAGAGATAGTCGGACGATTTAATGTTTATATAAATGCCCATTTAATGTTTAGTGTTTTTCTTAATGTTTGATATAAATATCTAGTTTAAATGTTTAGTTTAAATTTTATGTTTAGTTAAATTTAGTACATATTTTATTTAGTGGGGTCCTGTTTTTTGTTTCTCGCTGTGAAAAAACACTATCTTAAGTATTTAAATAACGACAATCACAATTATTTAATATCTAAAATTAATAATTATTTAATGTTGCATGTTTTATTTAATGTTTAGCGTGAATTAGTTTAGTGTAAATTTAGTGTAAATTTAGTGTAAATATTTAGACTAAATGTGTATTTTAAATTTAATGTAAATTTAAAGTTAGTTCTTATTTTATTTAGTGTTTGAATTAGTGCTTTTTTTTTTTTAATCAGTGAACACTTTGAACGTTCGTGTAAAGTAAAGAAGTGATGAGAAAATTATATCTTACGATCAAATAAACGTTTTATAAATCACTTATCTTTTTTTCTCTTCATCGGTTCAGTTGTACAGCGGAGAAAATGGATAATTGTACTCTAAGGAAACAGTTGTTTTCCAACCTGTTAATATGTATCGTCTCCAATGAGCGGAAACACCCTTTTTTTTTTTCTTTTTTTTTTTTTTTTTTAAAAAAAAAAAAAAGAAAGAAAAAAATGTTGCCTCCCGGTTTCAGGAAAAAGCGACTGAGGATACTTAATTTAATTTGTATTTCATCTGCGAAATTTCTCTGTAGCATTGAAGTGGAACGCACCCTCACTGTAGTTTAGGGCATCTAATCTTTCACTGAAAAAGTTTTTGAAAGCCGTGCAGACGACTGAAGTCCATCTACTAAGCGTTCATAAGTTTCCATCCCCTAGAGTATCATAGCAGGAAGACCGGGTTACGATAAAAACTGCTTGATGTGCGTGTTTAACAACAGTTGGTAGTCATTTAGTTTATTTAATAAGGTGATTTGGTATCCAAGAGGAGATGGGCTTATAACCTTTGTTTAATCATTCTAAGTATTACTAGTACACATACTCACACCTGCGTATATATTTAAACATATCCTCTGTTTTCTTTTCAGTAATTCTTAATTTCTCATGACTGACAATCATTTTTCTCTGATTTTAAATGAATTATAGAGAAAATATATACCTTAAAACAAATATAATAACAAAATTCGAAAAAAAAATATACTTATTCCTTTTATCATCAGAAAAGTATAGTTTATTCGTCTAGAAAATCATTTAAACAAATCTCTGGATTGATGAATTATTGGTAAAATCAGTAGATAGATATTTAAAAAAATGGTGAACCAAGTCTATGTCGACAAGGTAGATTGTTATTATAATTAAAATACAAAACTGAGTAATATTATATTTTTCTAACTTCCAGAATTTGCTAGACTATGTTGCATATATTTGACATTTGGTTAGAATGAACAAACAGAAGGTAAAAAATAGGAATAATCGAAATCTTATCTGTCTATATCTCTGAGATGAGGTATTATGATTACTTACATTATTTACATTATTTGGACTGTTATCCTCATTTTCATTGCCATATTCACAACTTTTTAACCGTTGTACGCTCCGGACTTCTTCAGGTGATTGGAATTTCGCACCGAACCCTTTATTTCGTCCATCGGTGTAGACTTTTCTAGTTCCACGTGCCATGCCTCTTCCGGATGTCTCAGTTATTTTCCCTTAACTCAACACTTTATGTTTTGATTCACCATTGCTGTGGCCTGGTACTGAACTCACAACTGTTCTAATTAAAATTAAAATTTAAAATTAGTTCTTTCAATTGAAGTTTTATTCTATTAGGTTGGTGCAAAAATAATGTCGTTTTCTCACATATGTGAGAAAAAGGACATTATTTTTGCACCAACCTAATATTATAATTGATATTAAATACATTAAATGCATTTCTTCTCCGGGTTTCCATTTTGTTTTAGATGTCGATATGGACTGATTCTGGAATATCAGCGTCATTTTATATATTCATCTCCTTTTCCCATTTTTTTTTTTTTTTGCTTCATACAAGCAGATGTTGGATGACTGAAATATTTTCTCGTCAAGGACCACTAGTTGCTTTAATGCGGCCTTCCATGCTGCAGTAAATAATAAAAATTCTAAAGTATCATGGGAATGACGATAAACTACATCCGGCAGTAAAACCTCTGATCGGGCAGTTTTGAGGAGCGTCGAACCGCCTCTTAATTGCTGTTGTTCTAAGGTCCACCCTGATCCGGGGTGGTAGCAAATGTTAGGGTCGCAGATATGGGCAAATAGTTAACCCCCACACTAGAGTTAAACACTATGAAAGTATAAACATATGTTTGTTTGTTTTTTATAGTAAAAGTAGCAACGATATATCTTTGAAAAAAAAAACAACAAAAAAAAAACAGCAATATTTTTAAAAAAATATTAATACTTATTCTATTCATACGAACCTATCCTAAAAATCTTGTCGGTATTAAATAACCCACTGAGGTTGATATACCGTAAAACAAAATAAACCGAACCAAATCCAAATTTGATCCTCACTTATTATATTATTAATTGGGTCCTAAGACAATTTATTCTAAATTGAGAAAATATAGTTCAATTTATCACATTAGTATTAACATATTTACTTCTGACGAAGGTCCATGGTCTGGCATATGTAATCTGTGCAAGGCGTGCAAACCAGATGCCTGCAGAGTACCACCCATAAATTTCAATATCCACCATACGCAAAAACTTCAATGGCGGCCAGGAAGTTTTGAGATAACACATTTAGAGTTTTCCCCTTGAGAGAATGATTGGAAAATAAATGAGAGTTAAATTACCTCGAAATATTTTATCAAAAGGGCAGAAATCGTTTTGAAAAGTGTCGCTAAGGAACGCCTGTCAATGTCATTTGGATTCAATATCATCAAGCATATTAATTTTCAACATTTTTTTGGCCTAGATTCACTTTACAAGGCATGCGCTTTGCAAAGTAATCCTTGTTATAAATACATCAATCAGAGCAAAATTAATGAAGTTTATTCGAGAGCATGCTAGATTGTTAATAATTATTAATTATCCTTTTCTTTTAAAGTCTGCTTTCAGACAGAACAATCCCTTCTAGAAGCGAAAGAAAGACTTATTTTTTTGGAGGCATTAGCTGTAAGACATTCATCTTTGTTCCAATAACAATACATAGTTACTGATCTAGGTCTAATTACATTGAGCGATTTCTATGCGACTTCTATTCAGCAAAAGGCGAATATTTTCAACATATAGCCAATTGGGTGCGCACTGTAGACAAGTGCAGACAATCACATAAACAGGCTCGTGCGCATGCTCACATTAACGAAGTTAAAACAGTAAAAAATATATATATTAGGTTGGTGCAAAAATAATCTCCTTTACTCACATAGTAACATATGTGAGAAAACGACATTATTTTTGCACCAACCTAATATATTTATGTTTCTCTCTGTATTGTGTGTATTCGTGAGAAAAATGGACTGGACAAATCAGGTTCGAATTTCGAGTGTCACAGAGTAAATTCACATGTCCTTGACAAAAACATGAGTGAAATTCTTTCTGTGGTCTTTCTCATATTATATTTCTTAACAATGACCGAGTCGGCAGGAAGTTAGCGTTCCGACCATGAAAACTGAGTTCGAATTTGTATAGTCATTAATCAAGTGATTTCTTTACATTATCGGCGCGGGTAGACGATTCCAGTGTAGATCAAAAGTGACAAAGAAATATGCCACGGGTTTATTCAAGCATTATAAATGAAACAGGGGAGACGAAACTGTCATATGTCACAAAGACTGAAGATTTAGCGGACAGAACTTGTTCAAAACTATAAACGGATTTTGCTCAGTTGATTTGCAGTATAAAACCGAGGTTGACTGTAGGTGTGCCAAAGTAATGCAAATGTGCCTAAGCTGTCTTCTGCAACAGAACTAGTTAGCCACCTTAGTAGACAGATACCTTCGGGCACTCTAAAAAACTTATATATGAATAGACAAAACGTGTATGTTGTCCATCATCATCACCACCACCACCACCACCACCACCACCACCACCATCATCATCATCATCATTCGCTACTCACTTCACAAAATCTGACAAGGTGTTGATATTTATGAAGTATGAGCGACAAATTTGCAGCAACAGTACGAGTTTTAGACAGATAGATATGAACATACTATACATACACACACGCACAAACACATACACACATAGATAGAGAGATAGATATGATTAGACTGAAACAGATAAATTGATGGATTTGAGCAGACTGAAATAAATAGCTTGATAGATATGGGAAGACTGATATAGACGGATGTGAACAGATCATATATATTCACACACACACACATATATATATATGAGCAGACTGATATAGTTATATATATATATATATATATATATATATATATATATATATATATATATATATAAGCAGAGTGAGATAGATAGATAGATAGATAGATAGATAGATAGATAGATAGATCCATGTGAACAGTCGGCTCCGTGTGTTGTGTCTGTGAGTGTATGAATGTGTAAATGTGGGTGAAAGACATACCATAAGCGAGATAGCTTATTTGCATGAGTTTGAAACACTGAATTATTTGGTGTGATTTCTGACACACACACACACACACACACAGAGAGAGAGAGAGGGAGAGAGAGAGAGAGTGGATTTAATTTCACGAACGTGTGTGTGTGTGTATGTGTGTGTAATAAAATTACTATGAATGAACCGATATAAGC